>ML795169.1:1865-102616 GCA_009831015.1 Picea engelmannii
TTCACTTTTACTTTTTCCCCCTTAAACTTTATCAAGTGATTTATTTCCTTGAGTGACCTAGAGAGGGGTGGGTTTTACCTGGACGTTTTACCCTTTATCAACCTACTAGGTCTTGGGATGTCTCCCTTGGAGTGAGTTTCTTATCCTCCTAAATAGAAAGAGGTATCCTATTGGGGTGAAAATCATAGGAATACATGTGTGTTACATTGATCTAGGCCTACTTTCCTTTAGGCTTTGGGCAAGTTTAGATCGTGCGATAACAGGTACCATCCCACTGAGGAGCATATGTATTTTATCATTAGGTTATCCAAGAGAGGGGAGGATTTTTCCCAGTTCTCTAATGTTCAAGTAGGTGTTGTAGCAGAGAGTCATCTCATTTACTCTCAGAGATATATTGGTGTTGATGTATTTTTCCCACTTGTCTTTCAGGTCTCTGGTGAATAACTATGGACCGCTTCTTTCAGTGCAGAGGAGGTTAAGTACCTCTCATTGTTAGTGACGAACATTACACACTTTACCAATGATGGGTAGCGCATTAGTTTCCCTCTTTTTTTATGTTGATTCTTTGATACAGAGTCCACGATGTATTAGATGGTATGCCATTTTTTTGTGGAAGTTTTGTATAGCTCCAGATAAATGTCATGTGATGATACATGGGAGGATGAACTTCCTTTTTTCTTCAGAGCCCATTTGTTCATTTTTTGAGAGGTTTTCAAAGACGAGGCCTGCTATTTTTTGTCAGCCTTGTAGGCTAATGAATCAGGTGTGTATGCACATGTGGGGTGAGATGATTCCCAAGAGGGGTCAGTCGGAGTTTTCGGCCAGGATTTCCACTAATGCACTAGGGCTACTAGCAAGTGAGGCCAATCACATGTTGATGATGGTGTCATGTCCTTATGCGAGGTTGGATTTGAAAGGGTGTCTAAACATCCTATTCACACCAGATGAGCCACCAGATGCTAGAGGTAATATTAGTGTTTTTTTTTAAATTAACCTAGTTTCATTTTATTGGCTTACTTAATTAGAATAAAATTAATTCTAACACATTCTTTAACTTGTTTTATCAAATTGTTTAATGAAACTGTGTAATTATTGTTTTGTACTATATATTTTTAAGATATTGGCACATTCATTGGGGACATGCCTCCTCCCCCACCAGATGATGATGAGGAGATGATGCATGAGGTCATGACGGGTCAGGGTCCTTGGATGTAGATAATCGGTGGCATGCATCGTAGGTCAGATACTAGATTCAGGTTGAAGTTGGGCAACCAACTATGTGCACTTTTGACTAAGGTAGGAGTCTTCCCTGTGTTAATGTGAGACATCAGGTAAGATCCTATGATCTTGGTTCTTTTGAGGGAGATTTTGTGCAATATGATGCCTCTTATGCATCATATCATTGGATATACCAAGCTACTAGTAGCAAGGAGGGATCTCGATGATACACACTCTCCTTCTAGTACTTGTTTGTCTTGCACCCCATCGATTGATGATGGTGGTATTGATCCTTCTCCACATCATCCTCATCCTTCAACTCACCCAGATCATGACCAGGAAGAACTTATTCCTCCTCCTTCCCCACATTCACCTCACCTAGATGAGCATGCAACATCTATTCCTCCTCTTCCTCCTTCACCTCACCTAGATGAGCATGCATCACCTATTCATCTACCACCTATTTATGATCAGATAGTCAACCAACCACTTCCTGTTGACCATCCATCATCTTCTACTATATGTTAGGCCTCCACTACTATTGTAGATATGATTATCTCATTAGCTGGACCAAATATGTTATAGCAGTTATTTGACTTGTTTATGATATGCATTTTTTGTGTTCATGTTCATGTACTTAGTTTATATGTTGATGTTGATATGTATATTGTTAGCTCATGTTATATATGTTTGTTAAATTTTCTTGATATATGTGTATGTTATAACAATGTTCATTAGATGTGCATTTCTCCTATTAATCATGATGATTACTTAAATCATTTACATGTTGATGTTGATGTGTACATTGTTAGGTCATGTTAGATATGTTTGTTAAATGTTCTTGATATATGTGTATGTTAAATGATGCTTATTAGATGTGTGTGATGATGATGTTAGGAAATTCTTCTGTTTTGTTAGATGTGATCACAATGATGATTCCCTGTTAGATTATTAGATTTGTGTGCTAGCTAATTAATGACATTTATATGTGGTAGAGGTATATATAATTAGATGATGTTAGGGAATTTAAATGTGTATTTAAGATGGTGTTTATGTTTGTTAGATGGTTACTATCACGATGTTTTATTATTATTACCATAATTATAAAATTACCATAAGCATTTTTCTATTGCATAGATAGTTCATACATATTCATTCTAATTAAATTATTTTTCAAAAAACAAATTACATATGAATAAATGTTATTTTCCATTGTACTATTTACTCTTTTTTAATAGTCTCTTCCACACTATAAATTGTTATTATAAAAAGTTATGATATCCAATGATAAGCATTCTATTGCCCTAAAATTTTATGGATGCAAATTTTCCTATCATTATTTTTCTCATTATAAAACATTATATGGAGAAAGTAGAATTTCATATCTCATTAAAAAATCAACTAGTTTGACATTTTTCAGGATTTCACAGTTGGAAATACTTAGTTTTAAGTGTAAAAACCTTTGCGAATCTTACCAACTATATAAAATTCCAACTATAAAATGTTCGGCGAATTTTTTCTAAAAACATGTTACGACTTTATCATGAAAATAATTCTTAAAATTTTATATTAAACATGCAACGACATATAAATATCTTCAAATAAAAATACAAAATTTTATTTCAATCAATCATTCCATGCAATCACAAATAATTTGAAAGACAAACATATTACGCATCAAACTAACTGTTAACCAACTAAAATTGTTCAAAGATTTGTTATAATTAACTTTCCATTTCCTCTGTCACAAGATGAATAAAAAATCATTTAATTAGCAAAATAAAGATAACAAAAATATACAACAACCGTGTAAATGATGAAATAAAACATGTGCATATCATTCTCCATTGTCATTTCCCTGATTGTCTTCCTCTCTTGGCATGATAACACTATTGTTCTCAAAAATATGTTTTGATCTAGGGTCGTGTCTTAATATGAACCACCAATCCCTATCCAACACATTTGGGTTAAAAAACACTTGGTTGGAGTGTTTTGGGAAAACATAAGGCTCCTTAGCTTCATCCCACATCTTTCTAGAGTTGATACATATGAGCCCACTATCGCAATATTCCTTTACATTATTCCGATCAAAGGTGTCCCACCACTTGCACCTAAAAATAACAGATTGGAAAGAAGAGAAGTCCACTCGAATGATCTCTTGTATATTTTGAATGTAACCTAACTTCCCTCATATTAGGTTTTGATCGCGGTGGCTAACACGAATATATTGGTCGAACACGACTTCCACTCAACAGTCTTGTGTCATGTGCCCATCATCAACATCCTATGTGTGAAAATTATGTCCATATTCCCACATAGATGGGAACAAATGCACCTAAAAAAAGTGAAAAAATAACAATGGCATGTGTCTAATAACCCGACCAATAAAATACAAAATACAAATGTTACAATTCAAAGGTGCATTATGAAGTTAAAAATGTACACAAAGAGATTATTACCAAGTTTTTTCACCCAATCCCTATGTTTAGTGCATACTGTTATCACCAATTCTTGTAAAGGGGGAGTTTTTGTCCAAATTCGGGCCCTTGTTGTAAAATGCGATGAAATGAGGCTTAAAAACCCATCAAATGTATTTTATTCAAAGGCCACAGCCATGAGCACCCAAGCGCAAATCTCAGAAGGTATCATTTCAGGCTTAAAATGATTGCAGGTGGGCATTTTGGTTTTCAATGACGAGGATTTTTCATCAGAAGCAGATCAACGGTCATCGAGTAAGTCAGAGCCACGTAGTTGCACAAGGATTAGCGCCTGGGCTCATCCCTTATGGCCAAAGTCATGAGAATGATTTGGGTCATCCGATCCTGCGAGGACATGTTGCGCGTGATTAAACACCATCGCGGTTTCGGGAGTTGGGACTTCAAGAGACAAGGGGTCCCTCCTCCATTGCATTTCAAAACCCTGAAATGCGAAACGTTAAGCCCCAAAAAGATCAGGACCATCGATCAAAGAGAATATCTCAACCGTCCGATCCTATAGGGATAGGTGGCATCTAGTCAGAATTTTGGGGATCGCAAGTTGGGAGGACACGGTTCTCCCTTGGGTTTCAAAACCCCGAAACGCAAAATGCGATGCCCTAGGATCCTGGCCCACGGTCCCAATTCCAGGTCACATCAAGCGATCCAGAGCTGGATTTAGCACCCTTTTTTCCATCGAATTCATCTCATTTGTCCAATCCATAGAAAACACATGGGTGCATTGTGCTAAGACATGCATAGATCTGGGCAGCTAGGATGTGCACGCCCAAATCTACGGATAGGATCCAATTCTGGACCCCCCTCGTAGTTCTTCCTTTAATTGGGGGGGGGGGGTTCCGGAATGTGCAACACAAGTCTGAACGGCTAGGATTAAGGAGCCTGGATCTGCGGTTGAGGGTTGATTATGGACCCCCCTTTGCCATTCTTCCTTTAATCGGGGGGGGTCTGGAATGAGGTGGTTTTGTGTGGGCCCCTTTAAACCTCTTACCACTTCCCCTTCCACTTACCGCCTTCGCCTCCTTCTGACATGTGTCCTCCACTCTGCCTCTCTCCTCTCCTTGTCACATCTCTCGCTTCCTTCTCACCTTCTACAGCAGCACACCTGCCCTCCACTAACCCTAGGCCATACCCCCCTTATCGCTCCCACCTGTGACCTCCTGCCAGGTGTTCCTCCCTGCATCCTTCCCCCACATATTAAGCTCCCTCTTCATCCCTCTTATCTTTCGACACCTATTTTTCCTCCTCTAGGTCACCCGTCATCACTATGTGTTCCTCTCCCTAGCCAATCCCTTTCCACCACTTGTATCCTCTGTTTTTCAAGTCCTCTTCCCCTGCACCAACTTTTCTGATGCCCAATATGACTCCAGTGACCTGTCGAGCCCGTCCATTGCCACACCCGATGTCCCAGCCATTGTGTTTCCTTCCCCCTAGCGCTTCCACCTCAGTGTCTATAGGGCCTCCCCCCATCTCACTCCTTCATCGCTCGTGTTAAATCATTGATGCTTGTCCATCGCCCATTCGCCATTTTGTTTCATGCACCCCATGTTATCCTCATCCATGTCTACAGATTGGGCCTCTTCGTAGCAGTCCAGCAAAGCAGCAGTAGCCAATGAAGAGACGCCATGTTGTCCAAGTGCATATTTGAATGGGCCTTACCTAATCCTGAGAAAGCAGTTATTGAGGTAGTTGATGGTGGTTGAACGTCGTCTCCTTCCATAAATAGAAAGCTGGGAAAAGACAAGTGCAGAGGCATACTGTCAGTCCTTTCTAACAGATATCGCGTTCGATGGACGACTGCATGGGAAGTCTACCCAACGTATGCATGTGCAGCCTGACAAGGAAGCTCCTCAACATCAAGCATTGATTTCATGACATGATTGTGTCTCAGACATTCGAGCCCGTCTGAGTATGTGTAGGAATTTTTTTTCCATTTTTATTGGTATCATTGGTAGAGCTAAGCTCCATGTTGTAATTTTTTTATGAAGCACTGGTTTTCCCTAGTTATGTATCTGTATGTGAAACATCTTGTTTAATGACATTCGGTTTTCTTACTTCCATCTGGTTTCCATCTAATATTGAAAGAGTTCATGATTGACTGAGTCACATGAAGCATTGTGACAGTGTTATATAAATGTTTTATGGTAACCCTGTTATGATTTCTTTTAATGTTCTTTTGATTTAAATATAAGAAGTTCTTGTGTTTAAATTCTTCCTCTTCGGGCTGTTGGAAGCTTGATGCTCACAGAAGACCTTTGCACTTTCTCACAGAATTCTTCCTCCTACTCACGCTTATTACAACTCATTGTCTGAAGTTAAATTAAGACCTCACATGTTCACGCATAGACTTAGTCTAGGATTCTGAGTTAAGACGATATTGTACTGAGTTTACTTCCAATTGATCACCCTTTTTATAAACAAATCGTGACATAAACTGATGGGTATCAGGCTTACTCTTGTTGCAATCTAGGAGTGACTTCTGGTGCTAACATTTATGGCACCGTTGTTGGGGATGAAGTTGAAAATTTTCCTTGGGACTGAATGAAAATGAGCTTCTAGTTCTGAAGGTGCATCAGACATCAGAACCCTTCAATATTGCTACTGTGCACCTAGAGACTCCATTGTGATGACTCCACTTGGGTGAACCTATTGTTTCATTCGTGGCTTCTAGAGGCAGACATACAAGGTCTACTCCCCAGATTCCTTTAGAAACACCTAAAGCAGATCCTAAAAATATTATCAGAAAGGGAAAAGCCTTCGAAGGAGGAGCTTCTACTGCTGATCCAGGTATTTCTGATAACTTTCCATCTCCTTCTGTAGAAACTCCATTGACTTCTTCTCATTTCCCTGTCATACCTTCTGCTGGAGTTTCTAGAACTTTAAATTTCGAGAGTGTTCATGTTGATTTTTCCCCACTCGGTCTGGGATTTGAGTGAGAAATCCTTGTCACTCCTTTATCCCCTAAAGTTGTACCTTGGCCTAGACCCAGGACCTCAGAAGATTTCCCCACTCCTATATTTACCACCCCTCCTCCTATTATTATTGCAGCCTCCGCAGAGAGGGTAACCTCTATTCCCTCAAGCCTTGTAGCCTTATTCCCAAACATTCATCTATTTCCTTCTTCTCCCAGAAATTCAGTTCTTGCCTCCCATGTTCATCCTCTGTATCCTCCTATTACTCCTCAAGTTCACGTCCAAATGGTTGGTGCCAATCCTCCTAGGAACAGGATGGCTGAGATATTGTCTGCTAGATACGCTCCTCTGGCCTTACCTCAGCCCGTGAATTCCCTCCTATCCATAGACTACCTTAATTATATGCCCCAGTTCACAGGGGAGGGGGACGTGACTGCAGAATAACACCTTTCATATTTGTATAGGTTTGCAGAGATTCAGGCCATTGAGAGTGAAGATGTGTGGATGAGAGTTTTTTTACAGAGCCTTGATGGTGATGCCAGGGAATGGTTTAAGGAATTTCCTCCTAGATATATTGATGGGATTGTTGCTCTAGATGATGAATTCTTAAGTAACTGGGGAAATAAAAAAAATCTCCTTTATTATATTACATAATTTAGGGCACTTAAGAGAGAAGAGGGGGAAGCTATTTCAGACTTTTCGAAGAGATTTAATAAAATGTATAAAAGGATTCCAACCGAAGTTAAACCTATAGAAATATTTTCCAAAATGACTTATGCTAATGCCTTTGGCCTTAACTTTTTCCTATTGTTGAGAGAAAGAAGAGAAACATCTTTGGCTCTTATGAAAGATGCATTCGTTGAAATAGAATCCAATATATTGGCAGCTGACAAACTTAGGGGGAAAGATGACAGAGACAAGGGAAAAAGTAGGTATGAAACCCCGACTTCTAGTTCCTTCGTTGCCTCCCCTCCAACAGATGAAATGACTAAGCTACCAAAAGCACTGTATGCTAGGATGGAAAAGGTCGAAATAGAAGGAAAGAAAAATTACAGGAATTCCCAAAATGTTGATAACAAAGGTAACTATAGGAGGCCTAACAATACTCCTCATATTATCCAAAGAGACAAGAGGAATAGAGATAGAGATGATCAGAGAATCCAGACCCCTCTCCAAAATAACCTTGTTGTTGATGAGGAAGGAGAGGAGATAGATGAGCTTGGTCCTGAAATTCACTGTATTGAAGACACCTCCCCTTTCCCCCATCTGACTCAATATGCATATGAATAATCCCTCATGAACAGTCAAATCAATGAACTGAGTAAGGGGGAGAAGGACAAAGCCAACACTACTCCTAATAAATACAACCTCGGGTCAAAGAAGAACGAAGGGAAGTGTAAAATCCTTGATCAACCTCTCATAGCAGAAAAGCCTGCTAAGCCTGCAGCACCCACTACCAAGGAAAAGAAAAATCAAAATATTTCACCAACATCCAAAGACCTTGTCGCTGAGGTAAGGGAAATTCCTAAGCCTCCTTCATCCTTTATTTTTGAGCACAAAATTCAAAAAATTAGAATTCATGTCCCCCTCTCGGAACTAGTTAAACATGAAGATTTTAAAATGTCCCTCTCCAAACTGTTGCAGTCCGAGCCACCTCAACTTACCATAGACTCAGTAAATCTCCAAGATGAAAATCTAGCAGTGATCCTAGATCCCATGGTAGAAGACAGATATAATTCATCCCCTCCTTTTTACACATCCCTAAACATACATGATAAGGTGTTGCACAACTGTCTGATGCATTCAGGGGCCTCCCATAACCTCATGCCTAAAACAGTCATGGAAGAATTGCGACTGGAAGTAACAAAGGCATATCATGATTTGTACTCTTTTGATTCAAGGAGAGTGCAATGTCTTGGAGTCATCAAAGACCTAGTGGTGTCCTTATTTCAGCTGCCATTGAAGAGTGTGGTCATGGACATTGTGGTAGCTGATGTTTCTCCCAAGTTTGGCATGTTATTGTCAAGATCTTGGATTAAAAATCTTGGAGGAACATTACAAATGGACCTCACATATGCCACTATTCCCTTGTTTGGGGGGGAGCATAGAATACTTTACAGGGAAGCCCAGCTAGCATATATTATTAGTGATGAAGCAAACCCCACCAATCATCCTATCTTTGCACTTGAAACTAATTTGGGGTCTAGTTTGTTGTATCTCACGGATACTCCTGAAACCCCTCTTGAAATTAGAAAGTAGCCCATTTCTTATCATGAAATACCTCCACCAGCTACCCCTATGTGGAAGATGTTCTTCGATGAAGCCTCTTCTAGTGAAGGTGTTGGTGTCGGAGTGGTTTTTGTGTCACCTTGTCAACAAACCATGTCCCTGTCATACAAGCTAGAGTTTGAAACTACCAATAATGTGGTAGAATATGAAGCTATTGTTTTAGGTTTAAGGGTTGCAAACGAAATGGGAGTTGAAGAGGTAGCAGTGTCCGAAGATGCTGAGTTGATAATCCAGTAGGTTAGAAATGCTTATTGGGCTAAACATCCTCGACTTAGAAATTACAAAAATGAGGTGTGGAACATAATTGATAATTTCTTCTTGGATTTCAACATTTCTTTTATTCCCAAAGAAGAAAATACTTTGGCTGATTCCCTAGCTGTCTCAGCTAGACAATTTAGGATCCCTTTTCCACCTAAGATCAAATATGATGTTGAGATAAGATATAGGCCATTTGTACCAGACAATATCAAGCATTGGAAGGTATTCGAGGATGATCTTGAAATTAGAAAAATTCTTGAGTCTATTGATGAGTTCTCTGCATTTCACATTGATCATGATCTTGATCCCGAAGATGACCCTCACCCTGAGGTATTTTTAAATAAAATTGCTAATCACCATATTTTTCAGTTGTCTAGCAATCACATTCCAAAGGGACTAGTTCCTTTAGAAAGATTGTCCGATGGGAATGATGTGGCAGTAAAGGGTAAGGTTTCAAATGAGGATTTCGATGTAATGAAGTGCAATATTGGCACAGAGGAGCATCCTAAATTTGTCAAGTTGGCAAGCATCCTGTCAAGGGAGCAGAGAGTCGAGTATGTTGAGTTATTAAAATAATTTGTTGATGTGTTCACCTGGATCTATGAAGACCTCAAGACATATGACACAACTTTCATTGATCATAAGATCCCATTGAAAGAAGAGGCTAAGCCATTCAGGAAAAAGCTAAGACAGATTAATCTAATGTTGTTGCTTGTCATGGAGAAAGAAGTAAAGAAGTTGTTGGATGCTCAAATCATAGTCCCTTTGATATATTATGAGTGGGTGGCTAATCTGGTTCCAGTAAGAAAGAAGAGTGGAGAAATCAGACTTTGTGTTGATTTTAGGAACCTGAACAGAAGCTCAAGAAAGGACAATTACCCCCTACCTAAGATGGAACTCATATTGCAGAGGGTAATTGGTGCATCCAAGATATCCATGATTGATGGATTTTCTGGATACAATCAGATATCAGTCCTGCTTGAGGATAGAGAAAAAACAACGTTCACCACTCCTTGGGGCACATTCATGTATGCCAAAATGACTTTTGGATTAATCAATGCAAGAGCAACATTTCAGCGAGCCATGGACATAGCCTTCATTGGGGAGAAATATTATTTTGTGGTGATATATCTGGATGACATCACTATCTTCTCCAAATCTAATAAAGAGCATTGTTGTCACTTGAGGAAGGTTTTCTTGAAATGTAGAAGGTTTGGCCTTTCCTTAAACCCCAAGAAATCTTTGTTTGCTATGAAGGAGGGGAAGTTGTTAGGCCATATAGTATCAGCAGAGGGAGTGAGAATTGATCCCATCAGGGTAGAGGCAATTCACACCCTGTCACTTCCCAGGTCCAAAAAAGAGGTCCATTCTTTCCTGGGAAAAAATATTTTTCTGAGAAGGTTCGTTTCAAACTTTGTCGAATTAGTAAAGCATATCACCGCCATGCTCAGGAAGGGAAATGAAGTAAAATGGACTGTTGATCCCAGAGAAAATTTTAACCAAATCAAACAAGCATTGACTGAGGCAGCTGTGTTGATCAGTCCTGATTATTCCAAGGACTTTCTGATTTTCTCCTTTGCTTCATTTGATACAATAGTAGTTGTTTTATTACAGAAGAATGTTGAAGGGATGGAGCAACCCATTTCATTTTCCAGCAAGGCATTAAGAGATGCAGAGGTCAAATATGATATCATAGAGAAGCAATCCTATGCCTTGGTTAAGGCCCTTAAAGCATTCAGAGTCTATGTTTTACATTCAAAAAGCATTGCATATGTTCCTTCAGATTCTGTGAAGGACATTCTCATTCATCCTGACATAGACAGGAAAAGAAGCAAGTGGATTGCCAAGATCCTTGAGTTTGACCTGGAAATAAAGCCCACCAAGTTGGTTAAAGGGAAAGGTTTAGCCAAGTTGTTGGCTAAATCTAATTGTAAAGTGTTGGTGGTTAACTTCATCGACAAATTCTCAAAAATTCAACAGGATGAGTTGTCTGAAGGCAACCCTCCATTGTTAGAATGCACCTGGTATAAATATGTTATATATTTCCTGTAGGAGTTAAGACCCCCTGATGGAATGGGGAAAAGCAAGGAAAGAGATTTAAAGCTCAAGGCAGTCAGGTATTTCCTTATTGACTAGGTTTTATATTGGAAAGACCCTTTGGGAGTGCTTCTGAGGCCCAAAGAGTTATGTTTTATTTCCATGGCAGCCTCTGTGGGGGACACCATTTTTGGAAGACCACATCCCACAAAATTCTTAGGGCTGGGTACTACTGGCCCACCTTATTCACTGATGTCTGCAAAGAGGTCAGAGCCTGCATCAAATGCCAAAGGTTCTCAGGAAAGCAGTAGCTCAAATCTCTACCACTAAAGCCTGTAGTAGCTTCAGCACCCTTTCAACAATGGGGGTTGGACTTCATTGGAGAAATTCATCCTCCCTCAAGCAGCCAGCACAGATGGATCCTGACCACAACAGACTATTTTACCAAGTGGATAGAAGTTATCCCCACCAGGAGTGCTTCACACAAAGTTATCATCAGCTTCTTGGAGGATATCATAGCAAGGTTTGGTTGCCCTAGCAGAATTGTCACTAATAATGTTGCGTCTTTCAATTATGAGCCTCTCGTCAGGTTCTATGAGAATTTTGAGATTTCACTGATTCATTCCACTCCCTATTATCCTCAAGGAAATGGACTGGCAGAGTCCTCTAACAAAAGTTTGACCAAGATTATTAAAAGATTGTTGGAAGAGAATAAAAGGGCCTATGACTCAAAACTCAAATTCACTCTATGGGATGATCGAGTGACAACAAAGAAGTCCCTAGGCACCTCCTCTTTTCAACTTTTTTATGGGACAGAAGTTGTATTTCCCTCGTAGTTGACTCTACCTGTAGCGAAATTCTTTCAAGATTATGAAGGAGAGTCATACCATATGGTTAGAAGAATTCATCAACTGGTGGAAGTGCAGCAGACCAGAGAGCAAGTAATGGACAGAGCTCACAGTCATCAACAGAAGATAAATCAGGCCTTTGACAAGAAGGTCAGAAAAGAGGAATTCAAGTTGGGAGATCTGGTGTTTAAGTGGGATGCACCCAGGCAGAACAGAGGCAAACAAAGCAAGTTTGAAGCCCTCTGGATTGGGCCCTTCAAAATCTCTGAAGTGTTTTCGAATAATGCTTTCAGGTTGTAGGATTTAGAGGGCGAGGAAGTTTTTAATGGCCTTGTGAATGGGCATTTCTTAAAGAAATGTTTTGTTTGAGCCTTAGACGGCTCCTATGAATTTGTAAATATTTTTTTTCTGTTTGTTTTCGGTTTCAATAAGGAACTCCATAGCCCAACAGCAAGGCGCTAAAGCTGCAAAAGAGTTCTCGGCAGCCCACAAGGAGCATGCCATTCCCCCATGGAGCCTAATGTTATCATCAATTCTTGTAAAGGGGGATTTTTTCTCCAAATTCGGGCCCTTGTTGTAAAATGAGATGAAATGAGGCTTAAAAACCCATCAAATGTGTTTTATTCAAAGGCCGCAGCCATGAGCACCCAAGTGCAAATATCAGAAGGTATCATTTCAGGCTTAAAATTCTTGCAGGCAGGCATTTTGGTTTTCAACTGCGATGATTTTTCATCAGAAGCAGATCGACGGTCATCGGGTAAGTCGGAGCCACGCAGTTGCACGAGGATTAGCACCTGGGCTCATCCCTTATGGCCAAAGTCATGAGAATGATCTGGGCCTTCCTATCCTATGGGGACATGTGGAACATGATTAAACACCATCGCAGTTTTCGGAGTCAGGACTTCAAGAGACAAGGGGTCCCTCCTCCATTGCATTTCAAAACCTTGAAACGTGAAACACAAAGCCTCGAAAAAGATCAGGACGGTCGATCAAAGAGAAGATCTCAGCCATCCGATTCTGTAGGGACAGGTGGTAGCTAGTTGGCATTTCAGGGATCGCAAGTTGGGAGGACATGGTTCTCCCTTGGGTTTCAAAACCCCGAAATGAAAAATGCGATGCCCTGGGATCTTGGCCCACGGTCCTAGCGCCAGGTCACATCAAGTGAGCCAGAGCTGGAGGTAGTTCCCTTTTTGCCATCGAATTCATCTCAGTCGTCCAATCCATAGACGACACATGGGCACATTGTGCTAAGACGTGTGCAGATCTGGGTGGCCAGGATCTGCGTGCCCAGATCTACAGACAAGATCCAAGTTCGGACCCCCCTCATCGTTCTACCTTTAATGGGGAGGGGGGGTCTGTAATGTGCAACGCAAGTCTGAACGAATAGGATTGAGGAGCCTGGATCTACCGCTGAGGGTTGATTCTAGACCCCCCTTTCCATTCTGTCTTTAATAGGGGGGGGTCCGGAATGAGGTGGTTTTGTGTGGACCCCTTTAAACCTATTACCACTTCCCCTTCCTCTTACCACCTTCACCTCCTTTTTACATGTGTCCTCTACTCCGCCTCTCTCCTATCCTTGTCACATCTCCCGCTCCCTTCTCACCTTCCACAGCAACACACCTTCCCTCCACTAACCCTAGGCCATAACCCCCTTGTCGCTCCCACTTGTCACCTCCCGCTAGGTGTTCCTCCCCGCATCCTTCCCCCGCATCTTATCCTCCCTCTTCATCCCTCTTGTCTTCTGACACCTTTTTTTCCTCCTCCAGGTCACCCGTCATCGCTACTTGTTTCTCTCCCTAGACAATCCCTTTCCATCGCTTGTCTCCTCCATTTTTCATGTCCTATTCCCCTTCGCCAACCTTTCTAAAACCCAATATGACTCTAATGACCTGTCGATCCTGTCCATTTCCACACCCTATGTCCCAACCACTGTGTCTCCTTCCCCCTAGCGCTTCCACCTTAGTGTCTACAGGGCCTCCCCCCATCTCACTCCTACATCACTCTTGTTAAATAGTCGATGCTTGTCCATCGCCCATTCACCATTTTGTGTCATGTGCCCCATGTTATCCTCATCCATGTCTACAGACTGGGCCTCTTCATATAAATCCAGCAAAGAAACAACAACCAATGAAGAGCCACCATGTTGTCCAAGTGAAAATTTGACCGAGCCTTACCTGATCTTGAGAAAGCAATGATTGAGGTAGTTGACGGTGGTTGAACATCCTCTCCTTCCATAAAAAGAAAGGTGGGAAAATGCAAGCGCAAAGGAAGACTGTCAGTCCTTTCTGACAGAGATGGCATCCGACGGACGACTGCATGGGCAGTCTGCCCAATGTCTGCATGCACAGCATGACAAGGAAGCTCCTCAACGTCAAGAATTGATTTCATGACATGATCGTGTCTCAGACATCCGAGCCAGTCTGAGTATATGTAGGCATTTTTTCCATTTTTGTTGCTATCATTGGTAGAGCTAAGCTCCATGTTGTAAAGTTTTGATGAAGCACTAGTTTTCCCTGGTTATGTATATATATGTGAAACTTCTTGTTTAATGACAGTCAGTTTTCTTACTTCCGTCTAGTTTCCATCTAATATTGAAAGAGTTCATGATTGACTAAGTCACATGAAGCATTGTGACAGTGTTATATAAATGTTTTATGGTAACGTTGTTATGATTTCTTTTAATGTTCTTGTGATTTAAATATAAGAAGTTCTTGTGTTTAAATTCTTCTTCTTCGAGTTGTTGGAATCTTGATGCTCATAGCAGGCCTTTGCACTTTCTCACAGGAGTCTTCCTCCTACTCATGCTTATTACAAATCATTGTCTGAAGTTAAATTAAGACCTCACTTGTTCACGCATAGCCTTAGTCCAGGATTCTGAGTTAAGACGATATTTTACTAAGTTTACTTCCAATCGATCACCCTTTTTATAAACAAATCGTGACATAAACTTACGGGTATCAGGCTTACTCCTGTTGCAATCCAGGAGTGACTTCTAGTGCTAACACACACTCTTCAACATGCGGATAACGATAGGATACACCATATTTCTCTCTGACTTGGTCAACAACCAATAGTTGGGGCATATCATTGGCATATTTTATTTTAAATGATCAGGATAAGGCATGCTTCTACCATTCAACCGCCTGAACTCTTTCTTGTCACTGTCCCATTTCCTCCTCTTATGTTCATACAATGCGACCCATGATTGTGTTTCCTCTGAATTGTAAAGAATGAATTTATTGATGGCATCAGTTTATGAATTCGCTGATGTATATATTCATCAAATCAAATTGACATGTAGTACATTTGAGATCAAATTATACATTATGAAGTTCAGTGTGAATAGTTACTGTGTATAAATTTGGAAAATGATAAGTCACTTACTCTTTATCAAGCGCCTTTTTCCATTCGTTTGGAGAAGCTCCCTTTCTCTTTGTCTTCATCCCTTTCATCATCCCAAATCACTGCACCTAGTTTGTTTTCGATCTACTTGATGTACTCACTAGAATAATATAAAGACTCATATGATATGTACCCCTTTGCCGTAGACCCCTCGGGTTTTTCCCTTTTTCAAACAAATCCTTTCAATTTCTTCATGTACCTCTCTAAGAATAGCATCCAACAATAGGACACCACTCCAACTAATTCAACCTCATCTACTAGGTGAATTAGAACATGAAACTCGTCGATAGTTCCTTCTCAAACATACAAACAATCTCAACTATCTCTTGAAGCCATCATGGAATGTTAGCCATATGAATCTCCTTTGATGTGATCCAACATACAAATCCAAATAATTTAGATATGGCATGTCGTAGGTCCTCGGGGGAAGTCATGGTTCACACACCCATGCACAAGCAAAGTATAATGACAATACAAATTAAACACATACAAAATTAATTTTTTTTTATCCCATGGCATAAAAATTAAAACAAATAACAAAATCATGTTTTTGACATACTTACTCTTAGAAGGTTCAAATGGTCATGTTATTTCAACCCTAAAAAATGGTCTTGCATAGTGAATTTGTTTTGTAATGAAGACCCATATAAAGAAGGCACCTTCACACCCAATATAAATTCATTTTCCAAATAAAGATCATCTTTCTTCAAAATCCATGGGACATGGCCTTATTTGAAAGACCAAGAGGGACCAGCATCTCCTCTACTTGCTTATCTTGGCCAATGTTTCTTTTTATTTTTTGAATAAATAATATCTCTCCTAACATCCAATGTGTCACTTTGTTTTGATGATATGTACCTCCATAAAGAAGATGAAATATTTTTAAATATATGCATGGGATCTAGTAAGTGGGAAATATCAATATGTTCCCCATATGGGAGATCATAAAAGATAGATTTTCTCTTCATCCCAATGGGAAATTTATAAACACATGTGTCGAAGAATTATTTATCATCGAACATAGGCTCCCCATTTAAATTGAACATTCCTATAATCTCCTTCTCCTTCTCTCTCTCATATACTCTAATCCATTTTGTTGGTGTCATTATTTCAGGCCTTTGGGTTCTCTCTAGTTTACCATTGAAAACAGATGTTTCTCTTTTGTAAGGGTGTTGTTCTAGGAGGAATACCTTGGAGTAGCCGTACACTGGCTTTCATAGGTGATTGGACCACCTAGACTTCAAAGAAGGTCCACAACATTTACATCCACGATACCCTTTTGTTACAAGACCTGCAAAATTATTAATGTAGCACGTTAGCGTTGAAGTCAGAACAATCATAGTGAATTAAATATGTCAAAACATATTGTTATGTATATAAACAAATCAATAAACATGTAATTTACCAGAGAAAACTCCTAATCCAAGATAATCATGTGTGGTGTAAGCACATATGGCATACAACGTAAAACTCCTCTCTGTTTTTATGGGTCTCGATACATCAAATACATGTATCCCTTCCCATAATTCCTTCAATTCATCATATACACGTATCCCTTCCCATAATTCCTTCAATTCATGTTCAATTCATCTACCAATTCACTTTTCTTCTACTAGGGACTATAAGAGCCAACATAAGATGTTTATTCTTCATGGAAAACCATGGGGGGGTATTGTTATTGATCACTATTATAGGCCAAATAAAATAGTGGGTGTTTTGGAGGGAATATGGGTTGATGTCATCCATGGCTATGCTGAGTCGTAGACTTCATACTTCATCCTATAATTTTTCAGGCCATATATCCTCTATATGATTCATAGCTATTGAATTTTTAGGGATTCAAATAAATCCCAACTCACTTATGTGCAAGGCATGCCATCCCTACAACATAGCTAATTATTTGGAATGAAAGAGCCTTTGAATCCTTGGGATTTAGGGCATGTTCCTCAATATATTATCAGGAGGACCATGTCATTTTCTCTTTTTATTTTATTTATGGTACCTTTCATGACCACATTTCAGACATATCTCTTTGTCTTCATATTCTCCTCTATATAGAATACAATCATTCAGACATGCATGATATGATATGTACTCAACACCCAACATTTTCAACATTTGCTTTGCCTCTTCACAGCTAATGGGAAAGACATTATCACTCGAAAGAACATTATCTTTGAATAACTTTCCATTAGTGGGAAATATAAATGTATAATGTCATTTAACATTCATAAAATCGACTATTATGCCTCTTTTGCCACCTAGATGAGAAAAACAAAGGTGCTTACAAGCTTAGTTGGGTTAGTTAAGAAAGACAGTTGTAAAGGAAAAGGGTTGGAGAAAGAAATATAAAAGAACAACTAAGAATTAAACTAAGAAATAAAATAACAACTAAACTAGTGAGCATAAGGACATAAGAAAAAAAAACCAATAAGACTCATGTCACCAATGGTAAGGATTATATTAGTGAAAGAAAACACCAAGAAGAAAGAGGACTATGAGTCCCTTCTTCCTCCAAGGGAGGGCTCTTGGACCCCCACAAATAAGTTATTTTTACAACTTTGAATGAAAATGGTGAAAGAATTCCAAACTAATCCACTCAAGAGGTGAGATGGATTGTCCAATGTAATGGTGCTAGTATACTCTTGATGAGAATAGAGGATTCCTCAAGAGAATAGTAGCATAACTTTGCTATTGAATTCCTTCAAAATGAATTGCACCCATGGCCTTGTTTTATAGCACCTCTTTGAGGTATTGTGCAACCAACTTGTAGTGTGAGAAGAGGCTAATTAGGGCATTTTTAGGTCTTTGACCAGCCACCCAGTTAGATCCAGTTGAGATTTGGGTGTCAAATCAACTTGGAAGTTGAACCAGAAGTGGATGGGAGGCCGACCAATCCCATAAATGTGTCATTCCCAGATGTGTGTGGCTTTTAGCGACCACAGTCGCGCATGTGCGCTTTTCCTATGTTTCTATTTTACGCATGTGTGCGTGCCCTGTGTAGTCATAGCGCACTTTAATTTTATCACTGGTTGTATAGTTTTGGACCTTTTGGAAATTGTTTTATGGTAATTATGGTCCATGGGTGACCTCATAACTGTTTGACAATTCTAGATTCTTGTAACCATTTGCGGACAAAATTTCAGTGATAACAGATGCCCCCTGATGGATGAGGTTAGGAGCATATGTATAGCCAAAATTCATCAATGTTTTTACTACTGAGAGTGTCGTTGTAAGAGAGAGAGATAGTGAGAGTGTCAAGAGTTACCCGTTGGAGGGAGAACGAAACCTGTAGAACCCAACCTTCCATAAGGTGTGTCAAAAAATAAACTGTGTACAAACGAGGCGGGCATGCCCCATGCTCATGTCATGTAACTCAAAAAGGAATGGTGTGTTGATGTAGATAACTACAGCGCCCTCGGGGGAGGTCATGATAAAGGCAGAAGACAATTCTACGGAGGAACATACTCTGAACAGTAGGCAGTGACATCTGTAAGAAATATCATAGATTCTGTAGGAATTGATAGCCCAGCCAAGTTCAGAGGTCTTCGACAAATATAAGAAATATCTGCAATGGTCGCAAAGTAAGACCCACCGTAACATGATAAAGTGTTGAAGTTGAATGTTACAGGGGTCAACGACAGCAAGGAGCAATTGTGGTTCTCCCTGTGTCATCCAAGACCTATCATTGGAAAGGTAATAAGAGTCAAGATATTGTCGCCCTTCAGGAAAACTATGCTGATGTCGACAAAAGGGGGACACGAGTCCCAGAAGCAAAGGGCTTCGTGAAATCTACTAGGTGAGGTTAAGAATTGGAGGAGGAACATGGTCGAAGTCAATATGGATGAAGACTCAAGACTACCCTTGGTTGGGGGTATATGCGAAGTATAAGTGGCTGCCATCGTTCAACTAGGTCGAGTGTCAGGGGGACAACAAGACGTGGGATAAGTTGTGCCACAAGTGGGACAAAGTGAACAAACTTAGAGGGCAGAGGTAAGTGGCCTGTGGGATACTCGGAGTATATGGACGACGTCAACAGGGGTATATGATAAGGAGTTCCCCAACCAAGGGCGACATGGGTTGCGTTTGCCAAAAAGGGAAGAAGGTCGCCAAAGGTGACGAGAAAAAGGTATGTAAATGCTGGAAACAAAGGCTTTTTACATTTTACCAAACAAATAAAGAATAATTTGGGATGAGTGTATAAATACAAAAATGGGTGCCCCAATGTAATATGATTGGGCTGGTTAGGGCGCAATTAGCTTGGAGAATTGGTGGAAGGTGGGGGCCCCATGGGTGGGTTTCTGTATGAGGTAGATGAAATGGAGGGAAATTTGCAGAGGGGCAAACTGATTGTGGATGAAATGGAGGGTTCATGATACTGCGAAGGTGCAGTCAAAATAGAACCTTGAAGAGATAATCTGGGAGTCCATTGGGGAAGCTAGAAAAATGAGGAGAAGGAGTATGTGGTTGATTTGCAACATGATGTAAGACTATCGAGACTCCCATCCCTAAAGGGTTGAAAAATAGCATGAGTGTCAAAGTGAAAAAGGGTGCTATGAATGGGACAACTCGTGTGGGGGAGAGTGATATCGGGTGACAGTACCTAAGATGCAATGGAGGTGTCGGTACTATAGAGCTGGAGATGGGGATCCTAGAGGCAAATGTCAGAGGGTGTGACTGGAGATGCAATTGAGATTCAGAGGGAATGATTACATGCCAGTGTTGATTATATACCTGAAGGGGTTGCATTGATGTATGATGACCAAATACCTACACACATGAAAACCAAATACCCGACGTGAACAATATCTGAAGAGAATCGAACATACAAGCATTTATTTGATAATTTTGAACATGAGCATGCGTACCTGGACGGGGTATGAAAAAATGGTGCCCCAGGGGCTAAGGATAAAAATTGGCCTGGGGACTATCTTGATGTAGATGACAGAATTTTGATCTCGTGGCTGAAGACGGATCAAAAAACGGACACCCGGAGCTCCCGGAATGGTGTTTGGAAGTTTGAAGGAAAGGCCTATATATAGTTGTAGGGCCCACATTGCCACCTCATTTGTACTTGCTGCCAGAGTAACTGGATGAGAGGTATTCAGAGGAGATTTGGAGATTCCAGGAGGATGAGGCAGTCGATTTAGGACCAGCGAGCTTTAGGTTAGTGGTCTTATCGACCTGCAAAGAAGTAGGTTTTCAATGTATGGGCAAGGCCTGTACAGAGGGTCATACAGTGGATTTTATGGGTGTGGGCCCCCCAGTGCATGGGCGAACTGAAAATATGCGCGCACAAGTGCACTCCTATTATCCAAATAGTCGCGCATGGGTGCGCGGCTGTGCAGTGGACAGGCGCGCTGTGATGCGCGTCTGTGTTGGTGATAGGGGTACATGGAGGTGCCCCTGTAGGGTGGGCAGGCGCGCATGTATGCGCGTCTATGGGATGGACAGGCGCGCCAGCGTGCATGCCTATGGCGTGAACAGGTGTGCATATGTGTGCACCTGTGGGTTAAACAGCCACGCCTTGGGGGCAAGGCTGACGGGTGCAAAACTTATCTTTTTTGGAGATTTTTAATGTGTTTTATGGTCAATATGGTTGACCTAGGACTGTATTATATGGTTGCAGGTGATCATTTTCATGATGCCAGTCCATTGGCGAGAGCGGGACTAGTCATAGCTGAGGGATGTTGTGTCTATTGAGGAGCCAGGGGTTCGTGTGACTTTGGCAGCCTGTGGGTTGCTGAAGTTCTTTGAGTGCCCTTTGATACGAGCGCAGGAGTATCTCCTGCAGTTTCTGATCCGAATGTGGAGTCCAGATCTGCATTTCTTTATGGTGTGGGGAGAGCAGATCACCTTCACTGCGATGGAGGACATATATTTTCTGACTGGGCTCCCTTTTTGGGGAACGCCTCTACCGACAGAGCCGATGTTACCTGTGGACGTGTTGTTAGCGACCTTGGGCCAGAGGTACTGTTCGAGGGAGAACTACATGTCAGGCTTCGTCGTGAGTATCGGGGCAATGGATTTTTTAGCTCATCACTGTGTAGCAATGATGATTGTGAGGATATATGGGTCCCTCGCGACTCAGCGGATCAATGGTGGCCAACTGAGGGTTATGGGGAGGGCACAGGTCGGCTAGCATTTCTTTTGGGGGTTGATGTTGCATGCTAGGATGGTAGGGCAGCTGGACAGATGTCGGTCTATAGACTCAAGGGATTTTGCCTTTGGGTCCATCATGGTGGCCTGGTTTTTGGAGAGGGTGTCAATGTTGCACCCTAGGATTTCATTGGGTGCTCCTAGTGCGCGAGAGCCATGACTGAGGCGATGGTCGATGATTTTGGTTCGCCACAGTGGTGGCGAGGGCGACCATTTTTTCACGGCTGAGGCAGCACAGGTGTGGCGGCAGATGCCGCAGGTCATACTACGGTATCCATACTATGGTGTGGACTTCTAGGGTGATCCAGACATGGTGTTACCTCCAGGGGAGGAGTTTGATCACTGAGGTATGTTTGTGATTTTGATATGTTTATTTTTGAGATAGCATGACATATGTGCTTTGTATAGATGTTGATACTATCATTTGGTTGTTTGTATATGCAGATGTGGGACCTCGCGGGTGCAAGGTTGAGCTAATGAGAGCATCGGCTCGCCAGGATCTGGGGAGACCGCCACGGGCAGGAGAGAGACGTTGGCGTGAGGATGCCAAGGTGAGACCAGCTGGTGACAAGACAACAGCCAGGAGACGTCGTTTTGATGACCTTGGTGCCGGGCCATCACATGCTCCTCCGACGGAGGCCAGGGGAGATTTTGAGGATATTTGTCACCGCTTGGAGGTGATGCTACAGGGTGTGCATAAGGGCATGTGGTCGCGCATCCAAGATGAGGTCATCCTGGAGCAGTGTGTGGGATTTTCGCTGACATGGGGGGCTGTGGTCCGGCGAGCAGCAATAGTAGGTGTTGCGATGACCGGATGGTTACCTCCCGGTTCAGAGAGACCAGTAGTGGGTGGGGCACCACTGCCTAAGGGAGGGGTAGGAGGTGGTGCGCTAGAGGCACCTTGAGTGTTTCTCTATGTATGGTTGTATTTTGTATATAGGCTGGTGAGCCCATTTTGGTGTAGTGAGACCAGTTTTGTACCGAGGTGCTCCACTGGCCTGCGGATTTTGTATGTGATGTATGTATGTAAACATTTTGATGGCACCGGTGACCGATTTATATATATATGAGTATACATTTTTGGGGTCTTTGTGATGTTTACATGTGTTTTTTAATGTGTTGATGATGTCTAATCTATATATGCTGTGACAGGTTCTTGATGGTTTATGTGTGTGTAGAGATATCTTGATGTGATATATACCAATCTAATACAATTTTAGCTAAGTTATCTGTAATTTGATTCAATTGTCTTGGAATATGTGTAAATGTAATGAAATCAAAATGTCGAGATAAAAGTCTAACTTGCAGGTATTTGCGAAAGAGGCAAGGATCGCGAACATGGTACACATTGTTGAGTTGGAGGACAACTAGTTGAGAGTCAAGAAAGACGCTAAGGTGACGAATACGATGATGATGGGCATCAGCGAGGAGGCCAATGACGGCAGTGTATTCGGCTTGGTTGTTGGTTTTTGAACCCAACATATGCCGCTAGAGTGGAGCAATTCATGTAAGGGGGTATAGAGGGCCCAAGTTGTCGAAGCGAGATTTTGTGTCCAACCGCTGGCATCGTCGGCGTAACCAATGTGGTAGGCCGGTGGAGGAAGCATCTGTCAATAACATAAATGATAGTTTAGATGTGAGTGATGGAAAAAGGATTAAAAACACTATAAAAGAAATAAACTAATGTAGAATGGCTATGCTTAGGCGTAAAATTTCTTTAAGTATAACCCGTTGATAGGTTCTTTGATATAGAGGCCTTCGAGAGAGGCCAGGATGTATGCGCCTTTGGTGAGGCAACGTTGGATGATGTAGGGGCCATGCCATAGTGACTCGAATTTTCCATGACCAAGGGTATCATGAGCGATATTGTAAGCAAGGATGAGGTCACCTTTGTGAAATGAGTGAAGGTTGACATGGCGATCAAAGGTGGCCTTTGACCATTTTTTGGCTGCCTCATTGTTCTGTAATGAAGATCAACAATCTTCTTCCAGGGACTCTAAGTTCAGCAAGTGTTGCTCCATTGGAGAAGTGTCGGGTAATAACTCAATTGTGGTGCGTAAGGTGAGAATTTCACACTCGATGGGAAGAGTGGCCTTAACCCCATGGACTAGATGAAATGGTGTGAAACCAGTGGCAGTTTTCATGGTTGTTCGATAAGCCCATAGCGCAGAAAATAACATATGATGCCAATTGGTCTTATGTTTGTTAACCATGTGCTGCAACATGGTCTTGAGGACCTTGTTAACTGCTTCAACTTGTCCATTAGACTGAGGGTAATATGGTGAGGAAAAATCGTGGGAGAATCCAAACCGAGATGAGAGTTTGACAAAAATCTCATTCTCGAAATGTTTCCTGTGATCAGAAACTAGTTGGAGTGGTTGTCCAAAGTAGGATATGATGTGATTAAATAAAAAATGCACTGTCGTGTCAGTGGTGTTGTTGAAGGTGGGAATGGCTTCAGCCCATTTTGTGAAGTAATCGACTGTGACAACAATGTATTTGTGTCCATTACTGGATGGGGGATTACAAGTCATGAAGTCAATGCCCCATTTACAAAAGGGGCCTACAATAATGACTGGGTGGAGAAGAGCAGGTGGTGCTCGTGCTTTGTTGGCGTAAAGTTTGAATTTCTCACATTGCTTCATGGCATGAATGCAATCGTGAAACAATGTAGGCCAAAAATAACCTGCTCGAATAATTTTCTAAGTAGTGGACATTCCCGAAAGATGGCCCCCACATGCGTCGCTATAACAGTCGTTCAAGACTCTATCGGCCTCGTCAATAGTCAAGCATCGATGAAGTATGGTGTCGACCCCTCACCGATATAAGATATCTCCGATGAGGAGATAGCGGGGGGGCTAGTGGCGAATACGACGGCAATCATCTCATGAGAGGTGGTTATCGAACTTTTGGGTTCAGAGGTAGACGAGGAGGTTGTTGTACCAAGGATCATTTGAAATGATATAAAAGAGATGTTCATCAGGGAAGTCGATATTGACGGGGGCACTGGTAGTATCAGAGGGGAAGGCTGTGAAAAGTTCGGTGAGGACAAGAGATTTCTTGCTCTTGGGTGTTGAAAATTCAAGATCGTACTCCTGAAGGATAATGATCCATCGAGCAAATTTGCCATTAATTTTCCGACGACTGAGCAAGTATTGCATAGGGTTGGAATCTGCTACGACTTTAGTCGTGTGAAGAAGAATGTAATGACGTAGTTTCTGAACTATGAGGACAACTGCAAGGGCTAGTTTATCTTCGTGCTTATACTTCAGGGGTGGCCTTGAGAGGTTTTTACTAATGTAGTAAATGACATGCTCGTGATCGTCATCGTCGAGTTGAACGAGAACTCCTGCTACTGAGACAGTTGATGATGATATGTAGAGGATATAGTCACTATTCTAGTCGAGTGCACTAAATAAAGGAGCGTTGAAGAGCGCCATTTTAACATCATCAAATGATTTTTGGGCATGTTCATCCTAGTGGAATGGGATGTTGTGGCAGAGTAAACGAAGGAAACTGTGTGCTCGAGTGGCATAGTCTGGGACAAAACACCGTAGAAAATTAGATTTTCCTTGTAGGCTCTGTAGTTGGCGTAAATTTCGGGGGGGTGGAATTTTGGTGATGGCTTGGACTTTGAGGGGGTCCACGGTAATACCGCTTTGGGAAATGATGAATCTAAGGAGGCACCTAGAAGTGACGCAAAATATGCATTTGAGGGGCTTCAATCAGATGTTGTACTAACGACACCATTGGAAGATGATCCATAAATCATCAAGATGTTGGGTGCATTTTTTGGATCGAGCTGTGAGATCGTCCAAGTATGCGAGGATGATATGAGCTAGATCATGAAAAATGTAGGTCATAGCCCGCTGGAAAGTTGCGCCAGTGTTCTTTAGGCCAAAAGGCATGACACGATACATAAACGTGCCCCAAGGGGTGGTGAATGTGGTTTTGTATTGATCAGCTGGGTGGATTTGGATTTGATTATAACCAGAGAAACCATCCATGAAGGACAAAGCCTCGTGGCCTGCGCAGTCATCAAAAATTTGATCGATGAAAGGCATTAGAAAGTTTTCTTTAGGATAGGCATGATTGAGATCACGAATGTCCGTGCAAACCCAGATAATGCCCTATTTTTTTTTAACCGGTATAGGGTTGGAAACCCATGAGGTATAGGCGATGGGGTAAATGAACCCCGTCGCGCGTAATTTGTCAATCTCAACTTTAATGGTCGCTGCTTTGTATGGGTGTAGCGGTCGTTGTTTTTTACGAACTGGTGTAATGTCAGGCCAGGTGTCGATGTGATGTTCGACAATAGAGGGATCAAGGCCAAGCATCTCTGTGTATTACCAGGCAAAAATATCCCGATATTCTTCGAAGAGGGATTTATAGGCGGTGATTTATTAAGGAGTGCATGCGATGACAATTGTGATTTCCTCGATGACTCCATTTTTTATGGAAATATCGATTTTGATGGTCGGGAAAATGTTGGCCATGTTGCCTTCTTCAAAAGCATCAGGGGTCGGGATGGGGTTGTTGTGTTAGCACTCTGTAAATTTCCTAGAGGTTGACAACAGAAGAAATCTACAAAAGGTAACTTTATCCAACCACTTTTGAAGCTGGGATCTATTTTGATTCCGTCCTTGGAGATGATGTGTCCTAGCAGTTTGCCTTCCTCTAGCCCAAAGAGGCTTTTATTAGGATTTAAAGAAATCCCAAACCTTCTACATTTCTTGAAGACTCGTCTGAGGTGCCGCAGGTGTTCATCATCAGATCAGGAAAACACAGTTACATCATCCAAATAGACGACAATGAACTTACCTGATTCTTCCACAAAGGTGATATACATCGCTCTCTAGAAAGTGGCTCCAGTGTTCATAAAACCAAAAGGCATTTTCACATACATGAAAGTGCCCCATGGTGTGGTGAAAGCGGTTTTGTCTTGGTCATCCGGGTGAACTAGGACCTGATTGTAACCCGAGAAACTGTCCAGCAAAGATATTCGACTGGATCTAACTACCCTTTGAAGGATGTGGTCCATTTTTGGCAAGGGGTAATTATCCTTCAGGGAGACCTTATTCAGATCTCGGAAATCTATGCAAAGTATGATTTCCCCAGATTTCTTATGTGTAGGGACCAAATTAGAGACCCATTTGGAAAAATGCAATGGGACTATGATTTTGGCATCGTACATTTTTTTGATTTCCTTTTCTATCAAAGGGAGCAACTTGGGATTTATCCTCCTAAGTTTCTGTCTGAACGGTTTTTGGTCTTCTTTTATTGGAATCCTGTGTTGTATGATGTTGGTATCATAAGGTTTCAAATGCTCATAACCCCAGGCAAAGACATCCGAAAATTCTTTGAACAACTCAATGTATTTGAGTTTTTTCTCAGGGGGTAATGACTTAGACAATTTGACTATCCTGGGTTTCTCTTCAGTCCCTATATTACAGTCTTCTACCTCTTGTCCATTGGCTTTGATTTTCAGTTTTTTGGCTACGTCGTTAAAATCAAACAAGTCCTCTAAAGGAACTAGACCCCTAGGAAAAACATTGCTTTTCAAATGTAAAACATCGAACTCCATCTCATCATCGCCTAATTCTCCTGAATCTATGCTATTTACACTATCAATTTCAAAATATGATCTATTTACATTTTCATCTTCGTTCTCTAAATCTATAATTGTACATTCAAAATCATTTTTACACTGCAGAAAGTCTTCAATTTGATCATCATTACCAAACACTTGCCAGTACCTGATATTGTCGGGAACGGTTGGCCTGCATTTCACCTCCACGGTGTATGGGCGAGTCGAGCGGAAAGGAATCTTACATGTGGTTGCTGACGTAGTGAATCTGTCTGCCAGAATGTTTTGTCCCCTCGGCATTACTTGCAAGTCAACTTTAGTGAAACATCTAAGGGCATCAAGAATAGCATTCCTATAAGCTCTAAGACATGGGTGTTTCTAAGCGTACTCACATTTGATTTGCTTGATTATCAACTCAGAATCACCTCTTACCATAATCTGTTTAGCACCAACTCTTTTCAAAAGCTTCAGACCGAGCATCAAGGCTTCATACTCGACAATATTGTTAGTGCATTGGAAATTTAATTTGTAAGAATGGTTTTCTGAATACCTATTTCTGTGATTATGCAGCCAGACTCCTGCTCTAGCTCCTTCTTTGCTTACTACTCCATCAAAATCCATGCTCCAAAAATCAACGGGTAACTCTTCAGCTATCACGTTTTTCATTCTTGTTACCTCAATGATTTCTTGGCCTTCGTCCTGACTAGATGTATCTTCTACCAGCTGAGTGTCTTGCTCTCCCGTGTCACCATCGTTGTACAAGATAAAAGAATCCAAGTCAGAATGCGCGGAGTAAAGAGGATAGTTGTGTGGTTTTTCCTGGCTATTGACCATGTACTTCATCAATGTCTCTCTGTATAGCCTTCTTTGTTGCCCAAAAACTGGGATAGTGGCATAAGACATATCTAGCTGCAGGGTACCCCTCAACTTAGCCCCCCAAGACCAAGATAGCAACATTCCATACATCGGAGGGATGTCTACAACTACCACGTCCATGACCATACTTTTTGCAAGAATCTGAACCAAAGTGATACATAGGTCCTTGATCAAACCAATACATCTAACTTTACTGGAGTCGAATGAATGTAGATCTTTATAAGGTCTGGTGACCTCCAATCCCAGTTTCTCCATCACTTCTTTTGGCATCAGATTGTGGGAAGCACCCGAATCCAGCATAGCGTTATGCAAGATCAGGTCATGTATGTTTAGACTGATGTAAAAAGGAGCGACATCACCATTGTCGTCTCGTCCATCTACTTCAGGTCCGAACAGAAATTCGGGTAGATCATCGGTAAGGTTCACAGTATCTGAATGATGTGTTGATCCAATGGTTAACGCCTTTGTGCCTATGTCAGGGTCAATGGTCAGTGCTTTAATCACCTATGAGTGATAAACGTCTTTGTTCATCAACTCAGAAAGTGGGATGGGAATTTTTACTTTGGCCAATTCCCCCTCAAGGCTGAAAGGTGTAGGAGCTTTGCCTTGGCTCATCAATTCTAGTTTGTCCACCAAACTCTTCTGGCCAGAAATACTTGGTGGATTAATAGGTGAAACCTCGGGCTGTGACAATCTTTTCAGAATAGTAAGATTTTTCTTCGCAGGAACTTCGGCAGTACTCTTCTCAAGAATCTTCTCGGGAGATGGCTCAGAGGCCTTCTTGGTTTCGACTACCTTCTTTGTTTCAATCGTCTTTTTTGGGGAACTCCCTTCTGTCTTTTTACTCTGCAGATTATACTGCCGGTGTACTTCCAAAATGGCGTTTTTGAACGCCTGTTGTTCTGCATCTTCAGCTTCTTCACTTACTTTTGTTTGATTGAGAAGAAAAAGTTCTTGCTTTTCTTGGGTAAGGAAAATAGTTTTTTTTTCATGAATGCCCATGAGATTTATGTGAGTATCCTCCAATTCCTCAATCACTTCCTCCCCTTCATCAGCATGATTTTCTTGTAGGGGAGGTCTGATCTGTTGATCTGGACCCCTCTGCTCTCTTTGATCCCTAGGATCTCTCTGTCTGATTTGAGGAGGGTTTCTCCTAAAGTTAGGGTTCCGAACCTGAGGAGCTAGTGGGTTTTCTCTCGGAGGATTATTGCCCGACACAGTAAGTCTTTCCATCATTCTTTCCATTTCTCTGGCCAAAGAATCCAATTTGGAATCTGAGGTTGACGTGGAAGGTTCTTCTTTAATTGTGACTCTCCTCTCTGACCTCTGATGTGCCCTTTTTGCCAACAAATTGGCCTCCACACTTATTGCACTTTTCTACATGTCTTCCAGGGTGGTAGAATTTTTTTCCCTTAGTTGGTATGACATGTCAGCGTCAAAACCATCAGGGAATTTAATCAATGCCAAACCCTGTGGAGGTTTGATTTCAACTGGGATTGCATTATACAAGTTATTGAAATGAGTGCGGTAATCTTGCACTGTCTCACCTTGATTTCTTCTGATATTTTCGTATTCTGGAAAAATTTGTAGAGGGTTTTTCTTTACCTCCCATCTGTCTAGAAAACTTCTTTGGAATGCGGTAAGGTCAAGGACTGAGGCGGCATGCAACCCTTTCTACCATTTTTTAACGTCACTTGTCAAACTTTGAGCAAACAATCTCATTTGAACATCAGCCTCATCTACTTCATGCAGATCATAATAATCATTCATTTTATCTACGCGATGTTGTGCGCTCAAAGGTCATGTTGCATTGAACTGTGGAAGTCTCGTTGATATTCTTGGGGCATGGCATGAAGAGGCGCAGCCAACACCAAGGGAGCATATCGAGTTGCCATGATGTGTGGGGGAGGTGGGATAATAGACTAGATGATCAGTGAGGTAGTGACTGAAGACGAGGGTGAGGAGGGACTGGGTAGCACTGAGGGAGTGATTTGCAGTTTAGCAGTGGGAGACAGAACTTCAGGGGTTCGGGGTTGCAAAACGGTTGGGTCAAAAATGAGTCCAGTCACAAAACTATCGGACCGTGTTCTAACCAGGCTTTGTTGGGAAAAGGTGTCAAAGTCAAGGTTTTTAAAGATAATGGGTTCCCCTAAAAAGGAAAAGGAGTTATGCAAAGGAGTATGACTCATTGAACCTTCAGCTATGGTCTTTTTCCTGAGCAACTGTTTTGGGTTATCTATCACTATTGCAGGTTCTGGGTCTGGATGAGATCGAGTATGAACTTTATTGGGAGCCAAATTTCTTTTTGATTTTTTATATATTTACTTTTTAGTTTTATGAGTCCGGAAATAATATGTACAAAGTTTAATCAACCTCTAAACATTACTTTCTTCTCAAATTTGCAATATTCCAGGAACAAACTTTCTTTTTAGGGAAAAGAAAACATGAAATTATAAATTTTTAGTTTTGTCCCCAGTGGAGTCGCCACTATGTTAGCACTCTGTAAATTTCCTAGAGGTTGACAACAGAAGAAATATACAAAAGGTAAATTTATCCAACCACTTTTGAAGCTCGGATCTATCCCTTCCAACTTCAGAGAGGGATCTCTCTATATGATTTAGCTATGTTTCCAATTTTAAATATTAGCCTAGGTAAAGAAATAGGTCGGCTTTGTTGTCAGAGTATTTTTTCGAATTGGTTGAGATAGTCTACACATCCATTGGGCTATGGGGTCTGTGTTTTAATAAAATATGAAATCCAAACCAAAAACGCAAAGGAAAACTTTCACAGGGCGAGATAATATAATCACTGGATTCTTTAATAGCATAAATGATGAGCAGCAGAAAAATGAGAAAGATAATTTCAACAAAGAAGGAGTTAAGAATTTCTTTATTGAAAACACCAGAAGATAAACAATAAGATCTTTCGAGTCAGAAACAGGGTATACGAGATAAATCTTGCTACATTCGTTACTCTTAAAGATTAGGTTCAGAAAATAGTATGATAACAAAGCGAGAATAACATTCAACTTTGAGAGAAAAACATCACCATTGAATACACACAAGAATCCTGTAAAAGTGCCTCCTTTTTATTAATGGAAGATCTCTTCAAAATATTACAGTCTGATAGCGTCAGGGTGTGAAGATAAACAACCCCCAATACTTCGAAAGATAAAGTATTTATAAATCAAATTACAAACGTTCCTGTCATTAATAATCAGGATGTGCTAAATCTATTTTTAGCCTAACTAACTTAACAAATTTCCTAAATCTAGGAACTGCTTGATGATGTGGTGTAACGGCATGTTGATTTTTGGGTGGGTCGTTGATGAAGCCTCTGCACGACCTCATCTGACTGGACAAATGAATGGATAGGGACAGCTCATCTTCTACTCGATCAGATCACAGAGTTCCTCCCATCAGAGATGACTGGGCACGTTGACTTTGAGTAGCCTTCGATACACTTCGTCCATTTCTGTGTACTTGGTGAAGGTAGGCTTGGTGAGGAAGATGTATCGAATCTCATGTTGGATACTGATGTCCCACTGAAGAGCGTCTAGAAACACCTTGTCGGTGATGCTCCCTTGAATGCCTGCAAACTTTGAGTTGTCCTTAGCCACATCGGCCAATCTCTTCTTGTAGTCTGGGAGTGTCATCAATTTATCATTGATTACCTTCAGACCAGGCGGACCTTTCTTCTGTAGAGCCTCAATCTTACTGAAGAATCTTTGTACCCCTAGGTCCATGGCCTAAACCTTTTCTTCCAGCTAAAGCGTTAATCCTCTCTTGGTCAAAACTCTTTTGACCTCAAGGATGCTCTCTGTTCTGTCTTCAATTTTCATCTCTTCCAGCTCTTCCAGCTCTTCCCTGGTCTTAGAATTGAGGAACTTGATGATCTCGTTTGCCTATGTTGGCATGTCTCCCAATTCTACTCTGATCTTCTCGATGGCCTATTTGCTTCTCTGTACCAATTCATTCTGCTCAAACATGATCTGGATCATGGGCCATATCTCGTTCATGGACTTAGTGATGTCTGTCCATACACTCTCTTTAACCTCGGCCAAAGTCTTTCCTGCCATTGTTTTCTTCCGGAGCTGTTGTAGTTCCTGCTTGAGCTGCTCTGTCAACTTCTTTTCCTTGGAGAGGTTGGTCTGGGAGGAATATTTGAGTTCTTGAAGGTTCTCAATCTCCTTTTTCAGCCTGCTGATTTCTGTTTCCTGCAGGTTCATCTTTTCCATGGACTTAGCTAGGTTGGTTGTCTTCTCCTGGGATGTCAATGGAGTCGCGGATGGGACTGTTGTCACTGATGTTGTGCTCACTCCTTAAATTGGAATAGCACTCAATGGAATGACTTCCATTGGCTTCAGTTTCTCTTTCTCTTTTAATAGTTTCTCCATCTCAACTTCCATTTCTTTAAGCTGTGCATTCTGCTCCATGAGCAGCTTGAGCATTTCATCTTTCTCTCCTTCTTTCTCTGTTATCTCCTTCGCCTGCGAGTCCTCTGTGGGAGGGAGCTTCAGTTGTTTCCTCAAGGAGGCAATGTCATAATTCTTCTTCTTTATCATTTCCTCAGCTGCTTTCACGTTTGAGGGATTGTAACCTATCTTGAGGACCAACTCCTCCAGAGTCTTGATTCTGTTGTCCTTGGAAAAGGACGATATCTTCTCTAGCTTCAATTGTGTTTGAACATTGTTCAGGGACACCTACAATTTGGACGCAGAAGTGGAACCATGCACCAACGTATAGAAAACCATTTCCCCTATTTGCTTGTGCAGATCCATCTGATCGGCCGGATGCACGTCCTTCGTCTGGAATTCGAAGGTGGCCTTTTTATAGTCAGTGATCACCTTGGGGTCTGGTACCTGTGCCTGGAGGAATTCCATATGCATTCTTCCCTTCTCAGTGTCGAATGTTGATAGCAGCCTATTTTGCGTAGTCGATGTCTACTTCCAGAATTAGGCGCAAGTACTGCTGGTCAAGGTCTGGTTCCTTTTCTTTATCAACTCATATTTTTCAAAAATGCTCAGCTTGGGTCCTACCTTGCCTGGCTGAGTTTTCAATGGGGAGTATGTGGATTTCTTTGGAAATGATGGGGTGATGACCTTATGAAGGATCGAACCGAAGGGTGGAATACCAACTTTGGTCACTGTAGTAGACGGGGTTTCTTTTTCCCCAGTCGGGCCAAGAACTGCAATAGTCTTAGGCCTCTTGGTATGCAACTGAAATTCTTCGGAAGATACCTCTGTGACAGGCGGAGATAAATCTTGCCTCGGCCTTTTCTCTTTTGGGACCTGTGGCATGGTCGTTTGTGACACAGTGGCTGGGGGATCTTGTTGTTCTACTTCGAGCAATGTGTTAGGCTCCCACACTGTCTGATTTGCAAATTTTTCCACTTCAGACCTAGCTTCATGAACATATGGGATGTTCTTGTTCTTCACCCTCATCTCTAAGATGATCCCACAAGGATCATAATGCCATGGGAAACTCATGGAGAACTTCATTTCCCTTACATTCCTATCTGCTTCTTCCTCAGCGCCTCGATTGTTTCATATGAAGGAGCCAATCTGCCCCTTGATTCTAAGCTATTGTTTTTTCTTCAATGACACAAAATGGATATCATCGGAATTTATTATCTGCCTTATATATTCTAGAGAAAAAATTCCGATAGGCATATACTTGGGCAGCTTATACAGTGCCAACTCGCACCCGTATACTCTGATCTCGGTGTAATCCTGATACAAGTACCAATCCCCAGTCTTTGTGTTGTCCGAGAGATGCAAGATCGTCTGAACTTCATCGTTTATCCGAGGTTTGGGCTTGTTGCCTAGCATACTTACCACAGGGTGGTAGAATTGGTCGATGAAATCCTTGAAACTGAAATCAGTGGAGTTGTGCTTGAGTAAGGAGGTCCATGCTGTGACTGCCTGAGGTCTACCATCTCCATCCATCTTCTGCATGGAAAAGCCAAATTTATCCGCCTGGAAGAAGACGAACAAGTATGCTAGTATCGATAAGTATCTAAACATGCCTTCCGTGCCGAAATTCATGAACTAATCGTGAATATTGTCTGCCAAGAATGTGCTGAAGTCAAACTGGGTGGTGGACTTTTCATCGATAGAGAAGATGGATAGAAAACCCAGAATGGGTTCATCTACCCACTGATCAGAATAGTATCCTAAAAAAGCACAAAGGGATGAAATAACTTGGTTTCCTTTAGTCGAGAACATGGAATATGGATAAGGAGGATTTGTGGAGGGAAATTGAGCAGATGGGGGAAGGAAAAGCTCGAATATTTGAGCTCTTTGGGGGAAATTCATTTTCTGGTATAATTCTGTGAGAATTTCCAGGTTGAAGGGAGATGCAGAGTCAGCTCGGGGGATTTGCATCATCTGGTCTATGGATTCGGGCGTGATGAGGAAAAGAATCTCTCAGAACGAGGAGACGACAGCTCTTTACTCGGGAATATAGTGGGCTTGACATTTGAGAGCGAACTCGGGAAAATGGTGGACCCGAGGGAAGAGGTAGAGGGGTAAATTGGACTCCCAGAGTCCAATTTCATCACTCTGGTCCAGGAAAACTTCCCTGAGCCATGACTGAAGGTCTAAGAAATCAAAATCACGGATTCTCCTCTCCTTCTACTTGTTTGGACTTTGGCACCATTTCTGCAACAGTACCTGCAAGACAAACAACGTTAGTGGGGGCGACTGACCGTGGATGAGGGAAATTGACTGTAACGGAGGAGTAAACGGTGTAAAAACTCTGGTGCGATGGGTGAATGGAGAAAGTAGGGAGAGTAATGGTAGTTTTAAGTAAACGGGGGTCAGTTGGGCACGGGAGACAGGTCAGCTGGATAACGGATAGGTTATCCAGTAATAAATGGCCAACGGATCATTTTGAGGGTGAGATGGCGGGTGACGGTGACTGAGGGATACAGACGGGTGATGTGGCAGCTATCGATTGGAGGTAAAATTCATAGTAAGGGGCTTTCCACGAGCGAATGGGAGGGAGGAATGACAGCAGTTATGGGGATGCGACTATTTTGGGAAAGGTGGATGGTGACGTCCAGAGGTGACGGAGGTCTGTCAGATAGTAGAGGATGACGAGACTCGGGGCCAATAGATCGACGCCACGTATAGGCAAGGGCCCGTCGGAGGAAAAATCTTCATTCTGGACCCCCCCCCTCGGTTAAAAGAAGATCATCAGGGGGGGTCTGAAATCCATTTTGGGTCGTTGATCTGCACGCCTATTTCTAAGCCGCAGATCTATGTGCTCTGTTTATGACACATTCCGGACCCCCCCCCCCCTCAGTTAAAGGCAGAATGGATGGGGGGGTCTGGAATCCAATACTGATCATAGATTTGAACACTTGATCTTGAGCCATCCAGATGTGCGCGAGTCTTATCATCGATTCTGAACCCCCCCCCAAGTTAAAAGCAGAACAGTCGGGGGGGTCCGGAATGATATGTCCACCGTAGATTTGGGCGCCACGATCAGGACCATTGATATGTGCAAGGAGCATAATTGGGGAGCGGAAAACACATGCGCCAGGGAAAAACTTAGGATAAATGCATTTTATGGGTTTTTCCAAGGTTTTTCAAGTAGACGCCACCATAGGGCTTGACCAAACGATCTTTTTAAGCATTTGAAAACATGGTGCAACATTTACATCAAGTTGGTTTTATTAAAATGAAGCAACAAAGCAACTTAGCCTATAGTCTAACCTAGCTTCCTATGAAAATTAACCTAGATTAGACTGTTGGGTTAAGAAATTACTCTACCCTGGGGCTATCTGACCAGGATTAGATAGTCTAGCCAAATTTATTCACTAATCTAACCTAGACAATTTGGCTAAGATTAAATTGTTTAGCCAAACTCATTCACTACCCTATCAACATCAATTTAAAAAGAACTTGGCCATGCTTGAAAGGTATGGACCAAGTTACTATTATTGCATGGGGCTTTTATTAAAATTCGTTTATGCCCTCTTTTTTCTTTCTTTCTTTTTTCTTTTTTCTTTTTCTTTTCTTTTTCTTTTATTTTTCCTTTTTTCTTTTCTTTTTCTTTTTCAAATTATTTGCAGAATGAAAAATCATTTGTCAACAAAAACACTAGAGACAGATAATATCCCAGTCACCAGTTGATCCTATAACTTATAGGGTGATAACAGTGGCTCCACCTGGGGATGGTACTTTCCCTGTGAAGTGCCAAGAATCCTAGTTCCTACCATTCTGAAAACTTCTGCCTAGTAGCCTTCGTTGATTGATTGGCTTTATTCTCAAAAATTGGAAGAATAGTGGTCAGCAGCTTAGGGCCTTCTCTTCATGCTTCAACCAACTGACTAATGTTCTTCACTCAGAAAATGCAGGCGAAAAATAAAAATAAAAATGGTATGTACAATGGAGAGTGAAAACTTGAGTCTCTACTAAGGTGGCATGTAATGTTTCGTCATTCTGCCATTTATAGGTCCTCCTAGCAGATCTGTCCCATCAGCATTGTTCAGCAAGAAAGTGTTGTTCCCCTTGAATGATTGGATCATGTATGGTCCTCTCCACAGATTGTCAAATTTTCCATGCTTTCATTTGTCTTCATTTCTAGCGTCCCATCTCAGCACCAAATCTCCTAGCTCAAAATCATCTTCCTTGGTCCTTTTGTCAAAAATCTTCTTGATGCTTTCTTGGATTACCTGAGTCTTATTGAAAACTTCTTCCCTAGACTATTGTAAATGGATCATCTGGTTGATCCTTCTCTGTGAGTCATTTGGCTCATCTTGTACCTCTTGAAGCAACTTCATGACAGGGACTCCTAAGGAAGTGGGGAAAACTGCCTCTGTGCCATAGACCAGCTGGTATGGTGACATACTGATTGACCTTTTGGTGGTCAGTCTGTCAGCCCATAATGCGAACACCAACTTGTTATGCCACGATTTCTTGTTTTCCTGCAACGTTTTCTTGATTATATTTACCAAGGTTTTGTTTGAAGATTCTGCCAGCCCATTCCCCTTAGGGTAGTAAGCTGTGGAATGCCCCAAACCAATGTGATATTGGTTGCAGAAATATATGAGCTTCTTCGACCGAAAAGCAGCTGGATTATCAGTTATAATATTTCTAGGACATCCAAAGCGAGACAAGATATTATTTTCAAGGAATTTGATAATAACAGAGTCAGTGGCTTGCCTCCTTGGTACTGCTTCGATCCATTTGGTAAAATAATCGGTGGCAGTGAGAATCCACCTATGTTGGCCTGAAGAAGGGGGGTGTGTTTCTCCAATGAAGTCCAATCCCCATTGTTGGAAAGGGGCTTCAACTGAGATCGGTTTCAGGGGGAGAGGGAGGAGTTTCCTTTTGCCTTCAAATAGTTGACATTGATGACATGCAGTCACCTTATGATGTACATCGGCAAATAGGGTGGGCCAATAGAATCCAACTCTGAGTATTTTGTTGGCTGTGACCTTCCAGTTCAGATGACCATCACATTGTCCTGCATGAAATTCTTGTAACACTTGGTCAGCTTCATCTTTCAATAAACAATTTAACAGAATGCCTCCAGGATCTTTCCAATACAAATTGTCTTCTAGAATACAGAATTTTAAGGCTTTCAACTTTAAAAATCTAGCTTTAGTCTTAGTCAAACCAGGGGGAGCTTGTAGATTTTTCAAAATGAATATAAGGTATGCGTACCATGGAGAGTTGAGAAATACCTCTCTCACACTTGGAGTCGTCATCTCACCCTGTTCATCAGCTGCAGCTAAAAAATTAATGTCAAGAGCATGGAAATTTGATTCAGCCATTAATTTTGCTAGGCCTTGACCCTTGATTAATTTTGTAGGCTTAATCTCTATGTCGTATTCTAAAATGGCAGTGATCCATTTTCCCCTTCTCCCATCCGGTTTGTCCTAGGTCAAAATGTTTTTTACTACCACATTCGGAACATATGCAATGGTATGAGAATGGAGAATGTAGACCCTAAAATCTTTTATAGCTTTCACCAAGGCAAAAGCTTGTTTCTCCATTATCTTGTAATTCAGAGTAGCGTCTCTTAACTCTTTAATAAAGAAAGCTATGGGTTGTTCATACCCTTCGTTGTTCTTTTGTAGTAAGACTGCTTCTATAGTATGTTCGGAAGCGAAAGAAAAAAGATAGAAATCCTTAGTAAAATCAGGACTGATCAAGACACGGGCCTCTGTGAGTGCTCGTTTGACTTGTTCGAAAGACTGTCTGGACTCAGCGTCCCATTTTATTTTTACATCCTTTTTTAGCATATTTGTAATGTTTCTGAGGAGCTCTGCCAGATTGGGAATGAATATTCATAGAAAGTTTATTCTTTCGATAAAAGACTGTAATTCTTTAAATCCAACCACATTTGAAGTTGGGATCTATTTTGATTCCGTCCTTGGAGAAGATGTGTCCTAGCAGTTTGCCTTCCTCTAGCCCAAAGAGGCTTTTCTTAGGATTTAAAGAAATCCCAAACCTTTTACATTTCTCGAAGACTCGTCTGAGGTGCCGCAGGTGTTCGTCATCAGATCAGGAAAACACAGTTACATCATCCAAATAGACGACAATGAACTTACCTGATTCTTCCACAAAGGCGATATCCATCGCTCTCTGGAAAGTGGCTCCAGCGTTCATCAAACCAAAAGGAATTTTCACATACATGAAAGTGCCCCATGCTGTGGTGAAAGTGGTTTTCTCTTGGTCATCCAGGTGAACTAGGACCTAATTGTAACCTGAGAAATCGTCCAGCAAATATATTCGACTGGATACGACTACCCTTTGAAGGATGTGGTCCATTTTTGGCAAGGGGTAATTATCCTTCAAGGAGACCTTATTCAGATTTCAAAAATCTATGCAAAGTCCGATTTCCCCAGATTTCTTACGTGTAGGGACCAAATTAGAGACCCATTTGGAAAAACGCAATGGGACTATGATTTTGGCATCGTACATTTTTTTTATTTCCTTTTCTATCAGAGGGAGCAACTTGGGATTTATCCTCCTAAGTTTCTGTCTGAACGGTTTTTGGTCTTCTTTTATTGGAATCCTGTGTTGTATGATGTTGGCATCATAAGATTTCAAATCCTCATAACCCTAGGCAAAGACATCCGAAAATTCTTTGAACAACTCAATGTATTTGAGTTTTTGCTCAGGGGGTAATGACTTAGACAATTTCACTATCTTGGGTTTCTCTTCAGTCCCTATATTACAGTCTTCTACCTCTTTTCCATTGGCTTCGATTTTTGGTTTTTTAGCTACGTCGTTAAAATCAAACAAGTCCTCTAAAGGAACTAGACCCCTAGGAAAAACATTGCTTTTCAAATGTAAAACATCGGCCTCCATCTCATCATCGCCTAATTCTCCTGAATCTACGCTATTTACACTATCAATTTCAAAATCTAATCTATTTACATTTTCATCTTCATTCTCTAAATCTATATTTGTACATTCAAAACCGTTTTTACATTGCAGAAAGTCTTTGATTTGATCATCATTACCAAACACTTGCCAGTACCTGATATTGTCGGGAACAGTTGGTCTGCATTTCACCTCCACGGTGTATGGGCGAGTCAAGAGGAAAGGAATCTTACATGTGGCTGCTGACGTATCCAATCCATCCACCAGAATGTTTTGTGCCCTCGGCATTACCTGCAAGTCAACTTCAGTGAAACATCTAAGGGCATCAAGAACAACATTCCTATAAGCTCTAAGATGTGGGTGTTTCGCAGCATACTCACCTTTTATTTTCTTGATTATCAACTCAGAATCACCTCTTACCATAATTTGTTTAGCACCAACTCTTTTCAAAAGCTTCAGACCGAGCATCAAGGCTTCATACTCAGAAATATTGTTAGTGCATTGGAAATTTAATTTGTAAGAATGGTTTTCTGAATACCTGTTTTTGTGATTATGCAGCCAGACTCCTGCTCCAGCTCCTTCTTTGCTTACTGCTCCATCAAAATCCATGCTCTAGAAATCAGCAGGTAACTCTTTAGTTATCACATTTTTCATTCTTGCTACCTCAATGATTTCTTGGCCTTCGTCCTGACTAGATGTATCTTCTGCCAGCTAAGTGTCTTTCTCTCCCGTGTCACCATCGTTGTACAAGATAAAAGAATCCAAGTCAGAATGCGTGGAGTAAAGAGGATAGTTGTGTGGTTTTTCCTGGCTACTGACCATGTACTTCATCAATGTCTCTCTGTATAGCCTTCTTTGTTGCCCGAAAACTGGGATAGTGGCATAAGACATATCTAGCTGCAGGGTACCCCTCAACTTAGCCTCCCAAGACGTGGATAGCAACATTCCATACTTCGGAGGGATGTCTACAACTACCACGTCCATGACCATGCTTTTTGCAGAAATCTGAACCAAGCTGATACATAGGTCCTTGATCAAACCAATACATCTAACTTTACTGGAGTCGAATGAATGTAGATCTTTATAAGGTCTGGTGACCTCCAGTCCCAATTTCTCCATCACTGCTTTCGGCATCAGATTGTGGGAAGCACCCGAATCCATCATAGTGTTATGCAAGATCAGGTCATGTATGTTTAGACTGATGTAAAAAGGAGCGACATCACCATTATCGTCTCGGCCATCTACTTCGGGTCCAAACAGAAGTTTGGGTTGATCATCAGTAAGGTTCACAGTATCTGAATGATGTGTTGATCCAATGGTTAAGGCCTTCATGCCTATGTCAGGTTTAATGGTCAGAGCTTTAATCACCTGTGAGCGATAAACGTCTTTGTTCACCAACTCAGAAAGTGGGATGGGAATTTTTACTTTGGCCAATTCCCCCTCAAGGTTGAAAGGTGTAGGAGATCTTCCTTGGCTCATCAATTCTGGTTTGTCCACCAAACTCTTCTGGCCAGAAATACTTGGTGGATTAATAGGTGAAACCTTGGGCTATGACAATATTTTCAGAATAGTAAGATTTTTCTTCGCAGGAACTTTGGCAGTACTCTTCTTAGGAATCTTCTCGGTAGATGGCTCGGAAGCCTTCTTGGTTTTGACTACCTTCTTCGTTTCAATCGTCTTTTTTGGGGAACTCCCTTCTGTCTTTTTACTCCGCAGATTATGCTACCGGTGTACTTCCAAAATGGCATTTTTGAATGCCTATTGTTCTGCATCTTCAGCTTCTTCACTTACTTTTGTTTGATTGAGAAGAAAAATTTCTTGCTCTTCTTGGGTAAGGAAAATAGCTTCGTTATCGTGAATGCCCGTGAGATTTATGTGAGTATCCTCCAATTCCTAAATCACTTCCTCCCCTTCATCAGCATCATTTTCTTGTAGGGGAGGTCTGATCTGTTGATCTGGACCCCTCTGCTCTCTATGATCCCTAGGATCTCTCTGTCTGATTTGAGGAGGGTTCTCCTAAAGTTAGGGTTCTGAACCTGAGGAGCTGGTGGGTTTTCTCTCGGAGGATTTTTGTCCAACACAGTAAGTCTTTCCATCATTCTTTCCATTTCTCTGGCCAAAGAATCCAATTTGGAATCTGAGGTTGACATGGAAGGTTCTTCTTTAATTGTGACTCTCCTCTCTGACCTTTGACGTGCCCTTTTTGCCAACAAATTGGCCTCCACACTTATTGCACTTTTCTGCATGTCTTCCAGGGTGGTAGAATTTCTTTCCCTTAGTTGGTATGACATGTTAGCGTCAAAACCATCGGGGAATTTAATCAATGCCAAACCCTATGGAGGTTTGATTTCAGTTGGGATTGCGTTATACAGGTTATTGAAACGAGTGCAATAATCTTGCACTGTGTCACCTTGATTTCTTCTGATATTTTCGTATTCTGACACAATTTGCAGAGGGTTTTTCTTTACCTCCCATCTGTCTAGAAAACTTCTTTGGAATGCGGTAAGGTCAAGGACTGAGGCGGCACGCAACCCTTTGTACCATTTTTTAACATCACCTGTCAAACTTTGAGCAAACAATCTCATTTGAACGTCAGCCTCATCTACTTCATGCAGATCATAATAATCATTCATTTTATCTACGTGTTGTTGTGCGCTCAAATGTCATGTTGCATCGAACTGTGGAAGTCTCGTTTGATAGTCTTGGGGCATGGCATGAAGAGGCGCAGCCAACACTAAGGGAGCATATCCAGTTGCCATGATGTGTGGGGGAGGTGGGATAACAGACTGGATGATCGGTGAGGTAGTGACTAAAGATGAGGGCGAGGAGGGATTGGATAGCACTGAGGGAGTGATTTGTGGTTTAGCAGTGGGAGATAGAACTTCAGGGGTTCGGGGTTGCAAAACGGTTGGGTCAAAAATGAGTCCAGTCACAAAACTGTCGGACCGTGTTCTAACCAGGATTTGTTGGGAAAAGGTGTCAAAGTCAGGGTTTTGAAAGATAATGGGTTCCCCTGAAAAGGAAAAGGACTTATGCAAAGGAGTATGACTCATTGAACCTTCAGCTATGGTCTTTTTCCTGAGAAACTATTCTGGGTTATCTGTCACTATCGCAGGTTCTGGGTCTGGATGAGATCGAGTATAAACTTTCTTGGGAGCCAAATTTATTTTTGATTTTTTATATATATACATTTTAGTTTTATGAGTCCGGAAATAATATGTACAAAGTTTAATCAACCTCTAAACATTACTTTCTTCTCAAATTTGCAATATTCCAGGAACAAACTTTCTTTTTAGGGAAAAGAAAACGTGAAATTATAAATTTTTAGTTCTATCCCCAGTGGAGTCGCCACTATGTTAGCACTCTGTAAATTTCCTAGAGGTTGACAACAGAAGAAATATACAAAAGGTAACTTTATCCAACCACGTTTGAAGCTGGGATCTAGCCCTTCCAACTTCAGAGAGGGATCTCTCTATATGATTTAGCTACGTTTCCAATTTTAAATATTAGGCTAGGTAAAGAAATAGGTCGGCTTTGTTGTCAGAGTATTTTTTCGAATTGGTTGAGACAGTCTACACATCCATTGGGCTATGGGGTCTGTGTTTTAATAAAATATGAAACCCGAACCAAAAATGCAAAGGAAAACTTTCACAGGGCGAGATAATATAATCACTGGATTCTTTAACAGCATAAATGATGAGCAGCAAAAAAATGAGAAAGATAATTTCAACAAAGAAGCAGTTAAGAATTTCTTTATTGAAAACACCAGAAGATAAACAATAAGATATTTCGAGTCAGAAACAGGGTATACGAGATAAATCCTGCTACATTCGTTACTCTTAAAGATTAGATTCAGAAAACAGTATGATAACAAAGCGAGAATAACATTCAACTTAGAGAGAAAAACATCACCAGTGAATACACGCAAGAATCCTGTAAAAGTGCCTCATTTTTATTAATGGAAGATCTCTTCAAAATATTACAGTCTGATAGCGTCAGGGTGTGAAGATCAACAACCCCCAATACTTCGAAAGATAAAGTATTTATAACTCAAATTACAAACGTTCCTGTCATTAATGACTAGGACGTGCTAAATCTATTTTTAGCCTAACTAACTTAACAAAATTCCTAAATCTAGGAACTGCTTGATGATGTGGTGTAACGGCATGCTGATTTCTGGGTGGGTCGTTGATATGCGCGCATGTTTCTAAGCTACATATCTATGCCCTCTGTTTATGACACATTCCGGACCCCCCCCCCCTTAGTTAAAGGCAAAATGGACCGGGGGGTCCGGAATCCAACACTGATCGTAGATCTTAGCACTTGATCTGGAGTCGTCCAAATGCGCGCGAGTCTTATCNAACGGTCAGGGGGGTCCGGAATGATATGTCCACCGTAGATTTGGGCGCCATGATCAGGACCATTGATATGTGCAAGGAGCATAAGTGGGGAGCGGAAAACACATGCGTCGGGGAAAAACTTAGGATAAATGCATTTTATGGGTTTTTCCAAGGTTTTTCAAGTAGACACCACCATAGGGCTTGACCAAACGATCTTTTTAAGCATCTGAAAACATGGTGCAACATTTACATCAAGATGGTTTTATTAAAATGAAGCAACAAAGAAACTTATCCTATAGTCTAAGCTATCTTCCTATGACAATTAACCCAGATTAGACTGTTGGGTTAAGAAATTACTCTACCCTGGGGCTATCTGACCAGGATTAAACAGTCTGGCCAGTTTTATTCACTAATCTAACCTAGACAATTTGGCTAAGATTAAACTGTTTATCCAAACTCATTCACTACCCTATCAACATCAATTTAAAAAGAACTTGGCCATGCTTGAAAGGTATGGACCAAGTTACTATTATTGCATGGGGCTTTTATTGAAATTCTTTTATGCCCTCTTTTTCCTTTCTTTCCTTTTTTTTTTTCTTTTCTTTTCTTTTTCTTTTCTTTTTCCTTTTTCTTTTCTTTTTCTTTTTCAAATTATTTGCAGAATGAAAAATCATTTGTCAACAAAAACACTAGAGACAGATAATATCCCAGTCACCAATTGATCCTATAACTTATAGGGTGATAACATGTTGAACCAGTCGATATCCCCTGATGGGATAAAATCCTTGATTTCGACTATGCATATGGGGTGTTGGTTAGGAGGCGTGAAGGATTCCTATGAACAGAAGAGCGCTCTGTGGTATAGCACATCCCATGGGTAGTCGGGAGTGGTTAGTTCCTCAAGTATGTCCTCGTCACAGTGAAATTGGCAGGAATACAAGGGGTCTAACAGAGTGATATCGGTGACTGTCATCGTGTGGTTGTCCTTTGGTGATGAAGAAGTAGGGGGAATGACGCAATGATATTGCGATGGTTCACTCGACATAAACCAAATATCGAGGTACTGAGGAGTACCAGTGGTAGTTGGATGTAAAATTTCCATAGGGAAATGAGTGGGAGAATTGGGGGGATTGGGGGGTAAATCCTAGGATAAGTCATCCAAGAACCACAGAGGAATAGGGAGTGTCTCTGGGTCAGGAGAAATGATATGAAGAATCTCAAGTGGTGATATAAGGTCAACCATCGATTATGTAGGGGGTGCAGGGGTTTGAATCAGGGCCATCTGGCGTTGCCTGTATTCAATGATCATAGGACATTGATATGTAAAATGATCTAAAGATTCAAATAGAGAGCAAGGGTATCTCATGTGTTTGTTGACTGAAGTCGTGACATAGTGGATGTCAGTGATGTTTGGTGGGGATGACATAACTGGACGGTGTTCTTGCTGGAAGCTTTGGCGTATTGCGACTAACGTCTGGCAGAACTGAGGTAGCACTGGGAAATGGTGTGTATAATGGCCATATTCTCAACATATGGTGCAAGCGAATTTGGTTCGCAATCCATTGCTACTTGTGTTTGGGGAGATAGTGGCGGTACTTGTTACAGTGGTGAGCGATGATGGTATTTGACTGGGTTGAATGAGGTTATGTAACTTGGGTAAAGATGGGAAATTGTTGGTTGGGTGTCCATCTTTCTCACATAGTGCACAAGGAGGTTGGACACACGGGGGAAGTGGAGCGGTGGGCTCCTTCTTCTTTCGCCTGCCCCCAGCTGTGGTAGGGAGGTTAGTGATTGGGGGTGTAGAGGGTATGGTGGGAGTGAGTATGGGAATCATCATTGGGATTCCTTCCATTTGGGGTGGAAGGGATGGTTGAGGGACCATCTCTAGTGGATGTAAATACCAAACCGGAATTGCCAACACCATATTAGGGAGGGTAAGCATTGCGGCTACTTGGAAAGCATGTACGCCTGGTGGAGGGTAGAAAAAGGGGATTTGAGTGATGGCTTGGGGAACTGTCTCCCAAACTGGGATATGGCCTTGGGGAGAGGTGAAATCGTGAACTAGTGGAGTCGACGAGTTCGCAGGAGGCTCATGAGGGGGGAGCTCTGCGACTAGTGGGATGTCAGATATGATGGAAGCCTCCTTAGGAGGAAGGGTATCCTCTATGTCAGTTATGTTGTATGATACGACATATACTTGATTGGAAGGATGAAGGAGCGGTGGCGCGTCGTGGTAAGTTCCTAACAATGATGGGTCTTTGAAAATCCTGGGACCCATTTCAATGAGTGGGTATGTTTCAGGATGAGTATGGACGAGGGGGAGAATGTTATCAATGTTGGCAGAAGGGTTAGGCTCGTAATGCAAAACTTGTTCAATGGTAATGATCTTCCCGTTATGGGGGGACATCATGGTTCAAAATACAGAAGAGGCAATTTCCTTCATAGCGTACATGTAGCTACGACCGAACAAGATGTTGTAATCGAGTGGGGCGTCAATAGCTTCAATGTCGATGCAAATAGTATTGCCCCCGAGTTCTACAGGGACATTTTGGAAGAGCCCTTCAGGAGACGATGGTTGTCCATCATAAGCTCTTAAGGTAATGGTAGATGGGATGAGTTCGGGGGAACTAAGTTTATGCCATATAGATTTGGACATGATGCATGTGGATGCACCTTCAACGATGATGCACCGATGAAATGTAATGTTTTGAATTTTTACTGGGATTTGAAAAGCGATTAGAGCAGGGAGGCGAGGTTCTCCACTGTCGAGATCAAATGTGATGAGTCGAGTATCCGCGGGGTCGACTGCCCCCAAGGCGGAAAGTAATGATTTTTGCTGAGTGGGACAAGTTTGAAGGACTTCTAAGACTGACATGGCAGCCAGGGATTGTGCTAAGTCATCAACCAAACTGTAATTATGATCCACCCTAGCCTGTGGGTTGTGGACATTCCTACGCAATGGGATGCGATGGATGCCAAGAGGTGGTTCTGTGTTAGGGTGAGGAATCACCAACGAGGGTCCCGTTGGTGCTGGGAGTGTTTTTGGGGGGATGGGAGGGGACTCAATGGGTGTGCGGTATTGACGATTACGTGTTTGCAGAAGGATTTATTCTTCACTGGTGAGGAGCATAGTACGATCTACGGGATTGTTTGGATTGAGATACTGTCCCAATTGTGGTGGGGTAGGCTGCATCTCTTGTTGGGTGTTCATCACACCTTGGTGTGGAATGGGGTTTTGCAGCACGGCTGGGGGTGGTTGTTGCACGTATTATTGTGGGGCATGCTAAGGGGCAAGCGGTGCTGGAGGATGTGGTAGACTGCCTAAGTCTTTCATCCATTTAAAATCAATGATTTGGGGGAAATGGTGAGTATAATGATTGAACTCACTGCAAAGGGCACAAGGGAAGGTGGTTTTAATAATATTGTTATTTCTCCCTTGACGTCGGTTTTTATTGCCCCCTGGGGGTTCTAATTCCCTTGAGTCTGGTTGCCCCCAGTAGGTTGGTTCTATTGGGGGTGATTCCCGCCTTGACCTAGGTTGTTATTGTTCCTGTTTTTTCCTTTCTTTTTGGAATTATTCGACTGATGGGTCATATTTTCCATATTCAGTTGTTCAAAATTTTGATATTTTTGAAGGGGAGAGGGTTGAACAAAATTCACCCCAGCATGAGGATGTGGGGGAGCCATGGGTTGTGGAGGCCCAGGGAATGGAAAGTACAGATTCTTTGGGAGTTGTGATCCGTAAGGTACATAGGAAGGCGTGGCGCTTTCTCTAGTACTTAGAGTATAAGTTGAGGTAGAAGGGGTACCAAAACTTGTTTGGATAGGTGGGTGTATTGGGGGTGCCGGTGGTGGCCCACTGATGGGTGTAGGAATAGCAACAGGGTATGGTTGTTGATAAGGGGGTTGGGGGTAATAAGAGGTTCCCCCATATGTCGGAGGATATTGAGGTGTGCCATACATTGGTGGTGGTTGGGGTTGTGTATTATGGTGTGTGGTATTACCAATCAATCTGTCTGCTGAGTGAGACATCCCGGGTTTGTCTTGACTGAATGGCATCAGTTTTGGGAGATCAAAAAGTACTGTGTATAAGTACCCTGATTGTGAATAGATGAGGTCGTATTGTTTAGCCTTACTGATGGCTTCTTCTTCTGATTGAGGGAAGGTGGAAGCTATATCTTTACCGAGGAGAGAGACAAGTGATCTAAGAAACCAGTCAAGACACTATTGTTTGGTGGTTTCATCTTTTCACAAACTACGTCGTCTACGCCACTCATGAATGTGATCAACGATATGTGTGGCTAAGGTTTGTTTAAAATTAGAGAGTAGTTCAATACCATTGTCGTGGCGGATTGGTAATTGGAAGAAGGTCAAAAATGCTTTGGCCAAGGACTCGAAAGTCGCATGGGACCCTGATTTTTCGTCTACATATCATTTAGCTGATGGGCCAGTGAGTGTGCGTTGAAATAATCGTAGTCTAATGGAATCATCCATAATGTTGTTGGAAGAGCACCATAGGTGGAGAGTCATGACATGATTGGCAGGGTCATTCCCCGCCTTTCCTTCAAACTTGGGGATGTCTGAAGGTAGTTTGGTGGGCATTGCAGGCCATGTGGGGTCATGCAATATAGAATCATTTGTGAGTTTTCTTAGATTTGGTATGTTAAGAGAGGCCAAATATGGCATCAGGAGTGTTGGTGGAGGATTAGTTCCAGCCATGGTGTGAGTGTTCTGTGAACCTGACCCTTGAGGGGGGCTAGGTGGGTTGGTACTTCCTCCTTGAGAGGAAGTTGCCCCCCCGTTTCTGTGTAAAGGAGAGAAAGTGGATGGGAGACCTTGGGAATTAGACCCAAGTAATTTGGAACCAAGAAAAGTTGATCCTAAGACAGTGGCACTCACTGGAGTGTGAGAAGGTGGTGTCGATGCGTTGGCAAGACTAGGAACTCCCCCTAAAATAGGAGGGAGGTTGAGAAAGTGTCTGGAACGACGGGGGTTTTGTGGGTCCCCTATGATGTCCGACTAGCTGAATGGATGTGTGCAAATGGTGATGAGAGGAAATAAACAAGAGCCTTTGTTACAAATTCTGAACTTTACACGATATATCTCTAAATCAAAAATGTAATCAAAAGTGCATCATACATAAAGTGTTTTGAAAAAGAAGAATATATGTGGATAAGGGGGTTTTGTCCACATGGGGAATCAAAGAAAACAAATGCTCGTGTCTTAAAAGACGTAACGTCCTTCCTCTCAAATAGCACTAGACCTTCCAATAGTACTCAACAGTGGGGTCTGAAGTCACCAAAAGAGAAACTAGTGAAGGATGAAATAATTAGTTATAATGAGGGGTAAAGGGGGCATATCTCGAAAGATCTAGCGATGTTTCCCAATAGTCACACAAAATTCGATCAAGGTGCAATTGCAGCCCGCAATTTCCACCTAGGTAGATGTCCTAAAATTTGGTCGCTAGGTATCGCAGTCAAAGTGTGGCATTTAGATTTTCGGCCTAAGAAATGGGTCACGAGCTGGATCTCGTCCAAGAGGTGGGTGCCTCAAGGGGGGACGCATAGAACAACTGAACCTCATCCTTCAAACCTTCACGGGTATCTCCCTGCCTTATGGTATTAGGAACACTTGACTTGGAGGATTTTCAGTTCCCTATTTGACAACTTCTATTGTTTTGACAATGTGAGAACCAGATAACGGGGAGTTATTTGGATGCTTATCCCTGAAATCCTACCTAGACTAAAAAATATATTTTGTCACCTCCTATGGAGGAAAACTTAGTGAGTTTTTTAGAAAAAATTTAGATGTGGTTGTTTGAGAGATTGGAGGTGTGAACCAACCTCATTGAAATTAAATGGGAGTGGATAGTTTCATCAAGAAAAGGGTGGGGTGTTTCGGAAACCCTTTGGAGGAAACTTACTTTGACCTCCACGTTTCGAGAAGAAAACTATGTGAGTGATAAGTGACTTTTTTGTGTGAATGATTGAAAGTGTGCCAATGTTTTAATGGATTAGGTGTCACCTTGCTGCATGTGGACTTTGCTTGGTCCTTACAAGTGTTGATTACCTAATTAACTAAATGATTTTGGTACAACCTTGTGTAATTCAAAAGTCCCTAGGAAACTAGCATGTGGACATGTGGACCCTTTACTATTCCTTTAACTCCCTATTATGATTTAATCTAAGAAAATCTTTCAAAACTATCCTAGATTGTGATCATGTGGGCATGTATGGGCTCGTTACAAAACCTTTAAACTTCAACACTATCCTATCTTTGTAGCATGTGGGCATGTATGGGCCCGTTACAATCTTAAGATGTGTTTGAAAAATAAACTAAGAGGAGTCCCAAGAGGGGTTGTTGTCCTCTCCTAAAGGTTTTAGTCTTTTTAAGGGAGATGAAATCGTCCTACAATCTTTTTCTGATTCTCAAGGTCGCTTGGAAGTGCGAGAGAAGAGAATACTAAGTGATTGTTATCCAACTTCTAGTCCCAATGCAAGTTTTATGTGATTACAAATCATTCCAACTTATACTTTTAGTCAAAGCAAGCCATCTATGTGGAAAAATGAAAGCAAAAGAGGAAATAATGATTTTAAACCCCCTAAGTGCATATGTGTTTTGACGAATCCATTTATATGAAGAGGGAACTAAGTGTGGTGCAGCTTACAACATGCATGAAATCACTTTTAAGAAGGCTAGGGGCCTTCCCCAAATCACAAAAACCTTACAATGTGAATTTTTCTACACAGGTGTGCGGATCTCAGTGTAGACAGAGACGCATTGAGCGCCTGTGCGTAGACCGAAATGAGTTTTTGGGTGCAGGTGCGCAGAACAACACTGTGACCGAAATGAGTTTTTGGGCGCATGTGCACACGATGCACGTCTGTGGGCCAATAAACCCACGCACAACAAACACACGGCCGTGAAGAAAATTCCAGATGGAATTCTCTCAATTCAACTTGGAATTGGATGTTTTGCAGGACGGCTTGGGCCAGTTAATGCACCTGCAGGTTAAATAAATCAAAAGAAGAGCTATAAAAACCCAAATGGGGTAGGAAATTGATACCCATCCCCGGTGGAGTCGTCAATCTGTTGCGCCTCTTTCGCCACCTAGATGAGAAAAACATAGGTGCTTACAAGCTTAGTTGGGTTAGCTAAGAAAGACACCTGTAAAGGAAAAGGGTTAGAGAAAGAAATATAAAAGAACAACTAAGAAATAAAATAAGAAATAAAATAACAACTAAACTAGTGATCTTAAGGACATAAGAACAAAAAACCAATAAGACTCATGTCACCAATGGCAAGGATTATATTAGTGAAAGAAAACACCAAGAAGAAAGAGGACTATGAGTCCCTTCTTCCTCCAAGGGAGGGTTCTTGGACCCCCACAAATAAGCTCTTCTTACAACTTTGAATGAAAATGGTGAAAGAATTCCAAGAGGTGAGATGGATTGTCCAATGTAATGGTGCTAGTATACTCTTGATGAGAATAGAATATTCCTCAAGAGAATAGCAGCAGCATAACTTTGTTATTGAATTCCTTCAAAATGAAGTGCACCCATGGCCTTGTTTTATAGCACCTCTTTGAGGTATTGTGAAACCAACTTGTAGTGTGAAAAGAGGCTAATTAGGGCATTTTTAGGTCTTTGACCAGCCACCCAGTCAAATCTAGTTGAGATTTGGGTGTCAAATCAACTTGGAAGCTGAACGAGAAGTGGGTGGGAGGTCGACCAATCTCATAAATGCGTCATTCTCAGATGTGCGCGGATTTTAGTGACCACAGTCGCACATCGGGCGCATGTGCACTTTTCCTGCATTTCTATTTTGCACATGTGCACGCATGCCCTGTGTAGTCATAGCACACTTTAATTTTATCACTGGTTGTATAGTTTTGGACTTTTTGGAAATGATTTTGTGGTAATTTTGGTCCATGGGTGACCTCATAACTGTTTGACGATGTTGGATTCTTGTAACCATTTGCGGACGAAATTTCAGTGATAACATCGACCATTTTTAGTGTTGATTGTGTGAGAAGATTTCTCAAAATATAAGGTACTTGTGGCCAGTTACCTCAATATTGTCGAGAAACATGCATTTGACATGCCAAAATTTGCTTTCAATTTGTACAGTAACATTGTTGTCCCCAGTTGGATAGAATTTGACCATCTATGTTCAAAGAGAGGGGTGGTGGAAGCAGATTTTAGGATTTCGAAAAAGGTATTAGTGTTATGAGCATCATCCCCTAGCTCATCGTTCTAGAATGCATCTAACAATATTGTCTCCATGGAAATAGTATCTCGTAAATAATCATCCATACCAATGTCTATTTGATTGACTCTATTTCCAACTTGTGAAGAACTATTATTGTTGTAGTCATTCTTAATTAGTGAATTTGGACGTAGTGGGAATTGAATAGGTGGTTGATTCAACCATTCTTGGTATGCTTCCTCTCCAAGTTGTGCTCTTATTTCAACCTTATCTCAATTTGAAATTGTAGTGGGGCGCAATGAAATATGATACGTAGGTCATTCATCATCAGAATCCTAATTTAAAAAATATTGAACATCAGTACATCAATGATATTAGTAATCAAAAATACAATTGATTTGTTCAAATTACATTATACCAAACAAGTATTACCATCATTGAGCCATGATTGTGTTTGGAAGATGGCATGTTACAATTGGAAAGGTAAAGAAACTATCCATTTTCATCTACCAACTTTTGGTTGTATGTTTCTCCTGATAAGAGCTTTCAACGTTTTTGAAATGGTGGAATATTCTCTGCATCTGAACTCGATTCTGAATTAGGATCCTACAAATTTGGATACATTTTTATTTTGATTGACATGGATAAAAAAATAAATTAAATTAGATAATCGAAATATAAATAAAACTTGAACTTATTTGAGATGGAAAGGGAGTACTCCGCGATGGACTTTGAGAAATATGGAACAAGATGGAATTTGAATAATTTGCAATTTGATATTATAAGTTTTTCTCCCTACATTTGAGCAAAATCAACAATATTTTTTTAAGAATAACGTGACTTTAAGCAGATAATGTATGCTATGAAGTACTCCAAGTCATGTAGATGCATCCTAAAATATAATTTAAGATGAATATACTATTTTATGTGCAAATAAAAAATTCAGATCAATTTTAAAGCATAATGGTGTGCTTAATTAAACTAAATGCATCAGTGTGTATATAACAATGTAAAGCATTGGGGCATTTAATTACTAATTGCACCGGTGATCAAGATTTCAAATAAAAAAAGAATTATATGATATATGTTCTCCAAAAATATTTAATGCACCAGTGTGTTTCATAAATGAATGCAATGGTTCATTATATTAATAAACACATCAGTGTTTCGAAAAACTTAAAAACAAAAAAAAATAAAAATGCGTCTTTGTTATTTTACAACTGAAAAAATCAACGGGAATTTGTTTTTCAAAAATCTAATTTCTTAAAGTCCTTTAAATATTTTTTTGTGTAAATAAAAATAGGATCCTTGTATTAATAATATCTGGTATCCATACATTGCCAAGTGTGAGCCACCTGTTCTTCCACATAAGGGAAACTAGAACATGTGGCCCTTAGATGCTCCAAGTTTCACACATCACCATATGAACTAAATTTGTTTGAACAAAACTGACTTAACAAAATTATACATCTTAGTTGCATGAAAAAATTTGTATGGACAATATTCAAGTGGCATCTAGGACCATCTATGAACAAAACCATATTCAAAATGTACGGGTGGCCTCTATGACCATCTAGTCTCTGTTGGAATAAACTAAAAATTTAAGCCTGCAACTAGATTGAACAAAGAACAGAAACCTGGAGACTTTACTCCATTGAAGAGCCTAGTTGTCTATGGATGTTGTAGATAGGGGTGAATTGTTGGTCGCATGTTTGGCATCGAGTCCACACAGGAGAATCTACTAATGCATCAAACAAAATGTCCATTCTTTGGTCGAGGATGTGCTAAGAGTGCATCTGATCATCTTGTTTTTTCCATATTTCAAAGATCAGTTGGAGGTGCTCCTCCGTGAGGCGATTTGCAAATTGTTTGGGCTGATCCTCCTCCTTCTCCTCACTGGAAACCATTATGTTTTCCTCCACCTACCAACTTGGGTGGATTTCCTCCTTCACCATGCAGCTACCATCTCCATAATATGGGTCTTGAGGATTGAGTTTTTTTGGGGGGGCGAAGACTAGTGACTAGAGGAATGTGCTTGCATGAAGGTGGCACTTCCTCCTTTACCAAGTTGAGTCCATGGAGTGAGTGTGGGGTGGGAAGAGGTGCCTCCAACTTCACCTATTTTTTATTCCTTGGGCTAGAAAACCTGGTGATGAGAGCCAATTAAGAGGAGGAGAGTATGTTGCACCTGGAGAGGGCACTGTAGTACCGCGCACCCCTCTTAGATTTCCCTCTTTCTCTGGGCATGTTGGGAAAAGTGTGGAGGCCTCTAGAAAAGGAGGCGGTGAGAATATTCTTAAGAGATCTTGAGAGGGTCGAGAGTAGAGAGGCACCTATGAAATTGCATAGAAGAAGCTTGTGGGGGCTGAGCGGGTGGTGAAAATTCACTAGATGGAGCAAAGGAGCAGTGAAGCCAACACAATTGTAGAGGGAGAAGGAGATAAAGAGAGGGGTGATGGGAGGGTAAGGGGAGAGAGCACTCGGGAAGAATACATAGAGGACGACGAAGAAGAAACTCTCAGAGGATTCGAAGAGCATGAGCCAGGGCAGAGGGAGAAAGGATGAATGCACCAAGGAAATTTCCTACTTATTACCGCGCCCCTGCAAGTTGATAGGACCCCTCGCCATTAGAGTTGAGTTGAAAGCCACCCTAGGCCTGGTATGCCTGGTCTGTCTTGATCGAGCGACTATTAACCCTACTTGGTTTTCCATGCACACTACCTTTACTATGTGTAGGGTGTGAGCCATGCAGTGGTTATGGGCTGTGGGTTGGCGATTGGGGTTAATAACTCCCCTGGTCGCTTGGTTCCATGTGTACGTTGGCACTGACCAGGTGGCACCCCATCTGGGGAAAGTCCTTTAAATATTAAGAAGATATTCACTATTTCATTATTTTTTCAAAATTTACAGGAGAGAGATTTGCAAGAGAGACATATCAGGGAGCATAGTGGAGAAACAAAATAATTTGAGACAACATAATTATTCATAATATTAGAATTTGAAGGGTATGGTGATTCACTCAAAACCCTTTTCATAAATTCTTTTAAATAGTATTAAGCTATTCATTATTTCATTATTTTTCCAAAATTTACAGAGAAGAGATTGGCAAGAGAGACATATCGGGGAGCACTATGTAGGAGCAGAATACTTTGGAATAATAGAATTATTCTGAAGATCGTAATTTGAAGGGTATGGTGATTCACTCAAAACCCTTTTGGAGCATAAACATTATACAGAAAAAATAAAAAATAAAAAATAAAAAAATAAAAAAAAAATCATACTTACCTTAAACCCTTGCGTCTTCTTGCTTATGTGACTAGAAAATTTCACCTTAGAGTTTAACTCCCTCTATCACTTCAGAATTAGGGATTTTCATTTTAAGCATTTTAGATTTAATGGGTTTGTGTTTCTATATATAAGGTGTGTTGCCTGTGATGCAAGGGGACCGCTTATTGCATCGGATCCCAACCCTTTCGGCCCTGTCACGTTTAAAAAAAATTAGTTTATGGTTATCGATGCACCTTTTTAACTATAACGCACCAGTGCTCTTCATGAAAAAGTGCATCGGAAATCCTGTAACATAATTTTTACATTTTTTCGTTCATTAGTGTGTAATTTTCTCGGTTATTTTTTTCGTCCATGGTAAAAAAAAAACATTTTTTTACTCTAGGTGTGGTGCAGTTATTGATACACATCACACCATTGTAATTTAAAGTATTTTAAAAAAAAAAAATTCCTGTCGATGTGTTTCATGTATCATACGCACCAATGCATTCATATTATTATAGCGCACCAGAAACTGAATTTGTTTTTTTTTAACTAAAAATTATGTGATTTATTTATAAAATATATTTAATATCTTCTGTATTGAATGGTACAGATTGTATATTGATAAAAAAAAATGTGTGAGAATAGTTCAAGTAACAAAAATTATGATCGACACATTGATAACACATCATAAAAAAATAAAAATAAAAATAAAAAGGCAAGTTCTTTGTAAATTCTATACAAAATTAATATGTTTGAACTATATGTAAGTTTAACTAATATGTATTGGTTAGTGTGTGTCATGTAGAGCTACAAAATAAAGAAGCTCGATAAGATACTTTGTGATCTGAGTGCGGAACAACATAAAAGTTTGATGGAAAAATTGCAAAATGATGAATCAGGTGAACAAAAAAATATATTTTTATTTTTTTTTTAAATAAACCGGTGGGACCTATTATATTATCAAAAATAAAGAGTATACAGTGACGGGTGGTAACACCAGTTGTCCTGCCTGAGTAGGAAACCAGGACAACTGGGTTTCCTGTGCCATGTGCAATTCAGTTATCAAAAAATACATTTGCACGCCCTGTCCGAGGGAAACCAGGGCGGCAGTGCCATCAAGTTTCAAAAAAGTGATCAGGTCTAACCAAAAGGGAACTGCGACAGACTAACTAGACCGAAATAACATAAAAAACTGCTAACCAGAGCCCCTGCTGAATTGTTTGCTCAAGCTCGCTCGCTTGTAACCCGCCCGACGCCAACCTGCTGGAATCGAGTATTCCTGTGCGCATGTTGGGCATTGCTTCTTCGGAGCATTCTTCGAGAGTGTTGCAAAGAGCATGTATATCCGTTGATCCATCCTGGCTAGACGAAAGGCCAGGTCGTCTAGCATGCTACGAAGCTCAAAGACGAGTGGTAGGTGCCAGAGTTCTGAGAAGGTGGCCTGGTCCATCCGTCTCCTATCGCCAGAGGTCCTCGTGCCAGAGTTCTTTGTTGTACCTGCGCTGGAGTCTCCCGGTGGTCGAGGCGGTGTCCACTTATCCTCCGCCCGCTCTTTGGTGTCGCCGATTGTTTCTTCCTCTTCGACAATGCAAGGTGGATAGAGGTCCTTCTCTGCGACACTGTATTTCCCTAGGTGTGCTTCGGGTTGTGGCCTGCGCTCTTCTGAGTGTACAATGGGAGGGTGACTTTGCATTGCCTCCTCGAGGCTAATTTCTTCAACAATTGCCATGGGAGGTGACCAAGGACTTCTCTTCCGTCGAATGGACGCTAGTGTAAGAGATTTTTCAAATTGTTGTATGCGTTTTCGCCAGGATTCATCCCTGTACTAGGCTGCCCCCCGGCGCGACTTGCCTCTGAGCCTGGGCATGGTGGAAACCCCTGGAGGACTGGGTATGGGGGGAGGCTGGAGTGGCAGGTCAGCTTCTTCCTTTAATGTCCTGGCCAGAGGTCGGAAATACCGCTCAAACAGAATGAGCTCTGTGTAGGGCCAATACATCTCGCCCCTATCTCTTGTCACTATAAAATCCCATAAAACTTTGCTCCCGATCGCCATTAACACTAGGTCGATAGTGCTCTGTCGACTAGTACCATTCTCGCGCGCGAGAGGGCTCGTCACTTTAAGGTGGCTGGTGCGAGCCATAGTTCAATTAATCAGCGGTGGGATTGCGTCGGTTGATGCCATAAATTGGGCTCCCGGCAGCCTCCCGCGTGTCCTCGTTTGAGCGCGTGGCACCCCATCCGGGGAACAAAAAAATATTATTCAATATGAGTTCTTTTTTTAATTTTCATTAATAATATAGTTAAGAATATTAGATAACATGTTTCAAACAATTTATTAATTTACATATGTTTAATCTTTTACAAGGACCAACAATGAAGGAATATAATTTCGTCCTAAGAAAATAAAAATTATAGAATAAGTAAATGATGATGAATTAGTCCTTAGCTCATTTGGAGTGGTGTTGCAGGTTAATGAAAGGGGGGAAAACTTTTACAAAACTGAGGGATATAGTGGAACGAACGTATAGATGTACTTTCCACTTACAATACATAAATCAATCCAATGATTCCAAGAACCAAAATATATCTAAACTACAAGAAGTGTTTTCAGATCAATGGTCAATGAGACATGTCATACTTGCAACAAGAAAAACATACAACAACAAAAAAGAATCATTCAAAAAGTAATATTCCTAAAAAAAATTAATTCTAGAATATGTATATATTACTACAAAGCATTCCTTTATTAATATCAATTTTGTTATAATTAGTTTCATATATCAATATAAAAATAGTTTATTGTCTGCATGTTATTTTTTTCAGGAAGATCATGAAAATCCCAAAGGATCAATGAGTTGATATCCGAAATATGCCAGTGATAATGTCCAAAAACGTGTACAAGGAGATGGTCAAAGAAATGGACATAATTGCATTGCAGGACGAACCATCTCAACAACCACGTGCTTCAAATGTATGAAATCATTGAATTTTCTATTAGGTACATATAAATAAATAATTTAGCATTAGATATTAATTTTCAAGTATTTTCTCGCAAAAAAAAAACAAAATGGAACCCATTCAGCACATTAAACAGGACGACAAGGAAGAAAATGGTTGATAAAAAGTTTGTGAGTAATTGTTATTTCCTTATAACAATATCTTAATATTTCATTTTTGTATATTTTAAGTTGTTTTACAGCAGTCATCCTTGAATGTCTTCAAACAGGTGATAACATTCAAAGAAGAGTCATTGGAAGAATTGATTGACATTGGGTTAATGGTTGTGAGTATATGTTGGCATATCAAATATTTATTGTGGAATTTGTAAGTATCTATGTTTTTTTACTTCTCTCATTTTATAGTTAATGGAACAACAAAAAATCATTTATATTAAATCTATGATTTATTATAGGGTATAAAACTTGTAGGAAATAAAGTTTGAAAATGTGTCAACAAAAGAGTTGTTGAGAGAAGGCATGAGATTTGGTTTTGAAAGAATGTGTATCATTCATGACTTAATCATTTCTATGGTACATCGCTTTTCAATTTACATTCATGTATATTGTTTATTTCAATTTTCATTATTCTCACCAATGAAGATACACTCATTACACTTTATTTTTATTTTTGTAGATGGAACTTGAAGAAGAGGAAAACAATCGAGGCAATCAACAAAACATTCGACCAAATAAACCAAGTCATGGAAGTAGCTCGAGCACTCACAACAGTTACAGTGAAGAACGATGATCAATATATTTGGATATCAATGCAAGCTATTGTATTTTTTGAAATAATTGTCTGTGAAAATCAGACATTTTGTTTAATGTAATGGACATAGTGTCCCAATTTAAAAACAAGGGGTTACCAATAAGTGTTCAATTTTGTATGACAAAGATTCTTTTATTCATAATAATATAAAAAAATACATTTTATTTATTCTATTGTGTTGTCCAATGTCGTTGTGAAATGTTACATCGTTGATTAAATATATGGATGATTAAATATTATAATGAAGAGATGTGAAATATGATGATATAACAAATTAATCCAAACATCATATCCAAATGCACTACTCAAAATTTAATTTAATGAATAATATTATAAGATATATGTCAATTTTTTTATGAACAATGGAATTAAAAAATAACAATAATTGCATTGTCATAGGTCGATGTTTCTAAAAAGAGAAAATGAAAATCAATGTATTTCATGCTAAAAAGCATCAGTGCATTTAATGATAAAAAGAATCGGTGTTGTAATAAAACGTGTGTCGGTACTGATATATAATAAAACAGCATCGATCATAATATTATTTTAACAACAACAATTATAATAATAAAAAGCAGTCTTTTGGTGCATTTAATTAAAAACATGCAACAATGATTCTATATCATATGTCTGCATCGATGCATTCTAAATTTCATGCACCGGTCGGGTTTGTATTGTAATGCACCAGTGCATGGTGACGCAGACAGCCCCTACCTCAGCAGGTTCTGCATGACCTCCTGGTCTAGGATCGTTCTTAACCTCCCCTTTGAGTCTGATTGACTCTTTGATTCCCCACAGGAATCTTCCACACACAAGTGTTTATCCACAGGTCCTTCCCTAGAGCTACGCCTGTGCGAATAAGCACTAAGAGTCAACTCTTACCCACATGACCAGCCAACGTGACCAAAATCTTCACCCGAAAGTACTTCAGGTTTCGCGACTTTGTGATCACTGATGTGAGTCCCTCTGACTCGTCAATCCTCGAAACCCCTAAAGGCTAGTGGGTCCTTTGACTCCTCCCTTGAATTTACCTTATGTGACCTCTGTCTAAAACCTAGGACCCAAATATTTTGGCACTTCAGAATTTCGCTTATCAACGATTTGAAATGCAACAACACCTTTCACCAATAGTCGAAATCACGATGGTTCCTCGTCACGATCGATGGATCTAAGCTTCTCGTGATCTGACAGTCCTGATTCTATCAGGACTCCACAAATTGGGAGTTTGAAACTCTCGACAACGAGTCACAACGTCTTCCACGCCCGATTTCTAAAACGACGAATTTAAGCATGAGACCAATGACCCTCATTGATATGGATCCAACGGACACTATCCCTCCTGAGATTACGAGTGTTTAAAGACACTCGGCCTTAATCTTCCCACTGGTTTGCAAGACCCAACGGTTCACGAAACTTTTGGTTCTCCCTCTGAGAATTTTGACCATTCATTCAGACTTCTCAAAGGCTTCTACCCAATTACCTTGGCATCTTCTTCCCCTGAGCTTAACTTATGTGAGGTGGCTTCAGAACTTGTTCTTCCTTTTAACACTTCAAAGGTTCTAACCCTTCTAAATTTGGAACTCTCACGGTAACTCCTGGAATCTAAGGAATCCTTGCACGCACACCTTGCGACATTCACAATAACCCTTGGTTATTTCACTCTTCAACTATGTGCACTCCTTTGCAACAACAGTTCTTCAACCTTTCTCCTTAGTTGGAAAAGTCTGATACTTCAACCCTGGCATGCACACACCTTTCACGGCTATGTGTGATACCTACACTCTAGCGGGTATGAGAACAATAGTATCCCTCATGAGAATTTCTGAAGTAAAACTCGAAAATCTATCAACGCACTCTATGCGGACCTTCACCACACTCCTTGAAGGAATCCTCAGGACAAGAAACAATTGAAACTCGTTACAATTAAATGCCTCCATATCCAACAGATGAGAGCAAAGCTCCAGATCTGTTTTACAATCTCCAAAACATAAATGTAAATACGTTCTCCTAACCATTACATTAATGTTCCTTCATTAAAATTCAAAATGTCTCAAAATATGTGCTAGTGCAATTCCAACTATCCTTTCCTTTTGTGCTTGCTTTACGAGCTCGCTTGCGATGCTCCTACATCATACTCCCTTGGCTGAAAAATTCATGAACCCCTATTCATGAGCTCCTGCACCGTCTGTCCATGTTTTTGGATATTTTCTTCGCTTTCCTAACTGGCATCCTCAATCGAGTGTCCTTTCCATTTGACCAAATATTAAAAGTATGTCTTCCTTTGGGTCTTCTTTCCAACTCTCTGATCAATTATCTTTTCCATCTATGGCTTTTCAGCTACAGGAAACTGTTTGACCCATTGAACTTCTTTATGATCCTCCTTTGTTCCTGCTCTATCATCTCTGTAAGGATACAAATCTCCTATGTTGAATATGGGTGATATTCCTACCCCATCTGGCAATTCTATTTCATAAGCATTGGCCTCAAATTTTCTCAAAATATTGCATGGCCCTATCTTCTTCATCTTCAGCTTATTGTATGTTCCCCTTGGGAACCTTTCTTTTCTGAGATGCACCAGAACCAAATCACCTACTTAAAACTGAATTTTTCTCCTGTGTTGATATGCTCTGCACTTGTATTCCTGGTTAGAATTCTTTAACCGCTCTTTGATTTTGTTATGCATCTCTTGCATCTCTGCTGCAAAATCCTCTGCTCCAGCACTTTTGAATTCTCTCTGCCCTAAGTCTCTCAATTCAGATACTCCCCTCGATTGCATTCCATATGTTATCTGGAATGGTCTCTGTCCTTTTCTTTTGTTAGGTGAATAGTTATATGCAAATTCTGCTTGCAACAAAATCTGATCCCACTGATTGCAATGTTCAGCTACTAAACTCCTTAATAAATCTCCCAGACTTCGGTTCACTACCTCGATCTGTCCATCCGTCTAAGGGTGATATGTTGAGCTAAAAGACAATTTTGTCCCCAACTTCTTCCATAGTGTTCTCCAGAAATGACCAACAAATTTGGTATCCCTATATGAAACAATACTCCTGGGTAAGCCGTGAAGTCTAACAACTTCTTTGAAAAATAGATTTGCAATGTGAGTTGCATCACTGGTTTTCTGACATGGTATGAAACGTGTCATTTTTGAAAATCTATCGACTACCACAAATATGGAGTCACAACCCCTATGTGTCCTTGGTAGTCCTAACACAAAATCCATGCTTACCGCATCACATGACCTCTGTGGTACTGGAAACGGTTGGTACAACCCTGTATTCTATATTTTCCCCTTTGCATGCTGACAAATTCTACATCTATTCACAAATTTTTTGACATCTGTCCTCATCCCTAGCCAATAGTATGAGCCATTCAGTTGCATAAATCATGGCCAAAATGTCCATCCAATCCCCCACTATGTTTTTCCTTCAACAGGTTCTCTCTCATAGAGCATTTCGGTATACACAACTAGTTACCCCTGAACAATAGTCCATCCTGAATCAAGTATTCAATCCATTGGTTTCTATCCTTGAGAACTGGATTCTCACATGCTTCATAGGCTTCTCTAAAATCTAAATTGTCTCTGTACCTATCCTTAAGGCTATCAAAACCTAAGGTCTTCACACAAAACTCCTGCAAAATCAAACATTTCCTGCTCAATGCATCAACAACTTTATTAGCAGTTCCAAAAAATCTTCTTTATAAAAAAAGTGAAGTTTTGCATATATTCGACCCATTTCACATGTTTCTGGTTTAATTTTTCCTGTCGAGTTATGAATTGTAAAGCATGGTTATCAATATACAAGACAAACTCTTTCGGAATCAAGTAGTGCCTCCACTTATTTAATGCTTATATGATTGCATAAAATTCTTTATCATACATGGAATATTTCACTTTGGCATCGTTCAGCTTCTCACTGAAGTATGCAATCAGTCTATTGTCTTGACTCAATACTTCTCCAATCGCAAATCCACTTGTGTCACATCTGACTTCGAATGTCTTACTGAAATCTGGCAGAACCAAAATTGGTTGTCCAGTTATTTTCTCCTTCGGCAACTTAAAACTTCTCTCTGCTTCCTCTGTCCAATGAAAAGATTTATGTCTTTTGTTCACTGTGTCCATAATTGGTGCAGAAATTCCACTAAAAGTTCTGATGAATTTCCTGTAAAAACTAGCCAATCCATGGAATCTTCAAACTTCAAAGATACTGTTTGGCGATAGCCAATCTCTGATTTCTTTTACCTTTTCAGGATCCATCTTCAACTCATTCGAAGAGATCACAAACCCAAAATAAATGAGTTCTTTCTTCATGAGAGACGACTTCTTTAGATTTACCAGCAACTTCTCTTGTTGCAACCTCCTCATTACTGAAGCTAACTATTCCAAATTTCCTTCCTCGGTCTTACTGAATATCAGTATATCATCAAGATATGCAATTACAAACTTTCCAATGAAATCTTTCAAGACTTCATTCATCAATCTCATAAAATTACGTGGTGCATTCGTCAAACCAAATGGCATGACAAGCCATTCATACAGCTCTTCATTCGTTTTGAATGATGTATTCCATTCATCACCTTCCCTCATTCGAATCTGATGATATCTGCTTTTCAAGTCAATTTTTGAAAAAAACTTTGCTCCACTCAAGAAATCCATCAAGTCATCCATCCTGGGTAAAGGAAATCTATACATGATGGTAATCTTGTTTATAGCTCTTGATTCTATACACATTCTCCATCCACCATCCTTTTTTGGACTTAACATTGTTGGTACAGCGCATGGACTCAAGATTTCTCTAATCAATACCTTGTCCATCAAATCTTGGACTTGCCTCTTAACCTCTTCATTCTCTTGCAGCGTCAATATGTACGCTACTTTGTTTGGTAAAATTTCTCCAGGTATAAGGTCAATGTGATAGTTTATACTCCTGATGGGTGGCAACGAACAAGGTAAATCATCCACCACAATATCAGCGAAATTCTCCAGCAGTTCTTGAATTTCCTCTGGTAGATCATCTATCTTGGTACTCGTCAAAATGACTCTGGGTTTTCTCACTACAACAAACTGCATGTCTTCTTCTTTCTTGACTTCATCAAGAAGTTCCTTCCCACTCATGAGAAGTATAGTATTGCTCATCTCTATTTTTACCTCCTTGTCTTTAATTGGCAGCAACATATGCGTCCTACCATTCTCCTCCAAGGTGTAAGTGTTCCTTCTCCCATCATGAACAACATTCCTGTCATATTGTCACAGTATCCCCAAGAAAAGATGATAGACATCCATGGGAATAACATCACATAAAATTTCATCTCTGTAACCCCCTATCTTAAATCCAATTAAACATTGTTTAGTGACTGTTACCTGATGTCCCTTTTGCAACCACGAAACCTTGTATGGGATCGGATGTGTAACTGTCTCCAATTCTAGCTTCTCCACCATCTTTGTGGATACTAGGTTATCTATGATTCCATTGTCCATTATTACCTTGCATACCCTATCCTTGGTCTTGCAAGAAGTCCTAAATAAACTGTTCCTCTGGACTGGATTTTCTATCTCTTTCTCTAGCTTTAAGAGAATTTTCCTCATCGTTAGTGACCTTCCACCTTCTGCATCTTTTGCCTCAACATTTCTCCCTTGTGCTTCTGAAATGTGAGTTTTTCCTCCATCTCTTTTTCTGTCAAGACATTCATAATACTTATGTCTGATATTTCCACAGACAAAACATTTTATCTCACCACCTTTTCCTCTTCATCTTCCTCTGGCTCGCAGAAAAGTATTTATGTTGGTATATTGCCTTCCTTATGAACTTCCTCCTCTTTCTGGGTGAGTATGAGGTTTCTTTTCTTCTTCCTTCAACTTTTGTACTCTGTCTTGGGAAATTTCTTTACCTCTTCTCTGACTTCTACCTCTACCTCTTTGTCCTTGCTTTCACATCAACTTTTCTTCAGCCTTTAGAGCAATCTGATAAGCATCTTCCACATTTCTAATCGTCATCATGCTCATCAAATCCTGAATGTCATATCTCAGATCATTCATGTATCTGGAGACCTTTTCATCATCATTTTCACGATGACCAGCTCTAATGTTTAATCTATAGAACTCCTCAGTGTATCCCTTCACTGTCATACCCTTCTGTCTCAAATTCTGCATTCTTCGAAACAGATTAATTTGGTAGTCCCTAGGTATAAATTTGGCTTTCATTTTTGCAACCATTATATCCTAGCTTTTGATTATTTTCTTTCCTTTGCAATGCCTGTCAGCATGTAGTTCATCCCACCACAGTGCTACATGCCCTTTAATTCTAGTGACAGCATGTTTAACTTTCTTATCTTCTTCGATATCTTCATAATCGAAGTATTTTTCGAGAGCTCTAAACCAATCTAGCAGCTCCTCAACGTCTAAGTTGCCTTCGTACATTGGAATATCCATTTTTTCCTTGGCTCCTATTCTTGCAACAACTCTGAATAGACGTTCTTCTGCAGCATCCTCAACTGAAACTTCTTCTTCATTTCCTACCTCATTTTCACTTTCATCCTCATTGACATCTCTAGCTTCAACTGTTCGCCTATGTTTTGTCTCCATAGCATCTAGTCGAGCACGGAATTATCTCATCTCCCTCTCCACAGATGGATCGGGCATTGGTCTATCTTGACGTCTTCTAGGTGGCATTGTTAAAATCCATTCCATAAAAAATTTAAATCACACATGCCTTTTGTCCTATCCTGCTTACAGAAAACAAAGATTGTAGGCTCTGATACCACCTAATGCAGACACCCCCTACCTCAGTAGGTTTTGCACGACCTCCCGGTATAGGATCATTCTTAACCTCCCCTTTGAGTTTGATTGACTCTTTGATTCCCCACGGGAATCTTCCACACACAAGTGTATATCCACATGTCCTTCTTTGGAGCTACGCCTGTGCGAATAAGCACTAAGCGTCAACTCTTACCCATGTGACCAATCGACGTGACCACAATCTTCACCCGAAAATAATTAAGGTTTCGCGACTTCACGATCACTGATGTGAGTCCCTCTGAATCGTCAATCCCTGAAATACCAAAAGCCTAGTGGGTACTTTGACTCCTCCCTTGACTTTACCTTATGTGACCTCTGTCTAAAACCTGGGGCCCAAATATTTCGACACTTCAGAATTTCACTTATCGATGATTTGCAATGCAACAACACCTTTCACCAATAGCCGAAATCATGATGTTTCCTCTTCATGATCGATGACTCTGAGATTCTCGTGATATGACGGTCCCGATTCTATCAGGACTCTGCAAATCGGGAGTTCGCAACTCTCGACTCCAAGTCACAACGTCTTCCACGCCCGATTTTCGAAACGGCGAATTTAAGCATGAGACTAACGACCCTCGTTGATTTGGATCCAACGGCCACTATCCCTCCCGAGCTTACGAGTGTTGAAATACACTCAGCCTTAATCTTCCCACTAGTTTGCAAGACCCAATAGTTCACGGAACTTTGGTGATTCTCCCTCTGAGAATTTTGATCGTTCGTTCAGACTTCTTGAAGGCTTCTGCCCAATTACCTTGGTGTCTTCTTCTCCTGAGCTTAACTTCTGTGAGGTGGCTCCGGACCTCATTCTTCCTTTGAAAACTTCAAAGGTTCTAACCCTTCTGAATTTGGAACTCTCATGGTAACTCTTGGAATCTAAGGAATCCCTACATGCACACCTTGCGGCATTCACAATAACCCTTGGTTATTTCACTCTTCAACTATGTGCACTCCTTTGCAACAGTAGTTATTCAACCTTTCTTCTCGGTTGGAAAAGTATAAGACTTCAACCCTGGCCTACGTACACCTTGCACGGCTCTGTGTGATACCTGCACTCCAGCGGTTATGAGAACAACGGTATCCCTCCTGATCTTTTCTGAGATAAAACTCAAAATTCTGTCAACACACTCTATGCAGACCTTCACTACACTCCTTACAGGAATCCTCAGGACGAGAAACAATTGAAACTAATACTTCTCCTCTCACAGACTTCATACATTCAACATGAAATCAAGAGCGTACACACACATAGCATTGAAACAAATGCATAACAGAGAACATAAGAAAAACTGTAAACATACCATTAAAATAGATGTAAACATCAACCACCACAACACCATGAAATGGAATTAAATCATTTTTTTATTAATTCCAGTGCTCCTGTATATGGTTCAATAGCAACATTTATCTGCTTATACAATCCTACAATCTATGTTCTTCTCCATGCTCTTGCTCTCTACCACTCTACTACTTACAATGAGAATTTATTATCCAATACAATACCTACGAGGGAGATTTCTAGATTTTTCCCTCTTACAGCTCTAGCTATCTAATCGGAATTAAAAGATACCTACTTTGCATTCATTACAATGAAATGCCTCCATATCCAACAGATGAGAGCAATGCTATAGATCTTTTTTACAATCTCCAAAACATAAATGTAAATACGTTCTCCTAACTATTACATTAATGTTCCTTCATTCAAATTCAAAATGTCTCAAAATATGCATTGGTGCAATTCCAGTTGTCCTTGCCTTTTGCGCTTTCTTTACGGGCTCACTTGAGATGCTCCTGCATCACATGGTATCATAGATTCGACCAGTGCATTTTTTTTACTAAAGCACCGATGTGTAATGATTTATAAGAGCATCGATGCTCCAATAATTTTTGGACATCCCCGGTGCTTTCTATGAAATTTAAGCATCAGTGATTTAATTTTGAGAACGCATCAGCCCATGGTATCATAGATTCGACCAGTGCATTGTTGTTATTAAAGAACCAATGTGTTATTATTTATAAACACATCGGCGCCCCAATATTTTAGGACTACCCCGGTGCTTTCGGTGAAATGTAAGCACATGTGCTTTAAGTTTGAAAATGCACCAGTGTGTATAAACCATGAAGCGCATTGCCTAGAAAAACATATGCTAAAACCTCTGCCCGCCCATATTTTTTAAGTTATAATGAAGTTCCGTTATATTCTTCGCAAAAACATCCACTACCAAAAACATATGTTTTTGCAGAGTTTTTTTTGAAACTTTCTACCAATTTTGTAACACTAAAATCCTCTACTATAACTTCCGCTACAAGGTCTTTTCCTTGTAGTGATTCCTCAAGCTTACCTAGCAACTCCACGAAGGGTAGAATCCCATTATTATTTCTTGATGATCCTTGTCTAAAGATATCATCTGGTGACTCCACCAATATATTGAAGTGTCATCCTATTCTCACCTTTGTAATATGTCATATTCTCAAGTAATGGAATTATGGCACCATGGGAACTTCATGAAATGTTTCCTTCCCTTGACATTAAAAATGTTCATGGATACCCAAATCACTTTTTTCTGGACTATGGGGGTAATTGTCCAAGATTTAATGGTGATTTTTCTTTAACCATTGCTTGGGTTGTGAAATTCTTGAAATATGCTTAAAATATAAATGTAATACATGAAGATACATTGATAATATTATTTTTGGTATCTCTGCAAGAAAGACAAAATAATTGGGTCAAGAATTGTTGTAGTCCAAGGAGTATATCCTCTCTACAATTTTCATGGACAAATTTCTCAAGTGATGGGCCTCGAGAACTCAAAATTATGAGTATATTCTCCATAATATTATGGTATCCCTCCAAGAAGAGGGATTCTTATTGAATCCTATTGAAGACAATGAAAAATTGAGTAAGGAACAAGAAACTAAAGAGGAGATTTATGAAAAAGGTTACCAAACCCTATAGAAGGAACAAGAATCACCTCATGATTCCATTAAAGACATAAAATACATTCATGAGGAAAGTCACCTAGAATGTGAGGTGCAACATGAGGTATCTTATGAACCTGTTGAAGAACATTTTGATGAGGCACACCTTGTTGAAGACTCAACCCATGAACAAGGCCCTCAGGAAGATGAGATGTCGGTATTTTCTCCTCCATTTGATGAAGGTGAAGTGTAACACACCCACACCATTAGGTATTCTTTTAAGATATGGGGCATAAGAATTTCTCTTTTCTCAAGCATCTTGAATCCCTGAAACTAGGATTTCATCGCCTACGATTCGACGAGGGTTTTCCAATGACTATAAATTTGTCCAGATCTGATTTCTGGAACGCAAGTTATGGTCTTTCAAAGTTATCTAGGCCTTTATTGAATAGGGTCTTTCATCGCCATGTGGCACCCACATGGTTCCCTATAACCTGGCATGCCACCTCATCATAGCATACAAAGACTCGCTCAACCAGAGGTCAATGTTTGTCTAGCTCTTATTGGCCTATTAATTTAATTAAATATATCAAAGGAGCACTTAGGTTTATTAAGTTCGATAAACTCATGAGTCTCCGGACTTCAACAAGGTTCCTCATCATGTTATTATGAACATACCCCCAAAATCCCCGAATGTTGAAGTTGTGGAGAGGGTCCCACATGTATTATGCCTTTATGCAAATACAAGTAATTACATTACACCAAAATATAATTAATTATGTTAAATGTTTATTATAACATTGGAGTACGAGAAGGTAGGTTCGGGCCTTTGGCCCTTTTAAATTATTGTTCTATCACCCCAAACATCTGGATTTCCAAAGCTTCGGACTCCTGGAGAGTCCGCACTTACACATTAATGTGCATTAAATAATGGAATAAGGATAGGTAGGTCCAGGGCTTCGGCCATTTTATCACAAGCGTTCCATCGCTCTAAAAACTCTGGAGTCCCGAAGTTTCGAACTCCTATCAACCATTAGATCAAGCAGCCATGATCTAGGAGATATTTGGCAGAAGACAAGGGTGACACATGGACCAATCAATTAGTGACACGTGTCAAGGTTCATTTTACACATAAGGTCTATGAAAGTCATGAATTGGGGTGACACGCAACACACCTACTATGGCTCCATGTCACCCTAGGTGATATCATCATGCCATGTCACTCTTAGCTTCGATTCTTTGGCAATATTCTCATTCACCAACATGTCGAACCTCCCAGAGTAGGAATTCGTTGGAGTGCTTTACGCTATCCTTTCACTATTTCATCGGATGGTCATGAGAGGTTCCCAATAGATTCATCATATCAACAGCTCACGTTTACTCGTGAATTCAGTGTTTGGGGTTTCTAGTTGTTTAACAAATTTTCTATCCTGGAGTAGGTCAACGTCAAATGACCATGACATAGATCCAATGGTCAAGGGATATCTTGAATATCCTCAGATCTATGTATCGTGTTACTTCGCGACCGAGAAGTGGATTGAGGTATATAAACAAAGGTAAATATGTAGAACAACTCAAAATTTTTGGATGACATTATCAGTAGTCAAAGGCCTAATCATGACAAGTCTGGACTTGGATACAATTAAACAGAAAAGGGATCAAGATCCAAAGAAACAGAACAAGAAACATATCGAAAAAGTTATGCAGAAACAATCAAAAGGGATAGGAAGACCTACAAGGAAGATTACAAGGACACTCCTTCACTGAGAAGATTCAGATTTCAGAATCGACAACCGAAAGAAACAAATAGGCCTTAGGAAGAAGAAGGATTCATAACAGTAAATCCTTTCAAAAGATCTTCAACTCCTATGTATCAAACTATTTTTTTTGGTTTATGGTATGCATGCAATAATTTTGGACATAAAGTTGTAAGTTGCAGATGTAATAGCAGGAACATAAACAACTTTGAAATACATACACAAAATGGTTATCCAAGAAGATCTAGTGAAACACATAGAAGAAGCTACAACAGGTTTGAATCATTGAGCACTTAAGTGGAATGCTACAAGTGCAATAAATTTGGACACATGGCCAAATATTGTAGAATGAAAGTCCCTCCTAGAGAACCACAACAAAACAACAACAGTCACAAACATGAGCCTCAGAAGAGAACATAGATAAGAAAGCAGAATCAATATAGCAATGAAGAAGTCACACTCGCTCTACAAGATAAGCAGAATAATTGTGTTTGGTATGTTGAGAGTGGTTTTTTAAAACATGAATAACATGTGAACAAAGATCAGGTCCCAGAGATCACAAGACTGGAAATAAAACGAGATGAAGAAAATTCTACAGAGAAAAGTGTTATCACTGAAATTTCATCCGCAAATGGTTACAACAATCTAGCATCTCCAAACACCTATTAGTTCATCCATGGCCCAAAAAATGCATTCCCAAAGGGCACAAAACTATACAACTGTTTATAAAATTAGCATGTGCTTAAAATGCAAAGGAAGTGTGTGCATGTGCGCCATTTGAAAATGATGGAAAAGAGCACATGTGCCTGATGCGTGACTGTGGACGCAAAAATCCACACACACTTTAGAACGGCACATTAATGATTATTGTAGGCCTCCCACCCACTTTTGTTTCATCTCCCAAGTCGATTTAACCCCCAAATCCGAGATGAATCCGAGTGGGGGGTTGGTCAAATACCTAAAGGTGCCCTAAAGGGCCCCTTGTTCACACTAAAGACCGGTTGGATAATGCCTGAAATATTTTCTATAAAAATAGGCCATGGGTGCACTATATTTCCAAGAATCTATTTGTAATTTTATGTTGCCTCTATTCTCCTGCAAGGAGCCTCTTTCCTCATTGGAGCATATAAGCATCATTTCATTGACCCATTCACGTCACCTCTTGAGTGAATGAGATTTGGATTTCTTCACCATTTCCTTTTAGTTTGTTATTTGTAAGAATAGCTCAATTAGTGGGGGTTCAATATCCCTCCCTTGGAGGAAGAGGAGACCCATAAGTCTCTCTTTCTCTTTGGTGTTTACCCACTAATACAATTTATCCATTGGTGGCATGAATATCAGTCTTTCTTTTGTTTCATTTCCCTTATGCACATTAGTTTAGTTTCTTTAATTGTTTTAGATTAGTTGTTTATTTTCTTATGGTGCTTGATGTTTCTAACTCTTGCACTCATTTATGTCTTGTCTAGCTAACCCAACTAGACTTGTAAGTGTCCTTCTTTTTCTCATTTAGGTGACAAAAATGATACAACATATTGGCGACTCCAATGGGGATAGGTATCAATTTCCTCCCCATTTGGGTTGTTTGAGCACCTCTTTTTGGTTTATTTAACTTGCAAGAACCATAACCAGCCCAAGTCTGCCTGCAAAAAGATCAATTCAAAGCTGAGCTAAAAGAATTTCATCTGAAATTTCCTTCCCAGTTGTGTAACAGGAAGTGTGCGAGTTTTTTAGCCCACATTCATGCCTTCCGAGCACGTGTGCCATGAGAACCTTGTTCCTCAGTGCCTTCTACGCACCTGTGCCAACAGGTCATTTCCAGTTTGCGCATTGGCGCCACATGCGCCTCTGTCTACTCTACGACCCACGCATCTGTTCAAAAATTCAAACATTGTAAGGGTTCTTGTGATATGTTAAAGGCCCATAGACTTATTAAACTTGATTCTATGCAAATTGTAATATGCACCACACTTAGATTCCCTCTCCACCTGAAGGATTAGTCAAAACATAGGCACTTAGGGGTTTAAAATCCATATTTATCCTTTTTTTTCTTTCATTTTTCCACATGGATGGCCTGATTTGATTAAAATTAAGTTGGAATCATTATACATCACATATATAACCACTTGCATTGGGACCAAAAATTGAACGTCAATCATTGAGTATGCTCTTCTCTCACACCATAGAGCGATCTTAAGAAACAGAAAAACGATTGAGGGAAGATTTCATCTCCCTTAAAGACAAAATCTTTAGGAGAGGACAACAGCCCCCTTGGGACTCCTCTTAGTTTCTTTTTCAAACACATCTTAAAATTGTAAGGGCCCATACATGCCCACATGCTACAAATATAGGAGAGTTTTTGAAGCTACTTTCTTAGTTTACATCACTAGGGGAGTTTAAAGGTTATTGTAACGAGCCCATACATGCTCACATGTCCACAATCTAGGATAGTCTTTTAAATATTTCTTAGATTAAATCACATTAGGGAGTTTAAAGGATTAGTAAGGACCCATATGTCCACATGCTAGTTCTATAGGGACTTTCAAATTTCGCAAGGTTGTACCAATGGCATCTAGTAAATTAGGTAATAAAGACTTGTAAGAACCACGCGAAGTCCACATGCTGCAAGGTGACACCTAACTTATTAAAAATTTGGCACACTTTCACTTGTTCACACACAAATTCACTACTCACTCACATAGTTTCATCTAGAATCGTGGAGGTTGAAGTAAGTTTCCTCCATAGGGATTCTGAAATGCCCCACCCTTTTCTTGATGAGACTAGCCACTCCCACTTAATTTAAATGAGATTGGTTCACACCCCCAGTCTCTCAAACAACCACATCTAAAAAAATTCTAAAAACTCACTAAGTTTTCCTCCACGGGAGGTGCCAAAAGAATTTTTTTAGTCTAGGTAGGATCTCGGGGACAGGCATCCAAATAACTCCCCGTTATCTGGTTCTCACATCTTCACACCATAATCCATACATCCAACCACCACCCATGTATGGTACACCCCAACATCCACCAATATATGGCAGACTTCCTTATTACCCCCCTCCCCCTTACCCACATCCATACCCTATTATACCCCCTCCACCCACGAGTGGGGCCGGATCGACACCCATGATGCATCTGGCTATACAACCAAGTTCTAGTACCCCCTCTACCTTAGCTTACACCCTAAGCACTAGTGACAACATCACACCTTCTTATGTACCATATGGATCATTGCCACAAAATAATCCATACTTTCCATTTCCTGGTCCCCCCCCACCCATGGCTCCACCACCAGGACAACCACACGTTGGGGTTAACTTTGTTCAACCCTCTCCCATTCAGCAATTTCAAAGCTTTGAACAACTGAATATGGAAAATCCATCCCATCAGTCGAATAATGCCAAAAATAAAGGAAAAAACCGAAACAATAATAATCCTGAACCTGGAGGAAATAACCCCCAACAAAACCAACCTACTGGGGGCAATCAGAATCAAGGGAATTAGAACCCCCAAGGAGGTAATAAAAACAAACGCCAAGGGAAGAATAGTAACAACATCCAGACAAACTTCCCTTGTGCCCTTTGTGGTGAGTATGGCCATTATACTCACCATTGCCCCTAAATTGTTGACTTTAAATGAATGAAAGAATATGTGAACGGACCTCGTCCCCCAGCATCGCATGCCCCCAGCAGACCCCACAACATTATATGCAACAACCACCCCCAACGGTGTTGCAAAACTCGATTCCACACCAAGGTGTGATGAATACCCAACAGGACATACACCCTGCCACACCATAGATGGGACAGTATCAAAACCCTAGCACACCTACAGATCGCACTATCCTCCTCGCTAGCAAGGAAGAAGTTCTTCTACATATGCGCAGTCGTCAATATAGTTCACCCTCTGACTCTTCTCCCACTACCTCGGAAGAATCCCCAGTCACAATTGGACCACCTTTGATGATTCCACGCCCTAATACTGAAGCACCCCTTTGTATTCCTCGCATCCCATTACGACGGAATGTCAATAACCCTCAAGCTAGGGCAGCACAAAATTATAGTTTGGTCGATGACTTGGCACAATCTCCTGCTGCCATGTCAGTTTTAGAAGTCCTTCAAACCTATCCTACTCAACGGAAGTCATTACTTTCCGCCATGGGGGCAGTCGACCCCGCTGATACTCGACTCATCACCTTTGATCTTGATAGTGGGGAACCTCGTCTCCTCGCTCTGGTAGCTTTCCAAATACTGGTTAAAATATGAAACATCACAGTTCATTGTTGCATCATTGATGAAGGTGCATCCACATGCATCATGTCCAAAACTGTATGACAGAAACTTGTCTCCCCTGAGCTCATACCATCCATCGTCACTCTGAGAGCTTCTGATGGACAACCATCCTCTCCAGAAGGCTTCTTTCAAAATGTTCCCATCGAACCCGGGGGAAAGACTATCCTTATTAACATTGAGGTTATCGACGCCCCACTCGATTACAATATCTTGTTTAGTTGTAGCTACATGTATGCTATGAAGGCAGTATCCTCTTCTGTATTCCGAACGATGATGTTCCCCAACAACGGGAAGCTCATCACCATCAATCAGGTTCCACATTACGAGCCTAACCCTTCCTCCAATATCGATAAAATTTTACCTTTTGTCCACACTAATATCGATGTCTACCCACTCGTTGAGATGGGCCCCAGCATATTCAAAGACCCATCCTTTCTAGGGACATACCATGGAGCATCGCCACTCACACATCCCTCCGCACAGGTATGTGTCATCTCATCCAATGGAACTGAACCTGGAGATACCCTTCCTCCCACATAGGCTTCATTACTATCTGAAATCCCACTAGTCGCAGAGCTCCTTCCTTAGGAATCCCCTGAGAACCCTTCAGCTCCACTCGTTCCTGATTTCACCCTCCCCTAGGGCCACATCCCGGTTTGGGAGACAATCTCCCAAGCCATTACTTAAATCCCCTTCTTTAACCCCCCACCGGGCGTACAAGCTCTCCAGGTAGTCGCCACACTTACTCTACCCAACATGGTTCTTTCCATCCCAGTTTGGTATCTACACCCACCTGAGCTAGTTCCTCAACTATCCCTTCCCCCCCAAATCGAAGGCATGCCAATGCAGATACCAGTGCTCACTCCCACCACACCACCCTCACCCCCACTCGCAAGCACCACCACTATAGTTGGGGGCAGAAGGAATAATAAAGATCCCACCGCTCCACTTCCTCCCTGAGTTCAACTTCCTTGCGCACTATGTGAGAAATAAGGACACCCCACCAATCAATGTCCCTCTCTCCCCAAGTTATGCAATTTAATCCGACTTCCTCGAGCAACCCCACCACTCGTCGCACCACCCAACGCACCAAGTACTACCACCACATCTCCAACCACCAGTACCATAGGGCTGCAAACCAAATTCTCCTGTGTCATCTTCTCAGAGTATGGCCATTACACCCACCATTGCCCCGCGCTACCTCAATTTCGACAGACACTAATGGCAGTATGTCATAGATTTCATCAATAGTCTCCCCCATCCACGTCATCAAGTACTCCTGTCACGGACATCCACTATGTCACGACATCATTTAACAAACAAATGATATGCCCTTTCTCTCTCTTTGAATCCCTAGATCATTTCACATACCAATGTCTTATGATCCTTGCATACAGGCGTCACCAAATGACCCTTATTCAGAATCCTACACCTACCTCACTGCCAGAGGTACCAGTGATTTCCCCTATTCCATCCCCTGGTGTTTTTCATATCCTCTCTCCTAAGCCTGAGACAGTCCCTACTCCTCCATGGTCCATGGATAGCCTATATGAGGATTTTCCCCCAATTCTCCAGTTCATTTTCCCATGAAAATTTTACACCCAACTACCATTTTCAACCCACAATATCTTGATATTTGGTTTATGTCAAGAAAACCATTGCAACCCCTTTGCATCACCCCCCCTAACTCTTCACCACCAAAATACACCCACAAGGTTCCAGTTACCACTGTTACTCCCCTGTATCCCCTATATTATCGACAATTCCACTGCGATGAAGACATCCTCGAGGAATTAACTACCCCTGATTGTCCATGGGATTCGCTCCATCACAGAGTGATCATTCTTTCACATGAAGCCTTTATGCCTCCTAACCAAAACTCCATATACATAATCGAGACCAAATATTTTCTCCCATCAGGGAATATAGATTGGTTCAGTAACCCTATCCCTGCCCCCAACGCTTTTGAAGAAGGAAACATGGCCAACATTTCCCCCACCGTCAAAATCAATATTTCCATCAAACATGGAATCATAGAGGAAATCACCATTGGCGCCGCATGCTCTCCTGAATAAATCATAGCCTACAAATCTCTCTTCCAGGAATACTGGGACATTTTTTCCTGGTCATACATAGAGATGCCTGGCCTTGATCCCTCTATTGTCAAACATTGTATAGACACATGGCTTGATATCAGCCTTGTACGACAAAAGAAATGCCCATTATGTTGGGCTCCGGATTTATAACATTTTCTTGCTGGTTCTTGAAGACATTGTTTACTCTCCTAAAGACTTTTGTTAAGCAAATGGCATTCTTTCTGTGCTATTCATACTCTGTTACACATATATATTCCATTGTATACAGAAACCATGAAGTGCCTCCAAAGCCACAAATGAGCGAAGAATTCAACTATAAATGCAACAATAATCCTCTTCTGCGGAGAATAGCTGAACTTTGCAAGAATGCAGGGTGTTGGCTTATAGAGGATAATACTTATGATTATTTTATGATGGGGTTGAAACATACTTGTGTAGAGCCTCCACCCATTATCAATGTATTCTCTTTTTCTAAAGCTTATGGTATGATGGGCTGGAAAATTGGATAGATAGCATAAACCGTTTTATAACTTCTAGGGCGCAAAGCCACGACTGCCAGAGGTCAGAAACGTTATGTAACATTTCCAGAGATCTGAAACGTGGTGTAACATTGCCAGAGAGAGCTGAAAACGTTATGTAACATTGCTAGAGATCTGAAACGTGGTGTAACATTGCCAGAGAGAGCTGGAAACGTTATGTAGCATTGCCAGAGATCTGGAACGCGATGCGATGCGTTGCCAGAGATCTGAAAACATGTCTCATTCCCCGGTGATACTCCTGAAACCGTTTTTGTAACTCCTTATTCACCTAGGGCAAAGCCACGCATTGCCAGAGAGCTGGAACGCTATGTAAAGAGATGTGAGGCATTGCCAGAGGGCTGGAAAACGTGGGATGAGAGCTTCTATGCTCGAGAAAAGGCAGAGAAATATGTAGAGAAAATCAAAAACGTAGATATGTCTTGAGAAATGGGGGGTATGGACGTAGCATAGATCAGAGAGAGGAATGGAGGTCTCCAAGCATTGTGTTGTCCTTATCTTTCAATAAAATAGTGAGAGTTCCAGTAATCTGATTTCTGCTTTTGCCATTTTAGCCGTGAGTTATTTATTTTCCAGTATGCGTTGATTTAGAGAACGGCCTGTTGACAGAGAAGGAAGGGCCCCCTTCGATGGAAACAGAGCTGTGTAGATTGCATTTACAGTAGACTCCAGATTTGATTCTAATCTACATTACAGTTTTCTCTTTGATTTCATAGAACAGAAATAACATTCCATTTGATTGCCACAGAGGGTTAGCATTCCAAGATTCAAGTTTAATGTTATCTTTTCAACCATCGATTTCATCTTTCAGATTTCATGTTTAGACTGCTTAACATTCAGGAACTAGCCGGGATGTCTCATGAGATAGAGAAGTTTCCTTTGATTACAGTAGAGGGTTTTGATTACAGTAGCGGGTTTATCTTTTACATGCATATACAGAACAGTACCGGTTAGTACCGAGTAGTACCGAGTAGCACAGAGCAAAGTAGGGTACAGTAGCTCTTTTCGGCAAGTTTCTTTTAGCAGTTCAGAGATTAGTTTGGCATCCTTTAAACCCCCTCTTCAGCCCTGCATTTCCTGTGCTGGTTCCTCTAAGTCTACCTTCCCGGGTTGACAATTAAATGTTGATGTACATGGTATATCTGCAGCTCGACACATTACACCCATCCAAAGCAGTGGCTATCAAAGCCAAGATTGACAAATTCCACACTACAGGGTTCATATACCCCATTGCATATACGTCATGGGTCTCCAACCCCATCCCCGTCAACAAAAAAACAGGGCACTATTCGCGTCTGCACCGACTTTCGTGATCTCAATCACGCCTATCCCAAAGACAATTTTCCCACTCCTTTTATCAAAAAATTATCGATGATTGTGTCGACCACAAGGCCTTGTCCTTCATGGATGGTTTCTCTGGCTACAGCCAGATCCAGATTCACCCATCCGATCAGTGCAAAACCGCATTTGCTACCCCATGTGGTATTTTCGCATATCGTGTCATGCCTTTTGGCCTCAATAATTTCGATGCGACATTCCAACAGGGCATGACATACGTTTTTAATGATCTGGCTCAAATCCTCCTCGCCTACTTGGACGATCTCACCACTCGATCCAAGAAACACACTCAACATCTAGATGACTTACACGTCGTCTTTCACAGATGTCGTCAGTACAATATACGCTTGAACCCCCTCAAGTGCATATTTACGTCACAGTCGGATGCCTCCTTGGGTTCATTGTTTCCCAATGCGGCATCACCGTCGACCCCCTCAAGGTCCAAGCCATCACCGAAATTCCACCACCTCGAAATTTACGCCAACTCCAAAGCCTACAGGGCAAAGCTAACTTTCTACGCTGCTTTGTCCCCGATTATGCCACTCGTGCACACGGTTTCCTTCCTTCGCTTATTACGCCACGATATTCCATTCCAATGGGATGAACATACCTAAACTCCTTTTGATGATTTAAAAGCGGCACTCTCCAATTCCCCCTTGATTAGTCCACCCGACTATGACTATGACTATATCCTCTACTTATTGGCCTCACCCGTCTCAATCACAGGAGTTCTCGTCCAACTAGGGGATGACGACCGTGAGCATGTAATTTATTATATTAGTAAAAATCTTTTAGGGCCACCCTTGAAGTATAATCACGAAGAAAAATTTTCCCTTGAAGTTTTCCTCACAGTCCAGAAACTACACCATTACATCCTGCTTCGCACTACCAAAGTCGTAACATATTCCAACCCCATGCAATACTTTCTCAGTCGCTGGAAAATTAATGGAAAATTTTCCCGATGAATCGTCATCCTTCATGAGTATGACCTCAAATTTTCAACACCCAATAGAAATAAATCTTGCATCCTCACCGAACTCATTACAGCCTTTCCCTCAGAGACTACCAGTTCACCCGTCAATATTGACTTCCCCGATAAACACCTCTTCTACATCCCCCCGGATGATCCCTGGTACGGCGACATCCTCGTCTACCTCCAAACACAGAAGTTTGGACCCCACCTCTCCAGGGAATATCATCAGTGTATTCACCATCAGGACCCTCGATATCTCTGTATTAGTGCCATCTTATATCGACGAGAGGTTGACACCATCCTTCGTCGATGTTTGACCATCGACGAAGCTGACAAAGTTCTCAATGATTTCCATAACAGCGTTTGTGGAGGCCACCTCTCAGGGATGTACACCACCCAGAATATTATTCAATCATGCTACTTCTAGCCCACATTATTTCACGAATGTATCCATGTCGTGAAACATTGTGACAAATTCCATCTTTATGCCCACAAATCCCAAGCGCCACCCACTCTTTTACACCCAGTCATCACCGCTGGCCCCTTTTGCAAATGGGGCATTGACTCCATGACTTGTAACCCTCCATCTAGCAATGGACACAAGTACATTATTGTGGTAGTCGATTACTTCACCAAGTGGGCAGAAGCTATGCCCACCTTCAACAACATCGCTGACACTACAGCATGTTTTTTCTTTAATCACATCATCTCCCTCTTTGGATTCCCACTACATTCAGTCTCTGATCACGAGAAACACTTCGAGAATGAGATTTTCATCAAAATCTCCTCCAGGTTAGGCTTCTCCCACGATTTCGCCTCCCCATACTACCCTCAGTCCAATGGATAGGTAGAGGTGGTCAAAAAGGTCCTCAAAACCATGTTACAGCACACAATTAACAAACATAAGACCAACTGGAATCGTATGTTATTTTTCGCACTGTGGGCTTATCGCACAATAGTTAAAACTGCCATTGGATTTACACCATTTCAACTTTTCCATGGGGTCGAGGCCACTCTCCCCATCGAGTGTGAAATTCCCACCTTATGCACCGCTATTGAGCTATTACCCAACACTTCTCCAATGGAGCATCATTTACTGAATTTAGAATCGTTGGATGAAGACCTTTGGTCTTCATTACATAACAACGAAGCAACTAAAAAATGATTGAAGACCACCTTCAATCAACATGTCAACCTTCACTCATTCAACGAAGGCGACCTCGTCCTTGATTACGATATCGCTCATGATACCCTCAGCCATGGTAAATTTGAGTCATTATGGCATGGACCTTATATCATCCAACATTTCCTCCTTAAAGGTGCATACATCCTAGCCTCTCCCAAAGGCCACCCTCTCAAAGAACCCATCAATGGGTTATACTTAAAGAAATTTTACGCCTAAGTGTAGCCACTCTACACTAGGATTTTTCTTTTTTGTACACATTTCGTAGAGTTTTTAATCTTCTTTATCCCCATGCCTAGCATCTAATCTACCATTTGTGATTTTGATAGTTTAATCCTCCATTGGCCTACCACATCAGTTACACCGATGGAGCTAGCCGATGGACACAGAATCTCGCTTTGGTTGCCTGGGCCCTCTATACCCCCTCACATGAACTGCTCCACTCCAGCAACATATGTTTGGGCTTAGCAACCAACAACCAATATGAATACACAGTCATCATTGGCATCCTTTCTGAAGCCAGTCACCTTAGCGTCTTACTCGATTCCCAGCTCGTGGTCCTTCAGCTCAACAATGTGTACCGTGTCCGTGATCCTTGCCTCTTCTGCAAATACCTGCAAGTTAGAATTTTATCTCGACATTTTGATTCAATCACATTTACACATATTACATGATAATTCAATCAAATAGCAGATAATATGGTTAACCTAGTGTTGGATTGGCATTTATCACATCAAGATACCATTACACATACATAAACCATAAAAAGTTTGTCTCAGCATATAAATTAGACACCATAAAATACATCAAAAATAATCATCACATGTGAACATCATATAGATCCAAAATGTATATCCATATATATATATCAATCAATATGCCATCAATGTTTACAAAAAATAGTACAACATGCTCAACATCCATAGGCAGGTGAACAACCTCACCCCTATAAGTACAAAATCAGTGTCACATCACCCTATACAAAATGGGCTTGCAAGCCTCTATAAATACAACAATACATATACTAGATGCACTCATGGTGCCTCTAGGGCTCCACCACCTAGTCCTCTCTCTAGAGGAGGTGCCCCACCAGCTAGGGGTCCCTTAGGTCCTGGGGGAATCTGCCCAGTCATAGTCGCCCCTGCTACGGCTGCTCTGTGGATCAGGGTCCGCAACTTTGTTGAAAGGCCCACACACTGCTCCAAGACTCCCTCGTCCTGGATCGGTGTCCACATACCCTCAATAACTCCCTATAGTACCACCTCCAATCGGCGGCAAAAAATCTTCGAACTCTCCCCCAGCCCCCGCCGAGGAGCATGTGAAGTCCCTGGACCAGGGTCATCAAATCAGTGTCTCCTTCCTTCTCTCTCATCATCATCCAGCCTCGCACCAAACTTATCCTGCCACCGTCTCTCCCATGCCCGTGGCTATCCCCGTGATTGCCTCATAGGCCCCTGACGTGTTGGCCCTCTAACAAAATCTATCTCTCATCTATGAGGTCCCACATATGCACACACAACAACCAAATGATAGCATTAGCATCTATCCATACATAAAACATATGCTATACTATATAAAAAAAAAACATCACATACATCAACATACCTCTACGGTCGAACACCTCTCCAGGGAGTAGCACCATCTCTGGGTCCTCCCAAAAATCCACCCCACTATATGGGAACTAGATTATGATCTATGGCATCTGACACCACACTTGTGCAAGCTCAGTTGTAAAGTAATGGCCACCCTCCCCACCCCCATGTCGAACCAAGATAGCTGCCCACCGCCTCAATCGCGGCTCTCGCGTACTCAGCACGTCCAACAAAACTCTAGGGCTCAACATGGGCACCCTCTCCAAAAACCAAGCTACCAAGATGGACCCAAAGAGAACTCCCCTAAGTCAACATCTCGACACCTATTGATCTGCCCCACCATCTTGGCATGTAGCATCAAACCCCAGGAAAAATGCTCACCACTCAAAGCCCTCTGCATGAACCTCCGCTGACCACCATTGATCCGTTGAGTAGCTAAAGAGAAATAAACCCTCACAATCATTGTTTCCATGCAACGATGTACAAGTGCGTCGATCGCCCCAATCCTCACCATTGATCCCGACATGAAGTTCTCTCCAGAACAATATTTCTGGGCTAGGTCAGCCAACTGTCCATCCCCGGGTAACACGGGCTCAGTAGGTAGCAGGATTCCCCGAAAAGGGAGCCCAGTCAAAAAATACACATCCTATGTTGCAGAGAATGCGAGTTGCTCACCTCGCACAATAAAGAACTTTATATCAGGGCTCCACATCGATATCATGAACTGTAGTAGATACTCTTGTCAACACACCAGTGAACAGTCGAAGAACTTTAGCAACCCACAGGCTGCCAAAGGTCCCCGTACACCCGGCTCCTCATCTCTCACCGCCTCTCTCAGGCGCGCCCAGTCTCTCTCCCTCCAGTGGACTGGCATCATCAACTCATCACCTACATACACATATAGAGTAATTGATCAGACATCACAATCCATAAAAACACCAAAAGTCTCAAGAAGATCAGTTTTTACACCCGTCAGCTTTGCCTCAAGTGTGCAGTTGTTTTCCCCACAGGCGCACATATGTGCGCATGTTCATCCCACAGTTTCACACTCATGCACAACTGTCAAAGATACAGGGGTGCATGCATGTGCCCCTATCACAGACATAGGCATGCATTCAAGCGCGCATGTCTGCTACACATTTGTGCACACATGCGCAACTGTCAGGAACACAGTCGCGCACAAATGCATAGTTGTGCTTCAAACATGCGCGCATCCAATGCGTGCCTATTTTCCCCCTTTGGGTGCCCCCTGTACGCATATGTCCCACTTACATCCGTTCACTCATGTACATGAATCCTTCAATCTCCTGCACACTGGGGGGACCACACTCACAAATTCCCTTTGTACGGCCATCTGTACGGCCCTGCCCAAAAAAGAAATCCTAATTATTATGCAGAAGGATATGACCACTAACCTGGAACTCACTGATCCTGAATCGGCTGGATTGATCTCCCAGAATCTCCAAATATCCTCTGAAACCTCTCGTAAACTCACTAAAACAGAAGGTACAAATGAGGTGGCATTGTGGGCCCTACAACTATATATAGTCCCCTTTGCCAAACTTCTAGGATCAATTACAGGATCTTCGGTCGTTCATTTTTTGATCCGTCTTCAGCCATGGGATTAGGATCCTTCCCCCTACACAGTCACATCCCCTAGGTCACCATCCATCCTCGGCCTAGGAGGATGCATTTTTATCACATATTTCCCAGGTATGCATGCTTATATTCACAATTCTTAAATAACTGTTATATGTTCTTTATATTCAGATATTGTTCATGTCGGGTATTCGGTTTTCATATGTGTAGGTACTTGGTCATCATGCAACAATGTTTCCCCTTTAGTTATATCATCGACACTGGCATGTAATCATTCCCTCTTAATATCAATTGCATCTCCTAGTCACACCCTCCCACATTTGCCTCTAGGGTCCCCCATCCGTCTCTACAGTACTCAAACGTCTGCTGCATTTCAGTACTGTCAACTGGTAGCACTCTCTCCTACATGATTTGCCCAATCATAGTCCCCTTTTTCAATTTGACACTCATGTTGTTTTCATCCCCTAGGGCTGGGAGTCCCAATAGTCTTCACATTCCCGAGAATCAGTCACATGCTCTTTCTCCTCATTTTTCTATCTTTCCCAAACGGATTCCTGGATCATCTCCTTACGATGTTGATTAAGGTTGGTTGACACTGATGTCAACCAGTGAAGAAATCCCCATGGCACAAGGTTTGGGTAATGGACCCAATATTGTTTGATGTAAAGATGACTCATTATTGTCTTTTCATGGTTGATAAGAAGTAAAAATGGATGAACTCCAAAGTGGTCCCCTTATGGTGAAAGACCTCATGGGAAGATGCTTTGCGGAGTGAGAGAAACCATGATTATTTGAGGAATAATGAGATGAAGGACAGTGAATTTGTGAGTGAAAATATCCTAGATGGATAGTGTTCATCATGTCGTTTTCGGTGGTATGTGGAACGTCACATAACTCCTCACGGTTAGAGAGTTATGACCATATGAAGTTGGAAAACCCTCGTAAGTCTTATAGAAGCCTCTAATTGTCAAAGTTCTTTGCAAAAAGAAATTATTTTAAATGAAGAAGCCCTAAAATAAGGAAAGTGTAAGGCTACATGAAGATATAAATAAGAAACAAAGCTCACTCATAAAAACACACGTGTACATATTGTATATCTATTTTCTTATGTAAAGCTTCTTGTAAATACTTGTGGATACATCTAAAGTGGAAAACATCTGAGGTAGCACGAAGGGTTGACGGTGAAATTCTCGGATTCACAGAAAACCCTATTTTCTGAGGCATACGCGGGTTGTTTGTGTACAGGGTGCATATGTACATGGGTTGGTTGTGTATAGAGTGAGTATGTACGCGGGATGACTGTTTATAGGGTGAGTACATGTTAATAAATCCATGAAACTTGAGAAGATGAAGGTGCAGAGGTTCTATATTCTGAAATCAAGCACCCAAGAAGGTCTAGAGTGATCATATACATCAGATCCATCCATTGGTTCAAAAGATATGTCTTATTTCTATGAATATTTTGATTTTGATGTATTCATGAGGAATGGCAATGGAGATTTGAGGATTCTCCCTAGAGAGACTAGTGGCTACATGGGATCTTTTGTATAAGTCAGATCTACAGAAATACAGTGTTGGTATATTTATCATTGATACTTCTTGTTGAGGCACATCTTGTATTTCTTGGCATATGGCTAAGAGTTTTTATGGTACATGGTTGAGATATTGTATTTATTGATGTATTGAGAAATTGAATATCAGAAAGGGGTTGATGACTAAGATCATGTGAAGGATATTATACTTGTTCATGATTACAGATATCTATATGGCACATGACTAGAAAGAGACATACTTGCCTTGAGTATAAGTTATGTATGAGGATGCATGCACAGGGTACAGTTACAGTCTGGATATAGTGACAGGTTGCAGATCTATGTGAAAGAAGTTACAGAGGGTCAAAAGTTTTCAAGTGAAAGAAAACCCTAGTTTTAGAAGGCATACGCATGTTGCATAATAGATAGGGCGCATACATACGTGAGTTGCATCACTACAGGTCGTGTATCTATTGTATTTTTGTAGATACATGTTCAGTTCAGGTACGGTTTGATTACAGGGTAGTTGTACAGATTGGATACAAGGCAGTGGTACAGGTTGATACAGTTGTACAACAGTATATCTCGCAGTGACAGGTTGACAATGGTTCCATCATTCTACTTCTACTTCAGGGTGGTTGGACGGGGCAAGGATGGGTGGTTGTATACACCTTCCGGTTGTAGCCAGAGAACACAAGGGGTTGTAGCCTCCTTCTGGTTGTAGCCAAAGAATTGGGGAGTTAGAGCTTCCCTCAGGTTGTAGCCTGAGAAACCAGGGGGTTGGAGCCTCCTTCCAGCTGCAACTAGAAAAAAAAAGGAATTTGGTGCTTCCAATGAATGTAATTCTTCAAGACATATAAGAAAAATCATTATGTGGTTTTCTTCTGATTTGGGTTTCCACGTAAAACACTAGTGTACTATGTATGTGTGTGATTGTTTATTTCTTATTTCTCATTATTGGATAATAATTCTACATTGATATAACATTTGAAGAAAAATGACTATAATTATGTTATTATTGATTCACCCCCCCTCTCAGTAATCCAACAATTGGTATCAGAGCAGGTTCCTTCAAAAATCAGTTTAACCACTGAAAGGTAGATCATGGAGAGTACCAACTCGTATAAAAATGGAATACCACAGTTTGATGGATAGAAGTATGCTTTTTGGAGCATAAGGATGAAGACATATATACAGGCACATGGATTTCAAGTTTGGAAATCAATTGTAGATGGATACATAGCACCAACAGTTCCACCAACAAATGACAAAGCAGTGAAACTCGGTGAGAATAATTCCAAAGCCAAAAATTCACTTTTGAATGGTCTCAGTGATACGGTATTCACCAAAGTTGCACATTGTAAATATGCTAAAGAGATTTGGGACAAGATTCGAAATATATATGAAGGAGATACAAAATTCAAAGCAGCAAAGCTTCAAACATACAGAGGTCAGTTCAAACAACTAAAAATGAATGAAGATGAAGATATCGCAGCCTACTTCTTACGAGTCAATGAAACAGTGAATGCAATCATAGGATTGGGAGAATAAATCGAAGAATCTGTAATTGTTCAAAAGGTACTAAGATCTCTTCCTATGAGATTAATATTGATATTATGGTAACTGCGGGAGGTATTTACCTCCACGTGTAAACTTGACGAGAATAGAAGACGCCGGGAAGCAAGAAGAAACCCTAATGAGTTGGATAATAACCCTAGAAGACTTGTCGGCTCAAGAAGATAATATGTATTAGGTTATTAGCCTCCAAGAGAAGAAGTCGGCCAGAAATAATAATAATATACTGAACAGACAGGTACCCAGAAGGAGAAGTCGGCCCCAATAAGTCTGCCATAACCACTATAAATACAAGGTGCCAGTCTCTCATTTGACACATCTCAACAGTTGCAGAGAGCCAGTTCTGCGCAGTGCAGTTGCAGTCTTGTGCGCAGGTTTGGAGGAGAGTTGTTGCTGCAGCTGCTACAGCTAGAAGTTACGTTTTGGCTTGGACTATCTGATCAGCTCTTGTTGATGTGTTATCCTTGGGGAAAGGTGTGCTACCCTTTGTATGGATATCTAGCTTAGGGTTTGCTTCCGGAATGATTCTCTACCAAGGTTAAGGTGCTCGGAGGGTGTCTTCGGCCTATGGTTGGGTGACAAGGGTATTGTCAATGGTAAAATGAGCACACATATTTCATATTCTAACAGGTTATGGGCCCACACCTCCTAGATTCAGTCTAAACGCTGGAAGGAAACATAGCCGCTAGGATATTGAACTCGTTGAGGAACTGCCACTAGGGTTACTAGCATGAGCAGTTGCATAAACCCTAATCCACTTTTTGAGGCACCTTAAGTGAATGGATTTACCTAATCTCTGGATAGATTAGTGCACCCTAACCCAGTGCATCTCCTGGTACTCTCAGAAATCCAAGACGTGAAGCTTGAATTTCTGGTCTAATCTAGGGTTTGACCAAGTCAAAGTAGCCATGACTTATTCTATGAAGTCAGAGAACAAGTTAGATGGAGCCTCTAACTTCAAAGCATGGAAGACAAGGATTTACCTCATCCTTTCCAGGAATAAAGTGTTGAATATCGTGAAAGGAAAGATCGTGAAGCCAGAGTTTGAAGAAGGAAAGGAGAAGGAACCGTCGAACGTTGCAACTATGGAGAAGTTCAAAGAAAGTGATATCAATGCTATAAGTATCATAGTGGAATATGTAAAAGACCACTTGATACCCTACATCTCCCATCTTGACACATCAAAGAAGATGTACGATGCCCTAACAAATATCTTCTTAGTCAGAAACATTGGACAAGTAACGAGTCTAAAGAATGAGCTCTATGACATGAAGATGAATGATGATGACAGCATAACATCATACTTTGTGATAATCTCTTAGTTAAGAGATCAACTACAATCTATTGAAGAAATCATTTCAGAGAAGGAATTGGTAAACATAGTACTCAATGGTCTTCCTAAGACGTGGGATGCATTTGCTGCAAGCATGAACACAAGAAAGGAGTATCTGACATTTGAAGAACTTTGGACTTCTTGTGCTCAAGAAGAATCAAGGATCAGTGCAAAAGAGAAACCCCAAAAGAAGTACGATGATCAAGCCTTCACAGCAAGATTCAAGAACTTCAGGAACAAAAGGAAGTTTGGTTCAAGAAGCAAGCCAAATCAAGAGAAAGACATTTCAGAAGTACAATGCTTCAACTGTCGAAAGTATGGTCACTACAAGAATCATTGTCCCGAGATAAATAAAAGGAAGGAGAAACATGAAGCATCAATTGACGAAGAAAAGGAACCTACAAAGAAGACTAAGCAAGATGAAAGAGACTTCTTCTTCTAAAGGTAACAATACTCTTCTTATTTCTTGTACATATCTTGTTTGCATCGTCTCTATACATATCTTGTATATCTATCTCTTGGAAGATAATGTGTTCCAAGAAGAACTATACCTATAGAAGAACAACAAGATAAGAATGGATACCATTAGATAATACACATGAAAGGATGAAATACAAATCATGTGGAAGCTATTGCAAGATAAGCCAAATCAATCATGAAGACGCTTAGAAGAAGCAAAGATAGAAAGAAGTCAACAATCGAGAGGAAATTGGAAAAAGACTTATGACATTTTGTAGAAGACAACAAGATGGAAGTGTGGACTCTGTTAGAAAAGAGAGCCAATTATATATTGCAGAAGACAATAAGGATGTAGATGGAAGCATGGACTCTATTAGACGGAGGGAGATGATTATATGCACTCTTACATGAAGCAAGGATTAGGAGGGAGCTAATCCTATGATCCATTGAAGATGATGAAGTATATATCGATGGTAGTAACAATGAAAGACAGTATGTGTTCAAGTTCAATCTCAGAAGAAGTCTTCTTCGAAGAGAAGACTTAAAGTATCCCTAGTTGTCCATACAGATCCGTGATCCTATGATGAAAGGAAGAAGTGGAATCTTTAGGGCATGGAATATATAAGAAAATCCATGGACCCAGGAATCTAAAGAAAAACATGAAGAAGAACAGGAAGACTCCAAGAAAGAAAGAGAAGCCAGAACACCAGTCATTGTATCGAGAATTACAAGATTACCAGCCTGATATAAACTCAATAAAAGCAATCAAGCAAAGGAACTAAAAGTCGTGATGAAGAACAGTGTATGGAAGACTTATGAATGAAAGCGTTGCAAGATCCAAAACTAGAGGTTCTCCCAGATGGAGGGAGAAGACTATGATGATTTCTTGTTCCAGTAAACCAGACTTATCTCTACATGAGTCATTATATCATCAACAACATCCATAAGTTGGAGTTCTACATCAGATGAATGCAAAGATTACTCTCCAGAGAAATTGAATAAAGAGCGTATGAAGAAGCGATCTCAAGACTTTGAGGCATACCAGAAAGAGACCCTTGTATGCAGATAGAAGAAGATAACTTGGTGAAGAACCTCTAGTGCACAGCAGAAGAATGGTGAAGATTTCCTATGACATCAAGATGATTACTCAGTAGATCAGATCTCATGATGACAGAAGAAGTGTCACATGGATATGTTCCAGTTTTCCAACAATAATATACTCTATTGTTCAGAGCTACATGAATCCTTCACAGTGTTCCAGACTAAAGTACATTTGAAATCAAGCATTACATTATCCATGATGAAGTCCAAAAAGGAGAAAGTGGTTCTCCAATACATATCTCCACATATGAGCAGATAAGAAGACATTTTGGTAAAGATTCTATCCAAGATGAAAGAGTTTGCGTACTCAAGCTAAAGCTTGTGGAGACGACTTCCTTATTGAAAAAGGAAGAAATTACTCCCAGGTTGGGAGGGAGCACTGAAAATATTATTGAGGACATTCATTTTCAAGATTGAAAAATATTCCATCTTGGACAGATGCTTTCCTGTTCGGAAAGTGGACTGAGATTTTTGATGGACAACAATTTCCCATTGTGGTTAACATGGGAAATGGTCCAGATTGTTGATGTATCATAGACAGCAACTTCCCATTGTGGTTAACATGGGGAGTGGTCTAGGGCAGTCTCTCTTCTTAAGGGTTACTCAAGAAGACTGTCCCACCTCGTCGGGCAGTGATTTCTCATTGTGGTTAACATGAGGAATGGTCCATTTTGGAGGTTGATACAGGACAGTCTTTTCCTCTTGTGGTTAATAGAGGAAATGGTATGGACATTCATTCCTTAGGTTTTATACATTCTCTCCAAGGTGCAGTTTGATTAGTGTAGGAGGAATGGCCTAGGGTGGAGAATGGTCCAGGCTCAGCAATTAGGGACAGACATTCCTTAGGGTTTATACATTCTCTGCAGGGTGCACTTTGATTAGTGTAGAAGGAATGGCCCAGGGTGGGGAATGGTCCAGGCTCAACATTCCTTAGGGTTTATACATTCTCTCCAGTGTGCACTTTGATTAGTGTAGGAGGAATGGCCCAGGGTGAGGAATGGTCCAGGCTCAGAAATCAGAAACAATCATTCTTCCTTGTTTGAGAAGAATAGGGAAGATAGCCCATTGTTGATGTTCGACACTGAGGGCAGATGTTCTTTCAAATCTCACAGATATGAGTGAAATATTGGCCCAGATGATTCAGTTTATATCATAACATTGTTTTTGTGTAGTTTGCTATCAGATGTTTGTTATGAAGACTGTATGAACAGTAGATGTATACTATTGTGGTGGATATGTTCCACTGTTCGTAACTATACGTTGTTGATCAAGTACTTGTGTGTTACTTGGTGTGGTAGTGTACCACTGGATTGTAGTTATGTACTACTATGGATAGACATAGTTGTGTTCTATTTTCATTCTGATTGTATTGAAGACTATCAGCAGTTTATTGGAGACAATCATCAGCCAGATGAATGATGAACATAGATTTTCCAGACGAAAAATGGTTCAGAGTATTTACTCTTCTAGAAGAATGGCTCTTGTATCACTCTGTGGAGTGAGCATCATGTATGATTACTCAGATAGAGTATGGTTCCGAGAGATGATGCAACTGATGACACTGATGATGATGATGGTGCTCATGATCTAGTCATGATCTAGTCTATACAACTATGTTGATGCTACCGAGTGAATGGTATGTTTTTGTACTCAAGACCATTACCTGTAATACCTCCCTAGCTAGGAGGGAGTGTTGATATTATGGTAGTTGTGGGAGGTATTTACCTCCAAGTGTAAACTTGACGAGAATAGAAGACTCTGGGAAGCAAGAAGAAACCATAATGAGTTGGCTAATAACCCTAGAAGACTTGTCGGCTCAAGAAGATAATATGTATTAGGTTATTAGCCTCCAAGAGAAGAAGTCGGCCAGAAATAATAATAATATATTGAACAGATAGGTACCCAGAAGGAGAAATCGGCCCCAGTAAGTCTACCAGAACCACTATAAATACAGGGCGCCAGTCTCTCATTTGACACATCTCAGCAGTTGCAGAGAGCCAATTATGGGAAGTGCAGTTGCAGTCTTGTGCGCGGATTTGGAGGAGAGTTGTTGTTGTAGCTAGAAGTTACGTTTTGGCTTGGACTATCTCTTGGCTAGGGTTTGGACTATCTGATCAGCTCTTGTTGATAAGTTATCCTTGGGGAAAGGTGTGCTACCCTTTGTATGGCTATCTAGCCTAGGGTTTGCCTCCGGAATGATTCTCTGTCAAGGTTAAGGTGCTCGAAGGGTGGCTTCGGCCTATGGTTGGGTGACAAGGGTATTTTCAATGGTAAAACGAGCACACATATTTCATATTCTAACAATTCAACCCTAAGATATTAGCACTAGAAGAAAGATCGGATCTAAACTCAATAAGCATGGACGAACTACATGGAATCTTCACAACATATGAGATGAGAACTCGATAAGAAAATCCATATGTAAAAGAAGCATCCTTCAAAGCATCCAAAAGATCAAAGAAAAAGAAAAAGGAACAAGAATATTATAACAGCAAAAACGACATCTCGGAAGATAATGAAGAAGTGGCCAACTTCGTCAAAAGACTGAACAAGGGAACCAACGGTAGGTATAGAGGTAAGATTCCTTTAATTTGTTTTAATTGTGATGGTATTGGTCATTTTGCTAACAAATGTCCTCATAAGAAAAAAAGAAATGATGAAGGTTACTCAAAAGGAAAACACACATATAAAGGAAAAATAACTACAAAGAAAGATTTCAAGAAAATCTTATGCATCAAAGAAGACATCTCATCATCAGATGAAGATGAAGTCAATGACAGTGAGACAAAAAGAGTTCTATTCATGGCAGTAAAAGACACTGACAAAGAAGACTCTGAAGAAGAATATGAAGAAGCTGAAGAAGAAGTCGAAGAAGAAATTAAAGAGGCAGAAGTTGACTTTCGAGAAGAATTAATGTGTGCCATAGAAGTTATTAGAAGAGAAAAGAAGAAGAACAAGAAACTACAAGCAGAACTAGACAAAAAGGAAGACACTCAAGAACTAAAAAAAATGATCACAAAATTGAAAGTTCAAATAGAAGAAGATAAAAGAATTGAAGAAGCACTCAAAGAACGGCTAGAAGAAAAGGACAGGATCATTGGAAACTTGGAAGCGGACATTGTTACATTAAGAAAGGATATTCAAAAGAAAAATATGCAGAATAGCTCAAAATTTTTGGATGAGATTATTAGCAGTCAAAAATCTCATCTTGACAAGTCTGGACTTGGATACAATCAGACAGAAAAGAGATCAAGCTCCAAACAAATAGAGCAAGAAACAAATCCAAAAAGCTATGCAGAAACAATCAAAGGGGACAGGAAGATATGCAACGAATATTATAGGGACACTCCTCCACTGAGAAGATTTAGATTTCAGAATCAACGACAAACAAATATGCCTTAAGAAGAAGAAGGATTCATAAGAGCACCTCCTTTCAGAAGATATTCAACTCCTAGGTATCAAACTATATTTTTTGGTTTATGTTATGCATGTAATAATTTTGGACATAAAGATGTAAATTGCAGAGCTAACTACAGGAACAATAACAACTTTGAGAGTCATACACAAAGCGGTTATTCAAGAAGACCTAGTGAAACAAAAAGAAGAATTTACAACAGGTTTGAATCCTTGAGCACTGAAGTGGAATGTTACAAATGTAACAACTTTGGACACATGGCCAAATATTGCAGAATAACAGTCTCTCCTAAATAACCTCAATAGAATAACAACAATCACAGACAAGAACCTCGGAAAAAGGCATGGATAAGAAAGCAAGATTAGTATAGCAATGAAGAATGCACAGTTGCTCTACAAGCTAAGCAGAAGAAGCATGGTTGGTATGTTAACAGTGGGTGTTCAAAACACATGACAGGTGATAAAGACAAATTTCTTACATTACGAAAAGAAAGAAATGGATCAGTCTCCTTCGGAAATAATAATTCATCCAAAATCATTGGAAAAGGCACAGTCTGAATTGGGAACAAGAATGAAAAGGCACAAAATGTTCTACTGGTATAATATATGAAACATAATCTTCTAAGTGTGATTCAAATGTGTGACCAAGGTCATAAAGTTACTTTCGATTCACAAAAGTGTGATATAAGAAAAGAAGGTTCAGGCAAATTGGTCGGTACAGTTACAAGAACTTCAAACAACATATATGTGTTAAATGAAATTGGAAATGAAAAGTGTTGTCTATGAAAGGAAGATGAAATTTGGCTATGGCATAGAAGAATGGGTCACATGCATTTTGATAACCTTGTCAAAGTCAGCAAAAGAGAAGCACTCAGAGAAATGCCCCAGATCACGAAACCAACCAACACTTTATGCAAGCATTGTCACCAAGGAAAGAAAACAAATACCAGGTTCAAATCAAAGGAATATTCAACAACAAGACCACTGGAAATTGTGCACACTGATCTAGTTGGACCAACTACAACAAAGGGCTTAAAAGGTGAGAGATACTTCATGTTATTAGTTGATGATTATACAAGAATGAATGCAGTTTGTTTTCTCAAGAACAAGTCATAAGCTTTTGAAAACTTCAAGATCTACAAGGAAATGGTTGAAAATGAGATGGATTCAATAATCAAATGTTTGAGATCTAATAATGGAGGAGATTTCACTTCAAAGGAATTTATGAACTACTGTAGCAGTCATGGAATAAAAAGGAAATTCTTTGTTGCTAGGACACCTCAACAGAATGGAGTTGTTGAAAGAAAGAACGGGACAGTACAGGAAATGGCTCAAACAATGATAATGGATTCCAAATTGACAGATACATTTTGGACACAGGCAGTGCATACAGTAGTTCACATTCAAAACAGAGTAATGCTCAGAAACAACACTGATAAAACTCCCTACAAGCTATGGAAAGGAAGACCAGCAAATGTGAAGCACTTCATAGTTTTTGGAAGAAAATGCTACATCAAAAAAGAAGATGGCAGAATTGGAAAGTTTGAATATCGTGTGGAAAAAGGAATACTTGTTGGTTACTCAAGTATAAGGAAAACATACAAGTGTTACAATCTAAGATTAAACAAAGATGTGGAAAGCATCAATGTAACAATTAATGAAACAGGCAAACTAGAATCAAAGGAAGAAGAAAAAAAATCAATGGAACAACTTTCGAAGAAGAAGCAGAATATGAAGTAGAAGAGGAAGATGAAGAGAATCCAACAAAAACAGAAGAGCAAGCTCAGCAAGTATCTCCAAAGACACCTAGCAAACGAGTACAGAAGAATCATCCTTCAGATCATATCATTGGAAACAAAGATGCAGGAGTTGAGCCTAGAAGAAAAATCCATTCACCAGAACAAACACACCTAGCACTCTTATCTACAATTGCACCAAACTGTTTTGAAGAAGCTAGCAAGGATGAATTTTGGAATAAGGCCATGGATGATGAATTGGATCAAATAGAGAAAAATGACACTTGGGAATTGGTTCCAAGACCAAAGAATAATAATTTGATTGGCACAAAATGGGTTTTCAGTAATAAATTGAATGAATATGGATAGGTTACAAGAAACAAAGCTAGATTGGTATGTAAAGGATATTCACATATTGAAGGAATCGAATTTGAAGAGACATTTGCCCCAGTTTCCATAATGGAACCAATCTGTTTGTTTTTAGCTTATGCATGCTCCAAAAATGTTAAAGTATATCAGATGGACGTAAAATCAGATTTTCAGAATGGGGAACTTGAAGAAGAAGTCTACCTTGAACAACCAGAAGGATTTCATTTGTCAGAGAACACATACTGTGTCTGTAAATTAAAGAAGGCCTTGTATGGTCTAAAACACGCTCCTAGAGCATGGTACTCTACACTGGATAAGTATCTGCAGCAGGCATGGTTCAGAAAAGGAAGTGCAAACAACAACCTCTACATCAAGGTAAGTCAAGGTAATATTTTATTAATTCAAGTTTATGTTGATGATATTATTTTTGGTAGTGATGATGACAGGTTAAGCCAGAAATTTGCAAAAGATATGCAGAATGAATTTGAAATGTCGTTACTTGGAGAACTATCATTATTTTTGGGACTTCAGATACATCAAAGCAACCAAGGAATTTTTATTTCTCAAACCAAGTATATCATAGAAATGTTAAAGAGGTTCGGAATGGAAGATTGCAAACCAGTTATCACTCCCATGCAAAACAGTTGTAAGTTGAGCAAATATGATGATTCGAAGTCTACAGATCAGAGGCAATACAGGTCAATGATTGGCAGCCTACTATATGTGACAACATCTAGACCAGATGTAATGCAGGCAGTTGGACAGGTGGCACGATTTCAAGCAGCACCAAAGGAATCACATGTATTAGCAGTAAAGAGGATTTTCATATATCTCAAAGGAACAGAAGAGTTTGGATTATGGTATCCAAAAGGAAAATATATATCACTTATTGCCTACACAGATGCATATTGGGTAGGTTGTATTGATGACCAACGATGCACCAGTGGAGAAACGTTCTACTTAGGTGAGTGTTTGGTATCATGGCTAAGCAAGAAACAATCATCAGTATCTGTATCTACAGCTGAGGCAGAGTATATTGCAGCAACATCATGTTGTACACAGGTTCTTTGGATGAAAAAAACTCTGACAGATATACATGTTGAGTATGATGAGCCCATTCCAATCTATTGTGATAATATAAGCACCATCAATATCTCGAAGAACCCGGTGATGCACTCCAAGACGAAGCACATTCCAATCAAGTATCACTTTCTACGGGAGCAAGTTGCAGAAAATAACGTCAGAGTTGAATATGTGGGCACAAAAGAACAAGTGGCAGACATATTCAAAAAACCACTTCCACGGGAATCCTTTGAATATCTTCACCAGAGACTTGGAGTTATTTCTACTCCAAAATGAATGCTCTTTGAATGCTTATCTTATGTCTTAGATTTACACGAGGAAGCACCATAAGAGGACAGTTCAGTCAAGGGGAGCAACCCCGGATGGAAAGATACATTTTCCATTGATGACAAAGGGGGAGAGATTTATCATATGTAGAGGACAGAGACAGAGGATAGAGGCATGGTTCTAGGGGGAGAAGATTTATCAGATACAGAGGACAGAGGCATGGTTCCAAGGGGAGCATGAGTGAGGCATGGTTCCAGGGGGAGATATGATTTCAGTATTGCATCCATCAATGCCAAAGGGGGAGATTGTTGATTAAGGTTGGTTGTCATTTATGTCAACCCTTGAAGAAAGCCCTGTGGCACAAGGTTTGGGTAATGGACCCAAGATTGTTTGATGTAAAGATAACTCATTATTTTCTTTTCATGGTTGATAAGAAGTAAAAATGGATGAAATCCAAAGTGGTCCCCTTATGGTGAAATCCCTCACAGGAAAACGCTTTGCGGAGTGAGAGAACCCATGATTATTTGAGGAATAATGAGATGAAGGACAGTGAATTTTTGAGTGAAATTATCCTAGATGGATAGTGCTTGTCATGTCGTTTCCGGTGGTATGTGGAATGTCACATAACTCCTCACGGTTAGAGAGTTATGACCATATGAAGTTGGAGAATGCTCATGAGTCTTACAGAAGCCCCCAAGAGTCAAAGTGCTTTGCAAAAAGAAATTATTTTAAATGAAGAAACCCTAAAATAAGGAAAGTGTAAGGCTACATGAAGATATAAATAATAGACAAAGCTCACTCATAAAAACACACTTGTACGTATTGTATATCTATTTTCTTGTGTAAAACTTCTTGTAAATACGTGTGGATACATCTGAAGTGGCGAATGTTTGAGGTAGCACAAAGGGTTGACGGTGAAATTCTTGGATTCACAGAAAACCCTATCTTTTGAGGCATACGTGGGTTGTCTGTGTATGGGGTGCATATGTACACGGGTTGGATGTGTATAGGGTGAGTATGTACGTGGGATGATTGTGTATAGGGTGAGTACATGTTGATAAAGCCATGAAACTTGAGAAGATGAAGGTGCAGAGGCTCTAAATTCTGAGATCAAGCTCCTAGGAAGGTCTAGAGTGCTCAGATACATCAGATCCATCCATTAGTTCAAAAGGTATGTCTTATTTCTATGAATAGTTGGATTTTGATGTATGCATGAGGAATGGCAATGGAGATTTGAGGATTCTCCCTAGAGAGTCTAGTGGGTACATGGGATCTTCTGTATAAGTTGGATCTACAGAAATACAGTGCTGGTATATTTATCATTGATACTTCTTGTTGAGGCACATCTTGTATTTCTTGGCATATGGCTAAGAGTTTTTATGGTACATGGTTGAGATCTTATATTTATTGATGTATTGAGAAATTGAATATTAGAAAGGGGTTGATGACTAAGATCATGTGAGGGATATTATACTTGTTCATGATTACACATACCTATATGGAACATGACTAGAGAGAGACATACTTGCCTTGAGTAGAGGTTATGTATGAGGATGCATGCACATGGTACAGTTATAGTCTGTATACAGTGACAGGTTACAGATCTATGTGAAAGAAGTTACAGAGGGTCAAAAGTTTTCAAGTGAAAGAAAAACCTAGTTTCAGAAGGCATACACAGGCTACATAACAAATTGGGCGTGTACATATGTGGGTTGCATCACTACAGGTCATATATATGTTGTATTTTTGTAGATACATGTTCAGTCCAGGTATGGATTGATTACAGGGCATTTGTACAGAGTGGATACAGGGCAGTGGTACAGGTTGATACAGTTGTACAACAGTATATCTCATAGTGACAAGTTGACAGTGGTTCCATCATTCTACTTCTACTTCAGGGCGGTTGGACGGGGAAAAGATAGTTGGTTGTAGCCAAAGAACATAGGGGGTTGTAGCCTCCTTCTGGTTGTAGCTAGAGAATTGGGGAGTTGGAGCTTCCCTCAGGTTGTAGCCTGAGAAACCAGGGGGTTGGAGCCTCCTTCCAATTGTAGCTGGAAAACAAAGGAAGTTGGTGCTTCCAATGAATGTAATTCTTCAAGACATATAAGAAAAAGCATTCAATGGTTTTCTCCCGATTTGGGTTTCCACATAAAACACTAGTGTATTTTGTATGTGTGTGATTGTTTATTTCTTATTGCTCATTATTGGATAATAATTCTACATTGATATAACATTTGAAGAAAAATGACTATAATTACGCTATTACTGATTCACCCCCCCCTCTCAGTAATCCAACATACGGTTCACATTGGACTGCACCTCCGCAATATCATTAACCCTCCATCCCATCCACCATCAGTTTGCCCATCTGTAGATTGTCCTCCATTCATTTACCTAATACAAAAACCCACCTATGGGGCCCCCACCCTCCACATGTTTACCAAGCTACTTACGCCCTCACCGGCCAAGCCATCTTACACTAGGGCACCCATTTCTGTATCTGCACACTTATCCCCACTTATTATTTATCCATTTGGTAATTGTACAAAGCCTTTGCTTCCCGCATTTACCTCATTTTTTTTGTCGCCCTTAGTGACCTTCCTTTTTCGGCAACGCAACCCATTTTTCTCTTGGTTGGGGAATTCCTTACCTCCTACTCTGCTCGACCTCATCCACAAACCCTGAGTATCCCACGGTCCACATACTTTTGATCTCTGAGTTTGTCCACTTTTCCATGCCTCTGGCGCAATTTAACCCCTGTCTAGTTGTCCCCCTAACGCTAGATATAGTTTCACAGTTGTTTTCACTCGTCCTTTACATATATCCCAAAACAAGAGCAGTCTAAAGTCTCACTGCCTCTTACCTTTGCCCATGAAGCTCATTGGTTCCTAATCTCATCCAGTATATTTCATAAATCCCTTTGCTTCTTGAAGTCGTGTCTCACTTTTTGTCGACATCAGCACCATTTCTAGAAGGGCGACAGTATCTTGACTCTCATTACCTTTACAATGAGGAGTCTCGGACGACATAGGGAGAACCATCATTTCTCTCTATTGTCGTTGACCCCCATAGCATTCGACTCCAACACTTTATCATGTTGCGGTGGGTCTTACTTTGCGACTATTGCAGTTGTTTTTATATTTTCCGAAGACCTCTAACAATTGTTGGGCCATCAATGCCTGCAAATCCTTGACACTTCTTATAGGTGTCATCGCCTCTTTTCAGAGTTTTTTCACCATCATAATTTTCCTCTGCCATTATCAACACGCCCCGAAGGGCACTGCAGTCATATACACCAACACACAGTTTCAGTTACTGTCTTATACATTTTTTGAGTTACATGACACAAGCATGGGGCATGCCCGCCTCGTTTGTACACAGTTTTATTTTTCCAACACCTTGTGAAAGGTTTGGGTCCCACAGGTGTTGTTGGGAAAAACACCCTACGAACTAGCAAACTAGGGTCAGACTTGCATGCAGATTTTGACCGAAAAGAAACTACTTTTAACCTACAACCCAAGATTTAAACCCCTCTTTCACAATAAATGCATGGAAAAGGATCACCAACCTTATTACCGGCGTTCGATGTAGATCCTTCATTGCGCTTTGACCACTTGCTTGCACTGCTCCTTCCACAGATGACCTGCACTCAAGACAAACTACAACTATGCATGCATGCTACTTCTATACTCAAGGGTTAGAAATCAAGCATAAATTCATCAAATCATAGACAATCCATACATTGGGATGGGAAAAGTATTCTTTTTATTACTGAAAATGAATCAACTTACAATCAA
>ML795169.1:127037-143954 GCA_009831015.1 Picea engelmannii
CCAACTCATCAACTACTTGTCTCAACCATGTACCCAACATGTACCTCAACCATATACCAAAGACATACACCAATATAACCATAAACCTTTACATCAAACCATGTGCCACAACCTCACTATTATGTAGCCTCAAGCTAAACCAACAATTTCAACAACACATCACAACCAAAAGACCAATACCCATATGCTAAATCCCAATAACAAAATACCAACTGTATCCCTCAACAAATATGATATATGCAACAATACTGAACATACAATACCATCTCAAGAGATAAACCCTAGCTCACAAAACATACCTCAAACAAGATATGCCATATCTCTCATAAATAGACCCCAACCATGTTGCTGCCGTGATTTTTCTGTGCGATTTTTCTGTCGCACTTTTTCTTCTGCAGTTTTCCTGCCACACTTTTCTTGCCGCACGTTTCCTGCCACACTTTTCTCTATCAATAATACCTACCAAAATGACCTTTCAAAAAATATATATTCAATGATATTCAATAGGTTCAAGTTTGATTAAATGATAGAGCCTTGCTTCTTATTTATAGTTTCATGTAACATCCCACTTTCCTTATTTTAGGGAGTTCTCCATTAACTTTATTATTTAAATAATTTATTTTGCAAACACTTCGACTACTTTGACCTTTTGGGGCTTCTAGATGACTCATGAGGGTTTTCCAACTTCACATGGCCAACAATCTCTAACCGCGAGGAGTTATGTGATGTTCCATAATAGAGGTGGTGATATGTGATACTAGTGGTGCTCTTGGAAATTAAAGGTTGTTGGTTCCAGGTGGATGATTGGTTTGATTAGTAGCTAGTGTGTACTAAAGAATTGAATGAACTTGTAGTAGGTAAGTAATGTTCATTTACTACACATCGCCTTACCCCTATCGTTGGAGGCCGCCTTAGTCAAGCTATTTTCCAAACATTACTACTGTGGTTATGCTCCGATATCTCAGCAGTGAGGAACCGCTCGACCAACTTGCATTTTAAGACGTTTGATTACAGGTTTTTTTTTTATTTATCCCTTCACGAGTCTGCTCTGGTTATGAAATGAATATTTGCTCAAGTGTATCATCTGTGCTTTCCTTAAGTATTGCGACTGTGTAAAATGGTGTTTGTGATGAAACGTTGATGATTCTCTTTGAAATGGTGTTGAAGTCATAGCATTACTGGTTATCCTGGGTGTTAATAGTCACAAGAGATCTCTGTTACCCTTACTGGTTTACTTAGAAGATTCTCGTTGGTCTTGGTGGGCTATTTTCACACTTTCGTATTGATGTATCCAGTATGTGGGTTTTTATGGGGTTTAATGACTGAAGCATTCATGTCACCACGCATTGTACATGTGGGAAGTTGATTTTTATCACCACTAGAGGTCGCGAAGTGAGTTTCCTATTCTTACTCGGCCCTATCTTCACCTCTGTGTGGTAGTTGTTGATCGAAGGGCACAAGGGTTATACCCTGCATGCAAATAACACTGCCATGCCAAGTTAAAGCCTCATCTCCTATTATGGCCCTTGTCATGGAATTGGTTCCCGTCCACAAACGAAGCATAACCCTCTTTGGGTGTACGCCTTTGGCCTCAAAGTTTTCACTATTACGAGAAGTCGACTCTGTTCCTCCTGAGATGTCTACCGAGAAAACCCTTAACCGTCCAGTTTGGGGTTTCATAGGAAGACTGTTGGGTCTGTCAAGTTGTTTTGGGTTATTGTGGATTGAATGTATGGTTGACTACTTTGGATATGGACTCACCCAGTTGGGCGTATGGTAGTCATATTGGTTTGGAATTTGGTTACTGCCTCTGTGATAATGATGATAAACCCTACATTTCCAAATTGCACTTTCAAAGTGTACAATCACCCTCCTTATGCTAATAACTCATTTTTGTAAATGAAGAAGCCCTCTGCCCCGATTCGATTTGATGCATGGGTGTGCATGGTGTTTTTCCAAATGATTTAATGGGCATGGTAATTGTGTTTTTTTCTTTGGGGCCGAATGGCTATTGAGCTGGATCACTGTAGAGAATTTTTCCATTGCATATTTATATTTGTTCGAATGTGTAACTTGGGTTTGCACAACATAGTCGATTACAGTGTGATTAGATCACAATGATATTGTATTTAATCGATGGCTCGACATGATAGACGAGTTATTGCAATGGATGCGTATTGTTTTTGTGAAATGGAGATGTTGCCTCATTGTGTTTGTTGGCTGTGTGCTATGTATAACATAGATGGCTTGGGTGCTCACACTCAGAGTTACCCACAGATTTTTGAGCATGATTGGTTGCAACCCGATCATTTGTTGATATAGGCTTGATGTCAGTACCTCGTCGGTTGGCTGGGTGGCCTAGTTTTTTCAGTCACATTCAATTGGGCTTGCACAATGATGGATTTACGCTTGCATGATTGAATTATTCGACGCATGTCTTGTGTTGGGTGGTGGCTATTGTCTGTTTAATGGTCAATTCGGGTTTTGAAAATTTGATCTAGCTTTTGGGTGTCTGTCCTTATTGATCTAATGAAGGTCATTGCATTCAAATGACAGAGCCGATGGCGATGATACTGTGACTTCATGGTTATTTTTGGAAATATGAATTGGGGTATAATTTTTGATTATAGGCAGTGGTTGAATTTGAATGGCCGCAGATTGAAAATGAGTACTGTTCGAAAATAGTTATGAAATGCAAGGAAAAGTAAATGAAAGGAACATAACCCCTTACAAATTGGGTGGAATACATACTGTCTTGTGGTGAGACTGTGTTGGATATTTGATTATGAACAAAGAACTAGTTAAATGCACAAAAAATGTTATTTGGTCAAAATGAATGATGGTTGATGCACCTTTTTCGCATAATGTTTTATGGATCACTCAATTAATTTCATGAACAATAATCTTTTTTTTCCCTTCCATGATTTTCATTTTCCGCAAATTACAAATCCCCTCATCTTCCCATTTCATTTTTCCACTCCCTGTTCTGAGATTAATTACAGTAAAGAGAATTTTGGTGTTAAGGCAATTGAAATTGACAGTGAATGGTGTGGATTACATTGATGTTTTATTGGTTTGATTTTCAGTTGATTGTTGTTATCATTGAGCAATAACCGTGTTTCCCCCCCCCTCACTATATCATATTTTCGCTCAATACAACCCCCTCACATATCCCATAACCCTTTTCCACCCCCTGCTCAGTGATAAACGATAAAACAATTTGTATGGATTGAATTGCACGAGTTTGATATATTGCTGAGCCAAAATCCACTTCATATTTTAAAAGAGTTGTCATGTATGGTTAATTAAAATAATGTTACTAATCAATCATGCATGCGGGAGTGAGCTATTCAAATAAAGGCTTAAAACAAAGGCCTATTACGAGAAGGACTAAAAAAATGGTTGCATCGCAGACAGGGAAATATGGATTCTGAGTTGTTATTTATATATGGATTTATGACAATTGACTTCAGGGATCTTTAGACAACATGTTTTATTTTGGATATATGAGTGTTATTTTTAAAATAATTTCAATTTCATGTGCTAAAATTGCCAAAAATAAATATGTTGATGGGAGACACAAGGAGGTGTGTTTTTCTTAACTAATGGTTATGTTATGATTGTTATGAACTAAAGGGAGTCACAAGGGGTCCCACCTACTAGTTATTATTTATTTATGACCCTTATTATGATGATGAATTTTCCCCCTAACTAAATCTAGTTGAGTCTTTAATTAACTTAACCAATGAGTTGGTTCAACTACTTCAACCAATTCTAATTTGTTAAAAGAAAAAGGAAAGGGAGGAACAAGAGAAGGATAGAAGCAAAAACATGCTAAGGTTTTCTCTTTGAGTTTATGTTGAGATAGTTCAGTTTTCATTCATTCATATATTCATCACAACCTAATTCTCTTTTGTGATAGCAGGGTCTTATTGTAGACAACAATATTCAGGGCTGAATCAAATCATTCAAACACTTGTTTTTCAGAGGCGTTGATCTATCTTTGATAGTCTGTGTGGACTTGTCTGCTTGTGAATTAATTTTCATGACTGATAAAGGCTATTGTGTAGAGTGGAGTGGGAAGAAATCTGTGGCATGTTGATCCAGCTTTTAGAGTTCAGTTTTGGTTTTATGTCAGAGGTCCTTTTGTATGTTCCATCGGGGATGTTTAAGTTTGACTTTGGTCCAAGATTTCTGTATGAGATTTTGTAAATAAAATGTCTCTTTGGTGAATTGGAATGAAATAAAGGATTGCTTTATGTCTCAACTGTCTTGATTATCATCTTGGTGTATTTACTTCTGTTCTTATATTTATTTCAGCAACTATTATATATTCAAAAAATTACATAAAAAGTGAATTTCCAGCAAGCTGTTTGTTGATAAAAGACTAGCGTAAGCACTCGTAATTAATACTTGTGAGTTAGGATGTTATTTTTGTTGGATATAAACATAGGGTGATATTCCCATCTACTTTTGTTAGCCAAGTAAAGTATGAAAATGCTTGACTAAGATCAATTAACATCTTTTCCTCAACACTCATCTCTTAGCTTCCTCCATATTCCTATAAAAGAAGGCCCACATGTTGATGACATTGTTGGTTCTGTTTCCAATGTTTCAGTTGGCCAATTAAGTGGATAGTTGAGTTAAATGTCCATCTCTACAAATCCACCTACTAATGTGCCAACAACCCAAAGTGTTGCATCCCCTGTTTAGGCCTCCGAGGTTCATTCAATCCAGTCCACATAACCAAAGAACTCTCAACTACTCGGAGGAATTTTTTTTTAATAAAATTAAAATTTTTGATGCTGAACAAGGGATTGCTTAAAACCAAAATGTTGTTAAGGGAGGTCAAAAAGGGAAGAGGAAATTTAAGTGCATGAAGACACACACACACAAACACACAAATGCATGAATACTTGCCTATGTAAATGGTTGGTATTTCACGATAGTCTTGGGTGACTGATCATAAATGGATCTAGATTAAGGAGTGTATAAGACCCAATACCTGCAAAATAGATTGACAATCATAATGCATTATGTAAGCTACTTTAAACAATGTAAAACAATACAAGTTTACGTGGAATAAGCCAAACAATGATGTAAGATAAAAGTTAAAGAAAAATAATTAAATATGACCAGGAAACAGAAAGGAGAGAAGGATAAGGAATGAGAAGTGAAGAGACATGGATGTTTGCCTTCCCTTACCCCCTACCTCTCTCATTTTCTTCACTCTCACTCATTTCCAAAGGGATTTTGGACAAGGATGAGTAGAGCATTGTAAAATCTTGGAAAACTTGCAAAAAGAAGAATATCGAGCATCATTCTACTGGTTTTCCCAAGTTGGGTTCCAGGGTAAAAATCATTTCTCATTGAATTATTTTATTACTGTGGTTAAAATCCCCATTATATTTCATTGTAGCATGTTGGTTACATTTTTAAATGACTTCTCTGTATTTTAGTGAGGGGATGTAGAGTGACTAGTTGTGTCTTGTTTTATTAAGGTGTGTGATAGCACCTTGAGAACAATGATTAGGCATGTCAGCTAGTAATCTTCACTTCTGTGCATTATAAGAAACCTGTTCTTTCTCTGGGATGTCCCAACACTTGCATGCTTGTTATGTAACCTACCCACTATCTTACCCATTCCTTTAGGCATCTACAAAACTACTGATATTTTCTCTCTCTTAGGGGAGAATTTTTATTTCCTGGCTAATGTTTTGAAGTGCTCACAAATAATCTCCAATTGATGGGTGTGTGTAACCATTGGAGGATATTTTACTTTGCTGTCTAGGTGTATCTAGCTCCGATGAGACATTTCCTGAGCTATTGGTCATCCCATCCCTAGTTTGCTTACTACCAATGATTTCCTATGTGTAGCTAACATTGCCCACAGCCAATCCGTAGCTATTGGCCGCTCCATACATTGTTGGTTATCACGTATGCTAGCTAACATTGGTGAATGGAGAGACCATAGTTATTTTACTTGCTAGATGCAAAGAACAAAACCCTAGAATACAAGAGATGTAGGTTTTGATTACTGAAAACCATACAAAACCATAACCCTAATTTCTGAGAAGATTAGTTGCACAATGTAACGTTTGAATGTTCCAGGGTGCCTGAGGAATCCCACTCGTTGTCAGAGCATTTATCTGGCCATTTTGTCTTTTATAACCTCTACTCAATTCTCTCATTGGCTCATGGTCAAGGTGTTGATCGTTTACTTTGACAACTCGTGCATATTCTCTTATCCACACTACTTTGGATGTTGAAACCTATGCTAGCCATGTAATAATGCTTCTCGCCAGGGAATCCAAGGGGTGTTCCAAAGTCAAGGATATCTAGATCATCAATGGACAACGACGCCTTTGATTTTGGGGCACAATCAATTTGATGACAGTTCGCTCATTGGATAAGTGTTCACTCTTATTTTAATGTGGTTGTATAGCCTTACGGGCAATGACATTTGAGCTATAGTAATTGAAGGAAGTATAAGTTTAAGGGGATTCACTATTGGAAAGATCGCATAATGGAAGCATGAAAAATGGTTGGAGTACACATCATTCAAAAAATTATTACTCTGAAGCTCACATCGAGGCCGTTGCAATCAGAGCACTCGTTTTCTTTTTGAAATTATGAACATGTTGATTGATGCCTTATGAATGAAGGAAAATAAATAATGTGAAGATAAGCCATTGGTTGTAAGAAGAGAACTATCAATAATGAATTCTGCACCATTAATACCATCTTCATTGCAATCAACAATCCCTGATGTTCATTGGTTTAATCTAAGTTAGAATTTACCTACAACAATTTGATGGTTTGAGTATTGTTTTTTGTAGTATTCACTTGGAAGAAGCCTTACACTTGGGTGAATTGTGGGAACTTTATTAAAATAAATATATTACAAACCATCCACTTCCGAACTCAGGAAATATAGTTTCTCAGAATCCTGTCCATTATTATTTGTCCATGAGCATGCAAATGGGCATAGAAATGACATTGTTGTAATAAGAGATTGAATGCATGGACAATTTTGATGTCTACCAACCTTGAAAGTGTATTATATAGTAGAGGTTCTGTTCATATCTTTGGGTGTGCACAATAAATTTGGCATTGCACTAAGATATTGAGGAAAATCCTTGTCCCCAAATCTGGACATGGGTACCTGATCAAGATAGAGACTATAAATTAAATTCTGCAATTTGATCCATGCTGGTGAAGTAAGTGGGATATAATCCCCTCTATTATAGATCAAATGATATTAGAGCAGTTCCATCCTTGACGAAGACATTGCTTCCAGAAATGTGAACAAAATATTGTAGACCGCAACATGGGGAAAACAAACAGATACAAGTTGGAATAATTAACGACAAACAATGCCAATCTTTAATAAGAGAACGAGAGATTGAAGGCACATGTTAAGATGTTTAACTAGAGTATGGAAAAGATGGAGAAGCACATGCATACCTCTGCCAAATTATTTCCATTAATCAAGAAGTAATTTAAAGAAGGACAAGACTCCCTCATAACAGTAAAAAAATATTGGGACAAACATAGAACACAACTTGTGTACCTTGGTGAGAAGGTCATCCAAATGGAAAACTGGAAAGAGGATAGGTTTACGCAGACGATGATGCAACTGCAACAAGATTTGGAAGAGATGGAGAAGGCCTTGACAATGCTTCAAGTAGTTGTCCAAGAGCACAGAGGAGAAAGGAAACCTTCCATTGTCACCACATATGCTATCACCATGACTGAGACCACCTTGGTAAGCTCACCTTCTGTACACATCTCTCAAGAGCAGCTTGATGAATTCAAGAAACATACGAGGGGTATTGGATGTAAAATCATAAAGAAAATGGGCTATGATGGACACGGGCTAGGTAAGAGGAGACAAGACACATTGAGCCCCATTGTAGTCACACCATGGGCCAAGCATGATGTCATATGTTTTTATGGTAGAATTAAAAACTCCATCACCATGAAGAAAACCATTTTCATGAAGGAAACTGACATGCCAGAGTTATATTTCTCATCAGGAGACGAGGAAACAATAGTGGGTGAAGGTGTTATCTCACCACCACCTCATTCTTGTGGTAGATTAAAGGAGAGAAGTGACGAGGAGAGTTTGTAGACTCATCCCACACCTGCACTCGTAGAAAGAAACAAACCAATCAATAAGAGAAATAAGAAGAAGACCAAGGGGTTTATGTCAAACAAAAAATTTCTTGTGTGCCATTGTTGTAAGAAGAGAGGCCATACCATAGACGTTTTTTGGCATGCATATACATGCCCACGAGTCACATTGTAGAAAGAAATTCCATTACAAGGTAGCCTGATGGAAGAAGCAAGATACATGATCACATTGTAGAAATAAAGGTCATTGTGAGGTAGTCTGCTAGAAGAAGCGAGGCATGTTCCACAAGCCTAATTGTTTCCATAAGTTGAATGGAAAGGAGGCTTCTCCATTCCAACAATATACATAGAGGCATGCAGAAAGCATGAGCATGGCAAGAAATCTTGGTAGGATCCATGTGAATTTTTTCCACCACTACAAGTTGAGTGGACATTGGGATGCAAAGTGTTGGCGACTTCATCTGGAGATTCACCCCATAAATTTCACAATGAAGAGAAGGCTGTGGAGACTGAAGACCATGGAAGATGAAGAGTATCCTGCCTCTACAATCCAAGAGGCATAAGTCATCCAAGGAGAGATAACAACACATGAAGTCTGCATCACCAACAAGAAGGACAAGAAGTTGATGACCATGGAAACCACAATCCAGTTCTTGTGTTCAATATTGCATCCAGAGAACCCCTTCTTGGACATGTATCGAAGAGTGATACACAAAGGTCAATGATCTTTGAGGTGTTTGGAGAACTCTATAAGTGATTGTAAGTACATGGAGGCACCAGAGGGTTGTTTCCATGACTGGAAGCGACTCATCCTAGCAGAGGAATGAAACCACACTTGATGAGAGGTTGTGTGATGGTATTGTGTTGGGGTCACACTGAACAAAACAACATTTGACTTGGCTTTGTTGATAGCCGAGATGGATTGTATCCAAGATAGAGACAGAGATGAGAATAAGTGTTGAGCCTAGAGTTTGGATTTCGAGATTGCTCAATGCTGAGAGTTAGTGATAAGATTGTTGCATTGCGGGAAAAAGAGATCCAGAACCTGAGCCAGAGTTAGAGTTGTAGCCAAGAGCCAACGTTAGATCCATGTTACAGATAAGCAAACAACATTGAATCAGATTGGTTTCCTAGAGCTTTTGGAGACAAAAAGTCCTCACAATGAGGATGCGTGATTACAAATGGATCCAGATTAAGGTCTGGATAAGACTCAGTACCTACAAAACATATTGACAATCAAAATGCATTATGTAAGCTACTTAAAACAATGTAAAACAATGCAAATTTATGTGGAATAAGGCAAACAATGATGTAAGAGAAAAGTTAAAGAAAAATAATTAAATATGACCACAAAACGAAAAGGAGAGAAGGCTAAGGAATGATAAGTGAAGAGCCATGGATGTTGGTCTTCCCTTACCCCCTAGCTCTCTCTATTTCTTCACTCTTGATCATTTCCAAAGGAATTTTTGTCAATGTTGGCACCCAAATTTTTGAGTTAATCTCACGTGCATGCACAAACGAAGTTGTGCGCGCTCATGCCAAGTTTTGTGTGTGCTCATTTCAAGTTTTGTGAGCACCCATGCCAATTTTGCGCATGACTAAGATAATGCATGGAGAATGACAAGAAGTGCACATCGAACCGAGTTTTGATATTGCACGCCAAATCCAGGATATGAAATATGTGCGCTTGTTCGAGTTTTTTCAGTAGCGCTAGAAGTCAGGAAGTCGCACGCCAGTGGAGCAGAGCAGAAAGAGACATAGATCCAGAGCAAAAAAAGCTATAAAAGGAAGCAGGGACATCAGAACCAAAGTTATATGGTAAAAGAGTTATACACTCACATAGAAGTTTCATTGAGAGTTGTGTGTCGAGCTCACTCTAAGCCTTTGTAATGTGGTAATGCCTCTGAATATAAGTATGAGTCTGTCACATGTCTAAGATTTATAAGGATGCGCATGAGGCAGTATGTTGTAAGTCTGGGGAATTATATAAAGAGGACATGAGACTGCTTAATGTATGCTTGTGTTCTATGGAATGGAAGGAATAATAAATCTACAACAATTCTAATCTATCATGTGTCATTCATGTGTTATTTGGATATGTGTGTGTATTGTTTTAATTATTGATCAATAGTAAGTTGATGTCAATGGAGTGCATGAATTCCATCCCGAATGGATCTTGTGCATTTATCCCTTCATCCCTATCACACGATCGAATGGTCTTTGTGATCCTCATTGCGTCTTCGGTGAGACCTTCTTCAACCTTAGCTGAGGATTGATATGTCGATACTTTGGGGTTTTTGTTGGTCAACTCTTGACAAACCGTGGGTCTAAACTCCCCAACGTTAGGAAGGACACACAAAAGAATTAAATGAAACCAACGAATGGTTTCATTTCCAGTACCTAAAAGTCTTGTAGGGAATGATGAAGGAAAGAGATGAGGTGGTATCCGTCTCAGGAGGAAATTCTACACTGGCTAACTGCAAAGGACCATGAGTTTTCCTTGCGAGAAACTCAGGGTCTGAGAGTGAATGTGGAGAGATGGAAAGAAAAATATCTTTATACTAATATGCATGAGACACTCTTTGTTGAATTCCCCTATTTATTGTATGAATGGCTGAAAAAGAAAACCACTACCAATTCTACGTGTGGCCATTAGAACAAGTGGTTTGAGATCAAGCCACGCTTGATAGATTGAAGGTGTTGGATAATAAGTGGACTCAGGCCATTGAATTCTGGTTTTCTCGAGTAAAAGAGGGCTATATTATCGAATTTGCTGTGTTATACACTGATTATTTCAATGAGGTTGAAAGAAAGTTCATAGAAGGTCTGAGGAAACAAATGCTAGAAGAGATTCTACTCTGGATAAAGATGTTGTTCGTAGAGAAAGGGATTATGCACATGGAGTTTGAAAGAATGGACAAATAAAGTCCCCTATAACTGGGGGGGTTGCAAGGATGGGGGAGAATGAGAGAGGAAATTGATATGTTGAGGATGATATAAAAATTGTTGAGATGAGTTGAGGAATAGGATGGACCTAGAAGAGAAGAGAAGAGAGAGAGTTGAGAGATATGCAAGAAGAATTGAAATAAGAAGGAAAGCAGACCAAAGAGGTGAAAAACATAGAGTAAGGGGTGCACAATGAGGGGTCAGGCTTGGGATGAAGACAAAAGAGACTACACAATATTGGCATAGGGGTAGACCTAGGGCTCAACTCCAATAGCGCACCAACAAGCCTTAACTACTGGCCCTTCCGGCAACACCTATGAAGCAGGTGAAGTCTCATTCGAAGTAGAAATAGGGGGATTGCATGACACATGTGTCTACAACCAGGGGAAGTACAAGATGATTCATGACTAACAACACATGTTAACCTAGAGATTCTTTAACAATCTTATACTTAGCTTCGCGAAGTTAGTTTATATCTCTTATATTGAGTAGGAAAATAACAATGCAATCACAATATAAAAGATGGCAAATAACACAACATTAATCACATAGACAACAAGATATTACGTGGTTCACCCTCTCCCTAGGGATACATCCATAAAACTGAGTTTATTGATTAAGTAGATAAAAATACACAGTTTTATCTGCGCACTCAGTTGCAGATCCTTCTCTCTCTCCTCTTTATTCCCCCCCTGCGCACCTAACTGAAGGGTTGATCTTCGCACCCAGATGAAGATACAAAATACAAGAATGCCCTACAACAAGACACTTATATATCTCAATATTACTATCACCAACCTCTCCTCAACTCTTCTTAGACTTCTATTTATCCTTCTATGACTCTTAGAAACCCTAGACCGAAGTCAGGTCCAAAAACCCTAAGTACTAAAACCCTAGGTACCAAAACCCTAGGTCCACATAACCCACCTTTTCAGGACTTCGCCGACCTATTCTTCCTTCTTCTCCGTGAGGTGGTCCAAAGCACCCATTGGTGTCGTCTTCCGCTTGCTGACTTGTCCACGATCTATCCTCTTTTCTTCTTTGTCCTCCTTGATCTTCTCTTTCAATGGCTTTCTTTCCTTTACTTCGCTCCTTCTTTTATGATTCTTTAACCACTTCGACCCTTCCTCAGTTTATGTGCCTTCCGTACACTTCATGCTTTGTCTTTCTTCTTCCTTAATCTTTGCTTTCTTCCTTGATGCATCATGACCAAGGGCCAATAGGCCCCCAACACTCACATGTGACTCATCCCGAGTCACTGCAGGGTTAAACCTCTTGTATTACTTCGAATGTAGACTGGGCGAAGCAGCTTGTGCTTTATGCTTTGTCCTTCCCTATCATGTGCACACTGTCTTTTTGTGTCTGGTACCCAATTTCAACTGCACCTGGTACCTAGACCATTCTTCCTTTGCTTTTACTAAGAGTTGCATGGCAACTGGTTTTCACGATACAACTTCAACCGATTGCCATTCACTAAACCATCCTTCCATTTTCCATTAAGCGTATTCAACTGCGTAGCTCCTCCTTCTGTAATATGGGAGACCTCAAATGATCCAAGCCATTGTGTCCTGAACTTTTCTGGATGATTCATGAACTTGCCGTCGTATAAAAGTACCAAATCTCATTGTTTAAATGCTTTCCTCTTGATATGTCGGTCATGGTAAGACTTTTCTCATTCTTTTTGCACTTGCTGATGAAATCCTGTAATGAACCTGTCTTCCTCTAGTTCCATCAATTGTGCGAGCCTGTCTTGAACAACACCGATGCCATTCATACCTGTAAATGCTGCAATTATTAAACTAGGAACCAAATATTCCATAGGTACCATGACTTCCAAGCCATATACTAACTTAAAGGGAGCCTACATAGTTAAATTTTTGCAAGTAGTTCTATAAGCCCATAACACTGCTGGAATTCTCAAATCCCAATCATCTCTGTTAACAATGCAAATCTATGTGAACGTTGTCTCCAAGATCTTATTGAAGGCATTGACTGTACCATTCGCCTGTGGGTGGTATGGAGTTATCTTCTGATGGTGAACTTCGAACTCCTGAGTCAAGGCTTCAATATTTTTGTTGATGAAGTGTGTGCCTTGATCACTCATAAGGATCTTTGTGCATCCAAATCTGGTTATGATATCCTCAAAGATGAACCATGCAACTGTACCTACACTACAATCCTTAACTACTCTTGCTTCTGCCCATCTGGTCAAATACTTTGTAGCAGTGATAATGTACCGAGCTCCTATGTGCTTTCCTGGTGGGTTGATAGGTCCTATGAAGTCAATAGCCCATTTCTCAAATGCCTATAAAGTTAGCTGAGGTGCTGCATGCATCTCATCCCTTCTGAACAACTTCCCTATTCAGTGACATACATTGCAGGCTCTGTAGTATTCCTTAGCATCCTTATGTAAAGTGGGCCACTAGAGGCCAGCTCTGAGAACCTTCTGTGCTGTTTCTTTTCTGCATAATTACGTCCTGCATTGCCTTGATGTGATTCTGCAAGGATCAATGGTATTTCAGACTCCATAACACATCTTCTTAATATCTCATCTGGTCCCATCTTATATAATTGTCCAACTATAAGTTGAAAATCTGCAGCGCAGACTACCAACTATTTCTTTTGAATAACTGTGTACTCGCGAGGTGCCATTCATGTGGACAGGAACTGGACTATCTCGAAGAAGTGATCATCAAATTTTCTGATGGTTATCAACTGTGCATCTGGTAGTATATCATCCAAGTTGGTGGGTTCCTCACCATGTTCTAGCCTGGATAAGTGATTAGGTCCTTTATTCATTCTTCCTGGCTTAACCACGATCTCAAAGTCATACTCTTGGAATAATAGTAGCCATATTCATATTCTTCCCCCCAACATTGTCTTGTTGACTAAGTACTTCAATACAGAATGATCAGTGAACATCTTAAAATGTCCTCCCAACAAGTAGTGTCTAAACTTCTACAATGCATATACCGTAGCTAACCCTTCTCTTTCAGTGGTAGTATAATTCCTTTCAGATGTAGAAATCTTCCTGCTAGAAAAGGCTATAGGGTGGTCAATATCTCCTTCTCCTAGCTGTGCTAAGACTGCTCCTAATGCAATGGATGAAGCATCGACATGAACATTGAACTCCTTACTGCAATCTGGAAAAACCAAGATAAACACATTGACCATTTTCTGCTTTAGTGTGTCGAAGCTCTGCTGACATTCTTCTGTCTATTGCAACTTACTATCCTTCTTTAGTAGCTTCTCCATGGGTGTTGTTATCTGTGCATAACCCTTAATAAACTTTCTATAATATCCAGTGTGTCCTAATGTAGTGTGCAACTGTCTAACCGAAGTAGGAGGAGGTAGATCAACAATGATAGCAATCTTGGAAGGATCTACCAACAACCCCTGCTTACACATAATGTGTCATAATAACACCCCAAAAAGTGAAAATAAAATATACTTCTTCAAGTTCAGGGAAATCTGACATTGCCTGCACTTATCTAACATTAATCTCAAACATTCAATATTGTCTTTCAGTAGGCTAAAAACGGTCCAGTCATCAAAGTATGCCTCCAAAAACTTATGTAAAAATTCTTTAAATGCTTCAACCACCACCCTGGGAAAGATGGCTGGTGCATTCTTCAGACCAAAAGGCATCATAGTGTATTGAAAAGAACCCCATTCTGTTGCAAATGTAGTCTTATGTCTGTCCTCCTTATCAATTTTGATCTGGTGATACCTTGAAAATCCATCTGTGAATGGATAAACTTCCTGTCCTCCTACATTGTCTAGAACTTCATCAGTAAAAGGTGTAGGGAATGTGTCATGTAAGAGTGCATCATTCAATTTCCTTAGATCTACAAAGATTTTGATTTCTCTTGACTTCTTATCCTGGACCACCATAGGGTTGATCCATTCAGATTCTTCAACTGGTTCTATGATTCATGCTTCCAAAATTCTATCTAATTCAATCTTAACTTTCTGTTTGTACTTGGGATTCAGTCTATAAGGCCTTTGCTTGATAGGTCTTTCATTTGCTCTCAAAGGGATATTCATTTCTCCCATGGGTCCTTTAATTCCCTTCATGTCTATGAACTTGGTTGGAAATAAGTCCTGATACTCGTGCAATATTTTTGTAATCTTACTAATAGTAGCATCATCCTAATAGTCTCCAACATTGGCCAACTTAGGTGCTTGTTCTGTTCCAATGTTAACTTTCCGAATTTTAATAGGCTGTCCAACAAAAGGTAATTCAATCCCCGACCCTTCTATATCTCATTGTCCTTCAATTTACGAGATGTTCACATTCCTAGGATCATCATCTTCATCAACATTAATATTATAACAACCATGTAACCGTTGAAGAGGCACAATCCATTCATCTTCCTCTTATTCAAAAGGGGGGTTAGATACTTCCTCAAATACCTTTTGTCTTATAATTTGTAAATCCTGATCTACTGTGGGGTGACTTTAAAATATGAATATAGCTATAAATTTCTGGGTCATACTATACCAATCTGTAGTGTCTAAGCGTAGTTCTTATTGAAGATACCAGTTGATAGGCGTAGTATCTAAGGTGTTAATGAAATTATGTACCCATTGTTCTTTAGGAATGCTGCTCCAGGCCTCCTCACAACTTCGCATATGGTCCTTAGGACAACTCTGATCTGTGTATCGAACTTCACATTCTTCATCTTGGTCTAAAAAGCGTACTGTCAATAAGGTGGGACATTGTACCCACTCCGCGATGTTCTTCTTGTGTGTTCCCCACCATCTAGCTGGTGTTACTTTCAAGGCTTTATCTAGTGTTAACATCCTTTGTTGTACTGGTACAATTCTCTCAAATTCAACTAGAAATGTCTCTAAATTATTCAAGCCATCAAATGTAGGAAGATTACTTACTTCTGTGCCAATCCAACGAACTGCCTTGGTCAACCTCGCACACCTTCGTATAGAGACTTCATACATTATGTTCTGCCAATTTTCCAATGCTTCTTCTGAATCTGACAAACATGCACTCTCACTTCGCCAACTTAGATTTCCATCTGCTGTAGGATTAATGTAATCCTGTTGTCATGCTGTCAGTTTATAGATGTTCTCTAGCTCATAGGTGCAGTCTTCTTCTCTTATAGGTTCTGTGTATCTGCGACCTTCATCAGGGTCAAGAGGTGCAATGAACCTAAGACCATCACCTTCAAATGTCATTCTTCTCTTTTTTAGGTCAACAACAGTCAAATTGTTGAGAGCCCAATCAATACCCAACAACGTAGGATAGGGACAACTATCATAAAAAATCTCAATCACTTCGAAGTATGCAAATTTCCTTACTCCGTCGATGTCCACAGGGACATGCTCTAGTCTTCAAAAGGGGCTCACTGCCTGCTGATTAGCCATCTCGAGCCTAATAGGAGACTAAATCAATTTAGGTTTTCCCATCAATGCCCAAGTTTGCTTCATCATGACATTTACTTCTGATCCCAGGTCGAGGACGACATTGTTGAAAAGTCAACAAGAAACATGTGTCTAATTTAGTTTTCCCTTAATTAAATTAGACAATAAATATTAATCTATTATCTCATTCATAAACTGAGTGATTTGGAATTGTAACAGAATTGTAAGTGTAGTTAAGTGAGTTAAGCTTAGTTGTATTGGTGCGAGTTCAGTGAATTAATTATTCATTAATTCACAATCAGTTAAACTTGCATGCAACTAAAGACTTGCCATGATTAACTACATGCATGTCATTCCAATGGACACCAGTTGAGATAACAGGTGAAAGGGACAGTTGGCTATCTGTTGTGAGTTGTTCACACATGCATTGGATATGCTTATGAGCATGTGCAA
>ML795169.1:147965-182341 GCA_009831015.1 Picea engelmannii
GACATTTTCATTTTGAATCATCTTGTACTTGAACATTTAAGTGGGGTAAAAGGAGGTTGCCTCCTCGAAGAGGCTTATTATCTGAAATTATCTCTTTTTCAAGGCGTTGAGTACTTTTTCTGAGGTTTTTATATGCTATATTGGTGTTTGGTTCTTAACAGTGTAGGGAATGTGTCATGTAAGAGTGCATCATTCAATTTCCTTAGATCTACACAGATTTTGATTTCTCTTTACTTCTTATACTGGACCACCATAGGGTTGATCCATTCAGATTCTTCAACTGGTTCTATGATTCATGCTTCCAAAATTCTATCTAATTCAATCTTAACTTTCTGTTTGTACTTGGGATTCAGTCTATAAGGCCTCTGCTTGAGAGGTCTTTCATCTGCTCTCAAAGGGATCTTCATTTCTCCCATGGGCCCTTTAATTCCCTTCATGTCTATGAACTTGGTTGGAAACAAGTCCTGATACTCGTGCAATATTTTTGTAATCTTACTAATAGTAGCATCATCCCAATAGTCTCCAACATTGGCTAACTTAGGTGCTTGTTCTGTTCCAATGTTAACTTTCCGAATTTTAATAGGCTGTCCAACAAAAGGTAATTCAATCCCCGACCCTTCTATATCTCATTTTCCTTCAATTTACGAGATGTTCACATTCCTAGGATCATCATCTTCATCAACATTAATATTATAACAACCATGTAACCGTTGAAGAGGCACAATCCATTCATATTCCTCTTGTTCAAAAGGGGGGTTAGATACTTCCTCAAATACCTTTTGTCTTATAATTTGTAAATCCTGATCTACTGTGGGGTGACTTTAAAATATGAATGTATCTATAAATTTCTGGGTCATACTATACCAATCTGTAGTGTCTAAGCGCAGTTCTTCTTGAAGATACCAGTTGATAGGCGTAGTATCTAAGGTGTTAATGAAATTATGTACCCATTGTTCTTTAGGAATGCTGCTCTAGGCCTCCTCACAACTTCACATATGGTCCTTAGGACAACTCTTATCTGTGTATCAAACTTCACATTCTTCATCTTGGTCTAAAAAGCGTACTGTCAATAAGGTGGGACATTGTACCCACTCCACGATGTTCTTCTTGTGTGTTCCCCACCATCTAGCTAGTGTTGCTTTCAAGGCTTTATCTACTGTTAACATCCTCTGTTGTACTGGTACAATTCTCTCAAATTCAACTAGAAATGTCTCTAAATTATTCAAGCCATCAAATGTAGGAAGATTACTTACTTTTGTGCCAATCCAATGAACTACCTTGGTCAACCTGACACACCTTCGTGTAGAGACTTCATACATTATGTTATGCCAATATTCCAATGCTTCTTCTGAATCTGACAAGCATGCACTCTCACTTCGCCAACTTAGATTTCCATCTGCTATAGGATTAATGTAATCCTGTTGTCATGCTGTCAGTTTATAGATGTTCTCTAGCTCATAGGTGCGGTCTTCTTCTCTTATAGGTTCTGTGTATCTGCGACCTTCATTAGGGTCAAGAGGTGCAATGAACCTAAGACCATCACCTTCAAATGTCATTCTTCTCTTTTTTAGGTCAACAACAGTCAAATTGTTGAGAGTCCAATCAATACCCAACAACGCAGGATAGGGACAACTATCATAAAAAATCTCAATCACTTCGAAGTATGCAAATTTCCTTACTTCGTCGATGTCCACAGGGACATGCTCTAGTCTTCAAAAGGGGCTCATTGCCTGCTGATTAGCCATCTCGAGCCTAATAGGAGACTAAATCAATTTAGGTTTTCCCATCAATGCCCAAGTCTGCTTCATCATGACATTTACTTCTGATCCCAGGTCGAGGACGACATAGTCCACGTCGTAGTCTCCGATCTGAGCACTAAGGTGCAGTTCCTTGCTTGTCCTCCTTTTTATAGATACTTGATTCATAACTCTACTCAAAAGAGGATCTATTCTTCCATTTACATACTGTCTTATCAGGTGTTGTAGTTCTTGCACAACTCTTTCATCTTTAATCAAATTGATACAAGTGTACAAGAAGTCCATAATATTTCTTACCTCTTTTCCTTGCCTAAGTGGGACAAACCGATCGAATGCTGGAGGCATTTCACATTCCTTTACTTCTGGTTGTGCCCTAGATGAAGTAACCTGTTCTCCTACAAATTCTCTCCTTCCTTATTCGAAAGTACGCTTTTCTCTCCTTGGATCAAACAACTGTGCCTTCTCTACAACTCTTCTGATCCTTGATCCATTTGTAGTCTTTACTGGAGTCACCCTATATTTTCCTGTAACAACGCCTCCTCTAGTAATAACAATGATTCTTGGTTCCTCACTGCGAGGTTCAGGTGAAATTTGTTGGACTTGCTGGTTTCCTCCTCGTCTTTCCTGAAGTTTAGCTAACAATACTGGAAAATATTTGATGACATGATCAAACGAGTTACAGTAGTTGGAAGTAGTACAAGGGTTCTAACAATCCCTTTCCAAATGACCTAGCTGGGCGCAGTTATAGAAAATAATCTGACCTTGACCTCAACCCATGCCTCCTCCTCGTCCTCTTCCTCTGAATCCACCACGAGGGTTGAAGTTTCCTCTTCCTAGGGAATTGAACTGCGCAACATTCCCTTCTTGCTGTAATTCTCCATGAATTCTATATGTATCCCTTGATATTTCATGCATGAGGTCATAATCCCTACAATCCTTCTCATCATGCTCCACACATTTTCAGAATGTACAATACAGATTGGTGGGTGTTTGGACATATTTCTGCATATAATAGCATTCACCAGGGCGATGTCTAGTTCTACATACCTCGCACCAGGGTAAAGTAGCCTGCTTCAAAGGGTTAGGGGCTCCAGAGGTCAAGTATTCATTAAATAAAGGACAATGCTCTTTGTCATAGCCTTCTGATTTACATTTGATACACTAGATGTCTTCTCTTTTTTACTTTCCTTTATCTTTCTTCATGTCTTCAACCTGTAAGGATAAACTAGTTAATTAATTCAAAATCCGACTCATGCCTAGGCTGGATTCTCCTAGAAGGGATGCTTCCAATTTCATGGAAATCTCTAATGCTTCAGCCTATGAAGCAACCTTTTGTTGCATCAGAGGAACTCTGATGTGTGGTAGGAGGGCAACGATGAACCATTACTTATGTTGTTCATCTAGAATATGAAAACTTAAATGTCCTGTCGGGGTCTTAAACAACTTCAGTCACCTTCTGCTTGATCTCCTTCAACTCCGTAATACATCGTGACTCTGACTTAGGCTTCTTGAACTCCGCACTCAATGCATTCTTAATGTCATTCAATGTTTTAGGTTGTACAGATCCCAAAACAAATTTCATATACCAGCGCAGTGCACGATCCCTCAAGGTAGTACTGAACTGAGCTCTCTTAATAGCTTCATCGATGACTTGCTTAATGCTCCATACAACGTCGCATAAAAAAAAGTGCTGGTAGGATCCTCAGATCCATCTCCTCTAAAAATGGGTAACCTCATTTCATATTCCATGGATTTTCCTTGGTTTCCCAACTGAGTATGTACTAAACGGCTTGTAGCAGTGCTCTGAGTGCTCTGATTACTCTGGTTACTCTGGTTACTTAATGCTGCTAAAACAACATGAGGAGTAATAATACTTACTTCGACAGTAGGCGCAGTGCCTGAAGTTTCTAGTTCTTCTCGACGAAGTTCTTCAATCTCTACTTCCTCCGCCCTTGCGAACTCTGAGTACTCTTCGTCTGATTTCCCTGTTTCTTCTCCACTGTAGAAATCTTTGCCTTGTGCCAATGGCCCATAATTCTGCTTAAACAAGTTCACGAGAGGAACCTTTTTGAATGATCTCCCACTGCGCATGTGTCCAACCTTTGCATCACTGTCGCTGTCTGAATTCTTGAACATTAGCTTTAAAATCCAACTGATTACTGTATCTTTAAGATATTCTTCTCATGCAATAACATCTTAATCTTTAGCTTTAAAAAGTGTAGAAATTTTCCTGTAGGTCCCTTGAAGAAATATCTCTCTTCTTGGCTATATGATTCTACTCTGTCAATAGCAAACTCAGTAATGTACCCTCCAATAGTGCTATCAAACCAGAGATCCACCACTCTAGACACATCATTACCGACTCTCTTGACTTTCTTAATCAACGTTGTTGTCCAAACCGCAAGTGGTCTAGATCTGATCTCAAACTGAGTGTCTGCTAATCTAGCTATCCACTCGTACAACTCCTTATGAAATCCTCCAAAGAAAATCTCGTGCACGTCAGTAAAGATGTATCTTCCCAACTAGTCTTCTGTACTAATGCTAGGGTTCTTGTTCTGAGCTTCGGCGAAGTCCCTTTCTTGTTCTTCTATCCACTTTTGAATCTTTGTCTTTGATGGAAAACACCTTGACATTCCCTCAGGAAGATCCCGATCTCGGAAACATAACCATTTGTTGTCACAGGGCAGACCCAGGGTTAAACTTTAATAGCGCACCAACAAGCCCTAACCACTGGCCCTTATGGAAAAACCTGCAAAGCAGGTGAAGGCTCACCCGAAGTAGCAATAGAGGGGTTGCAGGACACATGTGTCTACAACTAGGGGAAGTACAAGATGATTCCTGACTAACAACGCAGGTTAACCTAGAGATTCTTTAACAATATTATACTTAGCTTCGCGAAGTTATTTTATATCTCTTATATTCAGTAGGAAAACAACAATGCCATCACCGTATAAAAGATAGCAAATACCACAACATTAATCACATAGACAACAAGATATTACATGGTTCACCCTCTCCCTATGGCTACGTCCATAGAATTGCGTTTATTGATTAAGTAGATGAAAATACACAGTTCTATGTGCACTCAGCTGTAGATCCTTCTCTCTCTCCTCTTTATCCCCCTCCCCTGTGCACCCAACTGTAGGGTTGATTTTCGCACCTAGATGAAGATCTAGAATACAAGAATGCCCTACAATAAGACACTTCTATATCTCAATATTTCTATCACCAACCTCTCCTCAATTCTTCTTAGACTTCTATTTATCCTTCTACGACTCTTAGAAACCCTAGACCGAAGTCCAGGTGCAAAAACCTAAGTACTAAAACCCTAGGTACCAAAACCCTAAGTACTAAAACCCTAGGTACCAAAAACCTAGGTCCCAAAACCCTAGGTCCACATAACCCACCTTTTCAGGACTTCACCGACCTGTTCTTCCTTCTTCTCCGCTAGGTGCTCCAAAGCACCCATTGGTGTCCTCTTCCACTTGCTCACTTTTCCATGAGCTATCCTCTTTTTTGATTTTTCCTTCTTGATCTTCTCTTTCAACGATTTGCTTTCCCTTATTTCGCTCCTCCTTTTATGCTTCTTTAACCACTTCGACCCTTTCTCGGTTTGTGTGCCTTCCGCGCACTTCATGCTTTGTCTTTCTTCTTCCTTAATATTTGCTTTCTTCCTTGATGCATGACCAAGGGCCAACACACCAGGAGGAAGTGTGGAAGAAGAAGTTGTTCTAGAGTGGAGCACAGACGAAGATAGGCCTGCGAAGAGGCACGATGTCGAGAGTAGGGTGTCCAGTGGAGATATCGGTAGGAGTAGTAGTAATGGTCCTAGGATCTTAGGTGATGAAGTCCAAATCCCTTTGCTCTTACAGAGTGCCCCAACCTTAGAAAAAGATGAGGCACAAAGTAGAGGCGTAGAAGAAAAAGAGGAAGATGGAGGATCCCCTAGTGGTAGGGGAGAATAATTGACAATTGTAGATGGTCTTGCATGGATGCAAGTAGGAAACTCTCTATTTCCCCTCTCAATAAATGTCAGAAGGAGATGGAATTACCACCCGTTTGAACCACCCACCTTACGTGTTTTAAATCAAGAAGAAATAACAACAGATAGTGAAGCGATTGGAGTAAGAGAAATACTAGAAGAAGATAAAAGAGAAGAGGTGAGTGAAGAAGAAGACAAAACTAGTGCCACTTCACCAAGAGGGGTATTGATAGCAAGGATTTTGACAACCAATAGTCAGATAAGAGGAATTGGTTTGAGAGCGATGATGGCGAATCCCAATAGCACCCTAAGGCTACCCGTGTTCCATGGAAAAGGTAAAGATGATGTAGAACACCATTGGTTCACGTGCGAAGCAATATGGTCTGTGAAGAGGATCATAGATGAAGCAAAAAAGATCACGCAAATGGAAACCATGTTTAGGGACAAAGCCTTGAAGTGGTACATGAAGTACAAGGCCACTGTGCTGATAGGACATGTTGGCCCTTGGTTATGGAAGGAAGCGAATAACAAGGAAGGAAAGGTAAAAAATGAGCTTCACGGGAGACACAGTAACTGTCACTGAGTCTAAGTGAGAAAAAGAGCAGGAAAGATGGAGCGAAGTGCGGAAAAGAAGGCCGTTGGATGAGGAGATCAGGGATGACAGATCAACAAGGAAGAAGGATCATGGACAACTCGACAAGCAGAGAAAGCCATCATTGGATGCTTTGGAGCATCGCACGATGAAGAAGGAAAGATAGGCCGACGAAGCCTTGAAAAAGCGGGTCAAGTTGACCTAGGGTTTTGGTATCTAGGGTTTTGGCATCTAGGTTTCAACCTAAGGCTGTCAGTGAGGGATTTTAATGTATAAATAAAGGTCAAGAGGACCTAGGTGGGGTTGGTCATTGAGTATTGGTATGATATTGTTGTTATAACTCTGTTGTGGAGGGAGAGGATTGTATTGTGAGATCTTCAGCTGTGTGTGAAGGTCAAGTCCTACAGTTGGGTGCACAGGAAAGGGAGAGAAAGAGAAATAAGAAAGAAGATCTGCTAGCTAAGAGCTCATATAAGAACTGTATGCTTTACCTTAATAAATCATAAGCACAGTTCTGTGGACATATCCCTAGAGAGAGGGTGAACCACGTATATTTTGTGTTGTATGTGTGATTGATGCCTGGATCTCTGTCATTGTTATATTGTTATTTGTAGTTTTATGTTAGATCAGATCTATAGCTGTGCAGGATAGACTTAGATGATAAGTGATATATGAATGCTGTATTGTTGTTGTGATAGATCCACTTGATATTCCCCTGGTTCTAGACATTCCTATCTTGCAACCCCTCTCTTAGCTGCTTCGGGTGAGACTGCATTTGCTTCGCAGGTGTTGCTAAAAGGGCTGATAGTTAGGGTTTTGTTGGTGCGTTGTTGTAGCGTTGAACCCCGGGTCTGCCCCTATGCCAACAAATGGTTCCGTTGCTAGGAGCTGCTGAAGAAGGACTGCCAGTATGAGTGGACAGATGAATGTTAGCAGAGCTTCGACACATTGAAACAGAAGATGGTTACAACTCCCATTTTGGTTTTTCCAGATTGGAGCAAAGAATTCCATGTGCATGTCGATGCATCTTCTATTGCATTAGGAGTAGTACTAGCACAACCTGGAGAAGGGGAAACTAATTGTCCATTAGCATTTTCCAGTAGGAAGCTATCCACAGCTGAAGTTAATTACACCACTACAGAAAGAGAGGGAGTAGCCATGGTGTATGCACTGCAAAAATTCCGCCACTACTTGTTGGGAGGACACTTTAAAATGTTTACTGATCACTCCACGTTAAGTACCTATTCAACAAGCTAGTGTTGGGGGGGGCGAATATGAATATGGGTTCTGCTATTTCAAGAATATGATTTTGAGATCATAGTTAAGCCAGGAAGAATGAACAAGGGCCCATACCACTTATCAAGGTTGGAACATGGAGAAGAACCTACCAGTTTGGAGGACACATTACCGGATGCACAACTTCTCTCCATTACAAATATTGATGACCACTTCACAGACATAGTCCAGTTCCTGTCAACAAGAATGGCTCCAAGTGAGTATACAATTCCTCAGAAGAAACAACTAGTGGTGCGCACTGTAGACTTTTCACTTATAGCTGGACAACTGTACAAAATGGGACCAGATGAAATATTAAGGAGGTGTGTTATGGAGATAGAGCAACCACTGATCCTCATAGAATCTCATGAAGACATCGCAGGAGGAAATTACGCAGGGAAAACAACTACGTAGAAGGTTTTGCGAGCTGGCCTTTAGTGGCCTACGTTACACAAAGATGCTAAAGAGTATGCCAGAGCATGTGATGTATGCCAGAGAATTGGAAAACCATCCCGAAGAGATGAAATGCCATTAGCACCACAGATGACCCTACAAGCATTTAAAAAGTGGTCCATCGACTTCGTGGGACCTATAAACCCATCAGGAAAGTGCACATGAGCAAGGTACATTATTACTGCGACATAATACTTAACCAGATGGGCCGAAGCCAGAGATGTCAAGGACTGTAGTGCAACTACAACTGCACGTTTTATATTTGATGACATAATAGCCAGGTTTGGATGCCCTAAGATCCTTATGAGTGATCAAGGTACACACTTCATCAATAAGACAATTGAATCCCTGATTGAAGAATTTGCAGTCCACTATCAAAAGAGTACACCTTCCCATCTACAAGCAAACAAAATGGTTGAAGCATTCAACAAGATCTTGGAGACAACATTGACAAAGATTTGCAGTGTGAACAGGGATGACTGGGATTTAAGAGTACCAACAGTACTCTAGGCTTATAGAACCACTTGCAAGAAATTAACAATGCAGACCCCCTTCAAGTTGGTTTATGGTCTTGAAGCTGTTGTCCCAATGGAATAATTAGTACCAAGCCTATGAATTGTTTCATTTACAGACATGGATCATACCGACGCTGTTCACGAGAGGCTTGCACAGTTGGTTGAACTGGAAGAAGACAGATTCATTGCAATATTCCATCAGCAAGTTCAGAAGGAATGAGAAAAGGCCTATCATGACAGACACATCAAGAAGAAGACATTCAAGCAAGGTGATTTAGTACTGGTGTATGACAATAAGTTTATCAAACACCCTGGGAAGTTTAGAATGCATTGGATCGGACCATATGAGATTGCCTATGTTACAGAAGGAGGAGCTGCGCCACTGAAGACATTGAAGGGAGACTGGAAGGAAGGATTGGTGAATGGGAGTCGACTGAAGTTGTACTATGATAACCAGCTGTCCCGCAACTCTCAGTAAAAGAATGAGGAAAAGGGTCCAGGTACCAGGTGCAGTTGAAACTGGGTACTAGACATAGAAAAGACAGTCTGCACAAGGATGGAAAGGAGGCATAAAATAGAAAGCAAGGGCTGCACTGCGCAGTTAAAAGTCGAAGTAAAACAAGAGGATAAGATTCGAAGTGCCTCGGGATGAGTCACATGTGAGTGTTGGGGGCCTGTTGGCCCTTGGTTATGGAAGGAAGCGAAGAACAAGGAAGGAAAGGTAAAAATCAAGCTTCACGGAGGACACAATAACTATCACTGAGTCGAAGTGAGCAAAAGAGAAGGAAAGATGGAGTGAAGTGTGGAAAAGCAAGCCGTTGGATGAGGAGATCATGGATGACAGATCAACAAGGAAGAAGGATCGTGGACAACTCGACAAGCAGAGAAAGCCATCATTGGATGCTTTGGAGCACCGCACGATGAAGAAGGAAAGACAGGCTAGTGAAGCCCGGAAAAGCGAGTCAAGTTGACCTAGGTTTTTAGACACCTAGGGTTTTGGTATCTAGGGTTTTGACACCTAGGTTTCGACCTAAGGTTGTTAGTGAGGGATTGTAATGTATAAATAAAGGTCAAGAGGACCTGAGTGGGGTTGGTCATTGATTATTGGTATGATATTGTTGTTATAGCTCTGTTGTGGAGGGAGAGGATTGCATTGTGAGATCTTTAGCTGTGTGCGAAGGTCAAGTCCTGCAGTTGGGTGCTCAAGAAAGGGAGATAAAGAGAAAGAAGAAAAAAGACATGTTAGCTAAGAGTGCAGATAAGAACTGTGTGCTTTACCTTAATAAATCATAAGCACAGTTCTGTGGATGTATCCCTAGAGAGAGGGTGAACCACGTATATTTTGTGTCGTATGTGTGATTGATGCCTCGATTTGAAAGGTTTCTTGGAGCTAGGAAGCCGGCTAGGCTCCTAGTTGGCAGGGAGGATTCTGTTGTTTCACTTTGGGAATGCGGGAAAAGAATGCTTGGAAGCACCCAGGACTACATTACAACCGACGAGCTTCGACAAGCAAAGGAGGAGGTATTTTTCGATGGTATTTGGTTATTGATATTTTGTATATACTTTTGTTTTAAGTTCTAAATCATAGAGTTAACATATTACTTATTTCATCATGTTATCTAAATTTATCATTGAGCAAATGTAGAAGAATTGTGTAAATGAAAATCAATGGAATTATGCTAAAACAAAGTTGTTATTGTGTATGTATTTAATAAATGATTATTTTCTTAGCATCTTGTACATGGGTGCTACATTTGTTATATTGTTATTTGCAGTTTTATGTTAGATCAGATCTATAGCTGCGCAGGATAGACCTAGCTGATAAGTGATATATGAATGCTGTATTTTTGTTGTGATAGATCCACTTGATATTCCCCTAGTTGTAGACATTTCTGTCTTGCAACCCCCCTCTTAGTTGATTTGGGTGAGACTGCATCTGCTTCGCAGGTGTTGCCGAAAGGGATGGTAGTTAGGGTTTTGTTGGTGCACTGTTGTAGCGTTGAACCTCGGTTCTTCCCCTGTGCCAACATGACATACGAGGTATTTGATGAAGATCAAAAGGGATTTACTGAAGGAATTTCAAAAGCCTAAGTTTGAATCTCAGTGCATTACTTAGACCAAGGAGATTAAGCAACAACAAGGAGAAACTGTGTGGGATTATGAGTAGTGGTTATTTTATTGGATAGGTTGACATTCCATATTCAGGATGTGCAACACCGAGACTGGTTTATTGCATGGTTTCTTTCCCATATTAGAGTCCCACTTGTTGTGGGTGGGAAATCCCTCCTACGGACTAGCACTAAGGGTTTTATCATGCATGAAAAAAGGACCTAAAGATTCTTACTTTTTACCATCATCCCATGCCTAAACCCCCATTACTCATATGTAAATACAAGGCTCAAGAGATTAAGTTGACGTACTTTATTTTTTGTGTTTGATGTGGATCCCTTTTTGCGCTTGGTCGTTCTTTGACTGCAACTCTCCTCCCAATGTTGACCTGCATTCACTAAAGACAAACAAAGAACTCCACATGCATTTGATCTATGAACTAACATGTTAGAGATTTAATCAATCATACAATCAATATTTCAATAATGACAATCTCATATGGCGGGACGGGAAAAACAATTCTTTTATTAACTTCACAATGATACCTTACAATGATAAAGTCGACTACTGCTCCTCGATCCTGATCCTGGGCTCTTCTTCCACTGTCTTCCAACTACTTTTCTCTATACTTCTCTTTGCACAAGGATGGCTAAAGGTTGGGACAAAGGGAATGCTCAATCGAGTATAGTTTCTTTACTATGATTCTCCTCTTTCAAATGGGACCCCTAACCCTTCTTTTATCGGCTAGAAGAAGCTAGGTATTTGGTCGAGTGACCGGCCATGCATGGATGAAAGGTTTAGTTAACTTACCCAAAGCTGTGTGTTCCATCATCAAATTTCCTTTTTTCATGCTTTTGTAGGTACACGCAGACTGTCTTCGGTCAGCTAGCGTGTACACACGTGCAATAATGGAGTAGGGCGCGTAGGTTTTTATAAAAGGGGTTTTTAAGAAGAGTTGTTCAACAGTGTTTTGGCAAAGAAGGAATCTGAGATGGCCTAATGCCAGTAAGCATTTCTGGTGAAAATTAGGGTTATAATAGATGCCCGCTAATGTGTGATGTCAGAAGAGCATCTGATGGCCGAAATACATTAACAATCTTCACCGATGTTCCGAACAAGTGAGCCCAGGGACCAGAAATCGGGAGGTGCCGTCTGCAAAATAATAATTGTCTCATCGAGGTGGGAATACCCATGCTTGGGATAAAATAAAATCATGGCTACCAATTAAATACACTGTAGATCCATGTCATATAACTATATAAAGTGTAGCCGCGATCAATACACAACGGAGCTACATCTCGAAATAAAAAAGATATACATGTAGATTATCCATCTTCTAGAAGCTAATAAGGCCGAATGGTTGGAGATGAGGTCTTCAGAGCTCGAGCAACAACTTCAAAATCTTCAAAACTTGGGTAGGAGTGTAATATGAGTGTACGACTTCACTACCCAGAGGTCTTCGATGGTTCATCGGTCATGGACTAGAGAATCTTGATGATCAGACTGAAGGCTTCATTGATTTTGAACAAAGACTTGATTGGACTTTGAGGATGGTCGGGCATGAGGGCAAGAGACAAACTGCAGAGGGGCCGACTCAGACTTATAAAACTTCCCTTGGATAATAGCATGACAAAATATGAGACTCAGGCAACATGACATTAACATAAGTTTACGAGGCAAGAGGAAACACAAACTCTTCATATGTTTGTAAGAATAACCAAACGGAGGAGGACACAACTCAATGTAGTGGAAACAACTTCCTAAGGTCATATTAAATCCCAGGTTTTGACAAACAAATGGACATATGTGCTTTATCCAAGGGCGACTCATTGTGTTGCCAATACAAATAAAATACTTTTCCCTTTTTCTTTTTGGGGTATATTTGATTTTTTTTTTGTCTTTTTCAATAATTTTGAAAAAAGAATAAAATAATGTTACGTTACAAAGGAGGGATGAGTGTTGCAAACATACAAGTTCGAGGTGCAAGGACAAGACTGATGTTCAAAGTAAGGACACTCAAGAAAAATCCCTCCTGGGGCCAAAGGTGTCAGGACGCAGAGGCAACGTGCTATAGGGTTTGCGTATAAGGCATGCTTTAGATGGTTTAGTTGAGAGTAACATGGAGCCGACATTAGACTAGAGACACAGGTATGCAAATGTGATTAATAAGACACACAATGGTAACGTTCTTCGATGTAAATTTTACGAGCCCAGAGAAGGTAAGCTCGGTGGTTTTTCATATTTAGAGAGTCTGAAACAATGTAAAAGGAGACTCCAATGGGGTACCTTTTTTGAAGGTAGTCTAGTCGGTTCGAAAAGGGGTAAACTAGCACCGACAAGACGTCTATTCAAAACCATTTTAACGAGTGTGTGAAAGACAAGATTACTTGTCATTTTTTTCATTTTTAAGGAGTCTGAAAAAATCTTATGGACTCTGTCAGGAATGTTCTTTTGGACCACTTTAACGAGTGTGAAAGAATAAGTTCACTCGATAATCTTTTCAATTTTAGGGAGTCTGAAAATAGCTTAACTATGGACTCCGTGGGGGTTCCTTTTTCGTAAATTTAGTCCCTTAGGTCCGAAAAATGGTTAAAATTATGCCTGAGAATACTCTTCCAGAGATTTGAGGCCTCTAGAGTATACCTTTGTTCATACAATTGACCATCCGGACTGAAAAAGGGGTAAACTATCGCCAGATAGACGTGACTTCAAATGTTAGTTTAACGAGCGTGAAAGGCCACAAGATCGCTCTACAATATTTTCATTTTTAGAGGGTCTGAAAAGGGCTTAAAAGAAGACCCGTTATGTTTTGGGAGTCTCGTGGGTGAGGTCAAGAGTGATAAAGAGTCATGCAAATGAGGCTCAAAACTCGTAATCAGACAAAACTAAATGAACTCCCGAGCCTACAGTCATTAGTGACAACGTGGACACCATAATGCAACCAAGATCTACCTAGGGCATCCATGTTCTGGTAAGCTTTACCACCAAATCGCGACACTTATAAAGAAACAATGATGGTTCCATGTTGCAACTTGGTGGGATTGATCCTATGGAAAAGGGATAAAGACAAAAAGTAGGGGTGGAAACCTAACTTATATGCTTAAGTTGGTTATCTGAGATTTTTCCCCACGGACCGTCAAAAGTGACCCAAAACTCCAAAAAATGTCCTGATACTCGATCGTAACCTTCCAAAACAACTCCTGAATCACTCTAAATGGTTTTCAATTCAAATAAAATGATAAGGGAGGCCAAAAAATTGACAAAAAAGGGGCCAAAAGGTCTATAAATAGAAGCTGGTAGCTCATTATCACCATTGCTGATTTGGAAATTGACTACGGAGAAAAAAACCCCCTTTGATAAAAGTGGTGATTTCAGGAGCTACAGTGGACGAAACGACCATTTGTCTGGACCAAGTAAGTATAAAATACCTCCTTTTTCTTTTTAATTATTTATTTATGCATTTAATAGGACAGCCTGCGTGTACACTCTCTCTGTCTGATGTCAGAGCGCGTGTACACGCGACTGTCATCACAACAGCCCACGTGGACCCTCCCATGAGTGCAAAAAGGTTTAAAAAGCAAGGCCTAACCCTCTAAAAACTTGCCCATGTGCAGGATGTATGTGAAATGGAGAGAACGAGAGCACGAAGATATTAGCGCACTAGTTGGGGAAGACCCTAACGCTGTGGCGGTGTTAATGCAATGTGGCTTGCTCATGTTTTTTCTGTGTCCTTTCATGAGAGCACAACCTAGGATACTGAATGCCTTGGTTGAATACTGGCACCCTGACGCAGAATATTTTATGTTAGAGGGGCAGTCAATGGTGCCCACTATAGAGGATATATACTTTTTGACTGGCCTCTCCAGGAGAGGGGAACCGGTCAATTTCCGGACATTTTTTTCGGGGCCTCATAATATATTGGAATTGATAGGACTTTATTGTGAGGCTGGTATAGACTGATCGAGCTCATAGGTGCCAATAAGAAGGATCACCTATTTATCACTGTGGACGATTGTGTTTCTTATTGGGCATATCACTGGTTCTGCAGCTCTACATTAGGCGTCCTGTGCACAGATGAACTGTGCACTCCAGTGCTGAAATGCACAGATATTTGACTTGGGCACTACACTGCTGGATTGTATGAAGAGGCAGCTGACAGATTGCCGGTTGCGGATGCAGAGGAACTCCGAGTTAGGGATGATTCTATGCTCTTTCTTCTTTGAAAGAGTTCCTAGTTTCAGTCCTCGAGTGGTGGTACGAGGACATCAGGCCTCTCTTCCTGCGGTTTGTAGATGGGTAGTGTTGCTGCCATGACAGGGTGGTGGAAGGACCAATGAGTCCTTTGATGATGACTTTTTTTCTTGGTTGTCGTGGTAGATCCCATCCATAGAGGATTATCCTTATGATGGGATTGATTTCTCTAGAGGTCCCGAGATCCTTGTACCTCCAGGCGAGGAGAAAGGCGAGATGGGTAAGTTTGCATCATTTTTTTTTGAAACATATATAATTTTTATGTTGTTTTTTTATATATCAATTTTTTATACCAGAGTATTTGACAGATATGTGTCTATTGTGTGCATATGTGGGACCCTCATGACTTGCGGATTATGCGAGGATCTCTGGTTTAATAGACCAGAGATCCATCCTTATCTAGAGAAAGAAGGTTGCGAGCTTGATGTTGAGGAAGCGTCTGATAAACCTCGCAGAGGCTGTGATAGAAGTTTTCCCAGTGATATCGTGTCTTAGAATGGGGGTGGCCAGAGTGCTAAGAGTGAATGCCTCTGGGCCTAAGGTTGGGGGGAAAGGTGAACACCCACAGTCAGTTGGATGGTTGTGTTGGATTACTGAGAGTGGGGGTGAATCAATAATAGAGCAATTCAATCCTTTTTAATCACAATATGAAAGAATTATATCAATTTAGAATTATCATCCAAAAGTTGCAGAGTAAATAAACAATCAACAAATGAGAAATCATACACATACACAGTACACCAGTGTTTTTACATGGAAACCCAAAGTGGGAGAAAACCACTGAATGATTTTTCTTATATGTATTTAAGAATTACATTCATTAGAAGCACCAACTTCCTTTGTTTTCCAACTGCAACTGGAAGGAGGCTCCAACCCCCTATTTTCTCAGGCTACAACCTGAAGGGATCTCCAAATCCCCAATTCTCTGGCTACAACTAGAAGGAGGCTACAACCCCCCCCTATGTTCTTCGGCTACAACTAGAAGGTGGCTACAACCACCTGTCCTTGCCCCATCCAACCACCCTGATGTAGAAGTAGAATGATGGAACCACTATCACACTATCACTGTAAGATATACTATTGTAAACCTATACCAATCAACCTACACTAAACAACCTGTACCAATAACCTGAACCATGCATCAACCTGTACCTCAACCTGTAATCAACCTGTACCATAAACAAGTGCATCAAACATGCACCAACCTGCACCAAACAACCTGTAATCAACCTGTACCATAAACAAGTACATTAACCATGCACCAACCTGTACCTCAACTTGTACCATGAACAAGTGCATCAACCATGCACCAAACTTGTACACATAACCTATCACAACAACCTGTCCAAACAACCTATCACAACACCCTGTCTCATCAATCTTATCAACTAAATCAGATCTACTCACCGAGATCAATCACCAAGAAAACTCTCAAAGATGTGCATCAACCAAGCATAACACAACAACTCATAATCATCACCAATATCAATATGTGCTTCTAATAATATACCAATACAAGTATGCTACATCATCCATAAACCATGTGTCAACAATAATACTAACAAGTGCCTCCAACCATGTACCAAGTATGTACCAATCATGTATCAACAACTCATCAACTATGACTCATCAAGATGTACCAATATCATCAACTATACACCTCATGTATGTGCCAACTCATCAACTACTTGTCTCAACCATGTACCTAACATGTACCTCAACCAAAAACCATCATCAATTTCATCATCCAAATTTGATTTGTAACTCTGTAATAGACCTGGTGTATATGATCACATACCTGCAAACCTTCCTTAACTTTAACAACAAGACACTAGTGTTTTCATCAAACTTTACTTTAGTCTTACATGACTAGTTTTGGATTAGTCAACAACCCTAACTTGAAATAATCATAAATATGTACCTGTAATGAACAAAGATATGAAAATAGTACACAATGTTCTTCAGTTTTTTTTGTGCAATTCCTCCATGTGTCAGTATTTGAAACCTCTCAAAAAAGGAGTTATAGAAAAAATGACATACCTTGTTGAATTCTAGCGTATTCTAGAGAGCGAACTTGTAGTGTGTGCCCCACACGGAATGTTTGTTGTATGAATCTGAAAATGGTACAAAAAATGATAAAGAGTATAATATAACCAACACATTTGGAATTATGGAAGTTGGATCTGTTATGAAGAAGTTATGATGTTTCTACCCGAAACACCTGTTTTAGATTAGTTTCAAGACTAGCCACAAACCCTGTTTTCCATGGAGTGTAACTTCCAAAATCAAACGACCCACACATTGAAATTTGTACCACAGTGACTTGGATATGTTCCCTCAATGGCCTCCCAATTTCATAGTTTGAATCATTCTAGAAAAAAAATTATTACGAAAATGGTGAGATGACTTGTAAATAACATACCTTAGAAAGCATCATCAAAAGAATTTATGCTCCCTTGAATTTCGGCCTTCGTTACTTCACCTTCCCTTTGAAATTCGACTTATATATCCTTTGGTTACCTCAATCACCTGTATATATTCAATATGATCAATTTTGATTTAAAATAAGAGAGCCTTGCCTCTTATTTATACTTTCATGTAGCTTCCTTAAGGGGTTACCTTTTAACCATCTTAACCCACTTTCCTTATTTTAGGGTTAACCCACTTCTAACCACTTGTCCAATTAGTAATTTCTCCATTAAATTTATTATTTAAATAATTTATTTTTTATCCACTTTGACTTATATTACACTCATCACTTCACTTTACCTCAAGCGGTTACCTTCTAACCATCTTAAACCACTTTCCTTATTTTAGGGCTAACCCACTTCTAACCACTTGTTCACTTAGTAATTTCTCCATTAACTTTATTATTTAAATAATTTATTTTGTATTCACTTTGAATTATAGTACACTCATCGCTTCACTTTATTATTTACCTTCTAAAATTTATTAAACCACTTTGAATCCTTTGACTTTTTGGAGCTTCTAGATGACTCATGAGGGTTCTCCAAATTCACATGGCCATAACTCTCTAACCGTGACGAGTTATGTGATGTTCCACATACCATCGGAAATGGAATGACATGTAATATCCATATATAATAGTCTTACCTAAAAATATATCAAAACGCATACCATTATCCATCAAACAAACTTGGGTCCATTACCCAAACCTAGGTTCTCCAACTTCACATGGGAATAACTCTCTAACCATGAGGAGTATGTGATGTTCCACATACCACCAAAAAAGGAGTGACATGTAATACCCATATAGAATAGTATTACCTTCAAATATATTAAAACTCATACCATTATACATCAAACAAACTTGGGTCCATTACTTAAACCTTTTTGCTATCAGACTTTCTCCAAGGGTTGACATCAATCACTAAGGGTTGACATCAATCTACAATATCGCTCTCCAATGGTTGACATCAATGACAACCAAAAATACATACCAACTGTCCATCAACCTAATCCAACTGTCTGGCAATCTCCCCCTTTGGCATTGATGGAAACACCAACATTGATGGAAACACTTAGTCATGAGAACATTCATGCTCATAAATGTTTTTAACACTTAGTCATGAGAACATTCATGCTCATAAATGTTTCTATCTCTCCCTCTTTGACATCAATGGCAAAGGGTATCTCCCTTTTGGGCTGCTCCCCCTATCTACATGCCTTTGTGCTTTCTCTCCAAGAATTTATATCTTGCATCTGATAAATTTCTCCCCCTTTTTCATCAATGACAAAGGTATCTTTCCATCTGGGGCTGCTCCCCCTAACTGAACTATCCTTGGGGATACTCCCCCTGACTAAACTCTTCCTGAAACTGATCTTCCAAACTGAAATGTTCTATTTATGGTGCTTCCTTGTGTAAATCTAAGACATATAAGATAAGCATTCAAAAGCATTCATTTTGGAGTAGAAATTACTCCGAGTCTCTGGCGAAGATACTCAAAGTCTTCCCATGGAAGTGGTTTTGTAAAGATGTCTGCCACTTGTTATTTTGTGCCCACATATTCAACTATTATGCTCTTCTCTACAACCCGTTCCCATAGAAAGTGATACTTGATTGGATTTTGCTTAGTCTTGGAGTGCATCACCTGGTTCTTTGAGACACTGTTGACGCTTGTATTATCACAATAGATTGGAATGGGCTCATCATATTCAACCTGTATATCTTTCAAAGTTTGTTTCATCCATAGAACCTATGTCCAACATGTTGTTGCTGCAATATACTTTGCCTCGGTTGTAGATAAGGATACTAATGATTGTTTCTTACTTATCCATGATACTAAACACTCACCCAAGTAGAACATTGCTCCATTGGTGCTTCGTCAGTCATCAATGCAATCTTCCCAATCTACACCTGTGTAGGAAATAAATGATAGATACTTTCCTTTTGGATACCATAATCCAAACTATTCTGTTCCTTTGAGATATCTAAAAATCCTCTTCACTACTATGACATGTGTTTCCTTTGGTGTTGCTTGAAATCGTGCCACTTGACCAATTTCCTGCATTACGTCTAGTCTGGATGTTGTCACATATAGTAAGCTGCCAATCATTGACCTATATTGCCTCTGGTCTATAGACTTTGAATCATCATCTTTGCTCAACTTGCAACTGGTTTGCATAAGAGTGGTAACTGGTTTGCAATCTTCCATTCTGAACCTCTTTAGCATTTCTTTGATATGCTTAGTTTGAGAAATAAAAATTCCTTGGTTTCTTTGATGTATCTGAAGACTCGAAAAGAAGCATAGTTCTCCGAGTAATGACATTTCAAATTCATTCTGCATGTCCTTTGCAAATTTATGGCTTAACCTGCCATTAGTACTTCCAAAAACAATATCATCAACATAAATTTCAATTAATAAAATACTACCTTGAGTTACCTTGATGTAGAGGTTGTTGTTTGCACTTCCTTTCCATAGCTCGTAGGGAGTTTTGTCATTGTTGTTTCTGAGAATTAATATGTTTACTCAAAATCTGCAAGATTCTCGTAGGATGGTTCTCTGGTCTATCTCAACTACCACATAGACTCCCCCTGTCTATTATTCATATAATCCGGGAGTCTCTAAGCTGGATGGCTAAGAACAATTCTTGCTCTGATGTGTATTCATCATCATCTTCATTGGTAGATTCATCATCTCTCTAAGCTCTGAATTCTTTCCTTCTGTTCGCGGATTCATCTCTAACTACATCTCCTAAAAGTACAATCTCTTGAACATGTTCCTTATTTACCTGTCCTTCTTTTCTTTCAGTTATTTTCCAAACCTTTATGTATCCCTCATCTTTCCTTTTTGTTGTATCCTTTTCGTCACCTAAATGAGAAAAAGAAGGACACTTACAAGTCCAGTTGGGTTAGCTAGAGAAGACAAAAATGAGTGCAAGAGTTAGAAACATCAAGCACCATAAGAAAATAAACAACTAATCTAAAACAATTAAAGAAACTAAACTAATGTGCATAAGGGAAATGAAACAAAAGAAAGATCAATATTCATGCCACCAATGGATAGATTGTATTAGTGGGAAAACACAAAAGAGAAAGGGAGACTTATGGGTCCCCTCTTCCTCCAAGGGAGGGATCTTGAACCCCCACTAATTGATATCTTCTTACAAATAACAAACTAAAATGAAATGGTGATGAAATCCAAAGCTCATTCACTCAAGAGGTGATGTGAATGGATCAATGAAATGATTCTTATATGCTCCAATGAGGAAAGAGGTTCCTTGCAGGAGAATAGAGGAAGCATAATAATACAAATAGATTATTGGAAATATAGTGCACCCATGGCCTCTTTTTATAGAAAATATTTGAGGCATTATCCAACCGGTCTTTATTGTGAAAAATGGGCCCTTTAGGGCACCTCTAGGTCTTTGACCAACCCTCCACTCGGATTTCATCTTGGATTTGGGGGTCAAATTGAATTGGGAGATGAATCAGAAGTGGGTGGGAGGCTGACCATAATCATTAATGCTCCGTTCTGAAGTGTGCACGACTTTTTGCATCCACAGTCACGCATCAGGCGCATGCGCGCTTTTCCGGCGTTTTCGACTGGCGCACGTGTGCGCGCTTCATTTGCATTCTGAGTGCATGCCAATTTTATAAACAATTGTATAGTTTTGTGCCCTTTGGAAATGCATTTTTTGGGCCATGGATGAACTAATAGGTGTTTGGAGATGCTGGATTCTTGTAACCATTTGCGGATGAAATTTTAGTGATAACAAATGCCCCTTGATGTATGCGGTTAGGAGCATACGTATAGCAAAAAATGCATCAATGTTTCTTCTACTGAGAGTATCTTTGTAAGAAAGAGTGTTGAGGGGAGTTTTAAGAGAAACCCATTGGAGGGAGAGGGGAACCTGTTGTTATAACTTTAAATTGCACCACACATGCTTACCTGGCATCAGGCCAACTCATATCCCTTCTTTGCCAAAACTCTGCTAAACAACTCTTTGGAAATCCTCTTGTGTCAAGGCCCACACACCCTAACTCATTATTGTACGCGTGTGTATGCTGGCTGACTCACTACAGCCCGTGTGTACCTAACAAAGCACGAAAAAAGGAAAGTTGCCGACGGAACAAAAAGCTATGGGTCAGTTAACTGAAACTCCCGGCCATGCATGGCCAAGGGTTCGTCCAAAACCCTAGCTCCTTCTAGCCTATAAAATAAGGGGTAGGGGTACCATTTGGAGAAGGAAAAAATATAGTGAAGAAACTCTGCCTATTTACGTAATCCATTGTCCCAACCCTTTATCCTTTCCTCATGCCAAAGGAGATTTAATGCAAAGCAGTTGAAGGATAGAAGAAGAGGAGCCCAGGATCAGGTTCAAGGAGCGGTGGCCGGTCTCAACTTTGATTGTAATTTGATTCATTTTCAGTAATAAAAAAAATACTTTTCCCATCCCAATGTATGAATTGTCTATGATTTGATGAATTTATGCTTGATTTCTAACCCTGGAGTATAGAAGTAGCATGCATGCATAGTTGTAGTTTGTCTTGAGTGCAGGTCATTTGTGGAAGGAGCAGCGCAAACAAGTGGTCAAAGCGCAACGGAGGATCTACATCGAACGCTGGTAATAAGGTTGGTGATCATTTTCCATGCATTTACTGTGAAAGAGGGGTTTAAATCTTGGGTTGTAGGTTAAAAAGTAGTTTCTTTTCGGTCAAAATCTGCATGCAAGTCTGACCCTAGTTTGCTAGTCCGTAGGGTGTTTTTCCCAACAACAGAATTGGCGACTAATCCTTTTCAACATGGGAAAAATTTAACTCAAGCCTCTACAAGTGCAGAAGGGGACAGCCAAGAAACCTTCCCTCCTCCAAACAATCCCTCATCCGTGAACGTATATATGGTTAGGGGTGATGCTTTCATAACGACTAGAGCGCACGACTATAGTAAACCAAGCGCTTCTGAGAAGGGTAAAGAAGCTGATCTCCCATCTCTTCCTCTACATATCGAGAAGACGTTGGGAGAAACAATGACATGCATTCCAAAGGGTGCATTTAAAAAAGCTTCTCACAACCCAAACGCAAGGGCCGCCCATAATTACTCTGTGGTGGAGGATTTATCACAAACCCCTTGTGCGATGTCTGCTTTGGAGGTCCTCCAAAGCTGCCCTGCTTAGAGGAAAGCCTTGTTAACCACTTTGGGATCTACTGAGACTTGTAACCCGAGTACCATCATGTTATATACAATCGACTTAAAACCTCATCTGCCTTACCACGTAGCGTTTCAGATAGTAGTGGCTCATCCCATGAAAACTTTTATACGGAATATCTTCCGCACGGTGGTCGACGAGGGTGCCTTGACATGCGTTATGTCGTTAGCATGTTGGAAGGCCATTGGCCAGCCCGCTTTGTCTCCTTCACCTACTCTCCTCACTGGTTTCAACAATCGTTCTTTTCGACCACATGGCATCGTTCCTTCTTTCCCTGTGTAGTTAGGAGGGAAAACCGTGTGTGTCGAAGTGGAGGTAGTCGATGCTCCCCTCGACTATAACCTCTTGTTAGGAAGGAGTTGGACTTATGCTATGCAAGCTGTGGTTGCTACAATTTTCCGAGTCTTGTTGTTTCCACACGAGGGTCAGATAGTGACCATTGATCAATTGTCTTTCTCTAGGCCTGACCCAGCTTTGGGGGCATCCACAGTCCCTATGATTGATAATCCTCAACCAGGTGTCGTTAATGTAGGAGTTGGTTTGTGCCCGTCCTTGATGGGTACCTTCGATTACCCACCTCCTCATGACGATGTCAAATTTATATCTAATCACCATAAGGTTGAGATTTTTCAAGTTTCGTCGTTCCGCACGACTTACTTTGAGGATCCTTGGATTCTTCCTTCCCCATCAGCCACGATGGATGAGACAGGGCACCCCGACATATCCATGCCCTTGTCGGCCGCTGAGGTAGCGTACTCTTTAGTCCATCAAGCCTCAGCTAACCCTGATCTGACTCCGACACAAGAGTTGGATCCACTTCTAGAGCCTATTTGGGCTCAGGGTTCTCTTGCTAATGTCGATTCGTTAGACTTAGTCTTGCCTTCTGACGAAGCAGTAGTCGAAGAAATGACTAGTCTAGACAAACCTTGGGGAGATCTTCATCACATATCATATTTCCTCCCAGAGTTAAGCTGAATCGAAGCAGGGGAATTCACCGTTACTATGACAGGAGATCAACGATGTCCTATTAATCTCTTAGCTACGCAGGCAATTTATGCCGAGGGTAATATGGAGACTATCGCTGAAACTATACCCATCAACATCTCCCGAAACCCTGGCGTCATGGAAAATGTCTTCATCGGAGCGGATTTCTCCCCCGAAGAGATTCAAATTTACATGGATCTTTTCAAAGAATTCTGTGACGTTTTTTCCTGGTCTTATGAGGAAATGCCAGGTATCGATCCGAAAATAGTTGAACATGAAATCACAATGTATCTTGATGCGAAGCTTGTTCGACAAAAACTTCATCCAGTTAATCCTAAGAAAGCAGCAACCATCAATATTGAGGTTGAGAAATTGCTAAAGGCAGGTTTCATTTATCCTATTCATTTGACTCAATGGGTGTCAAACCCCGTGCCGGTCAATAAAAAACAAGGCACGATTCGTGTATGTACCGATTTCCATGATTTGAACAAGGCATGTCCCAAAGATAATTTTCCAACACCATTCATTGACCAGATTATTGATGAATGTGCCGGTTGTGAAGCCTTTTCATTCATGGATGGTTTTTCAGGATATAATCCAAATCAAACCTGAAGACCAACACAAAATGACATTCATTTGTCCGTGGGGTACATTCGCATATCGTAAGATGCCTTTTGGCCTTAAAAATACTGGAGCCACATTCCAGCGGACCATGTCTTTTGTGTTTCATGAACTCAAGCATATAGTCGAGGCCTATCTCGATGATTTAGCATCATGCTCTCGCAAGCGAATGGATCATCCCACGCACCTTAGACTAATCTTTGAACCCTGTCGCTACTTCAGGATATGCTTGAATCCAAACAAGTGCATCTTCTACGTAACGTCAAGACGGTTGTTAGGTTTCATCGTATCAACCACAGGGATCATGGTCGATCCTCTTAAGGTGGAGGCAATAATCTAGTTGCCCCCCCCATGCACAATCTTACAACTTCAGAGTCTACAAGGCAAGGCGAACTTCCGACGACGCTTCATCGCCAACTATGCCGAAATCACCAAGGGCTTTATGCGTTTACTGAAGAAAGATGTTCCCTTTTTTTGGGACGAAGCCGCTCAACGCTCTTTCGATGCATTAAAACACGCCCTCACAACCGCACCACTGCTACGACCACCGAACTACAACAAGGATTTCTTGTTATATCTGGCTGCCGCAGAGTCAACCATAGGCATGGTTTTAGTTCAGGAGGACGATTCGTTTTTAGAATACGTGATCTATTACCTGAGCCAAGGCCTCGTAGGACCGGGACTTAATTATTCACATATCGAAAAACTTGCGTTGACAACGGTTCATGCTATTCAATGGTTTCGTCACTATGTTCTATTTCGCAAGACCACCATCATTGCTATCGTGAATCCATTCTAGTACATGTTGACATGATGAGTTATAGGAAGAAAAATCAGTAGATGGATGGTCATCCTCCAAGAATTTGACTTAGATTTCGTTTTAGCGAAGTCCAAAAAGTCACTGGTCTTCGCAGAGCTTATCTCGGAACTTCCGGTTGAATCAGGTGACGTGTTTGAGGAATCGCCTATCCGGAGGGATATGTTTTTGATAGCATCTTTGGACCCCTGGTTTGGAGATATACTTATCTATCTCCAGACTTTGAAGTGCCCCACCTCTGCTTCTCGTGACAAGCGTCGGCGGATACGCATCATGCTAAGAATTATCTCATACTCGATGATACGTTGTATCAGAGAGGTGTAGACTGCATCTTGCGTCGATGTCTCACTCATGAGGAGGCCGTCATAGTGCTCAACGATTGTCATACTGGAGCTTGTGGCAGTCATTTATCTGGGTTGGAAACAACCCAAAAGATTCTACAAGCAGGTTACTTCTGGCCGACACTTATCAAAGATTGTATCGAATCGGTCAAGAAGTGCCATCCGTGCCAAGTCTTCTCTCGGAAGATGAGGGCACATCCCGCTCCTATGTTTCCTGTCATCACAGTTGGTCCCTTCACTAAGTGGGGGATTTATTACACTACATGCAACCCCTCGTCAGCAAGGGGGCACCGCTATATCATCGTAGCTTTCGACTACTTCACTAAGTGGGTCGAGGCTATGCCAATGTTTAAAGATGATGGAGAGATTGCAACTCTCTTCTTATTCAACCAGATCATAGCAAGGTTCGGCGTCCCGAGAGAGATTGTCACTGACCATGGAAGTCACTTTCAGAACCAAATGATGACCGAATTGACATCAAAGCTTGGGTTACGGCAGGAACTTTCATCACCTTACTACCCCCAAGACAATGGGCAGGTGGAAGCTGTAAACAAAACTCTTAAGACTATTCTACAACGAACTATCAACTCAGCCAAGTCAAATTGGCATTTGATGTTATACTCGACATTATGGGCTTACCGAACATCTATTAAGACTGCAACCAGTTTCTCACATTTTCAACTCATTTACGGGTTGGAGGCAGTCTTTCCCATCGAATGTCAAATCCCATCTCTGAAATTGGAAGTACAGTTATTGCCAGACACTTCTCCGCTTGAAGAACGGTTAGTACACCTTGAGCAGCTTGACGAGCAGCGTTGCGATGCGACCCTGGCCAACGAGGCTCACAAACATAAGGTCAAGTGTCAATATGATAGGTCCGTTCGTCCTCAGATTTTCTCTGAAGGCGACCTTGTCCTGGTCTACGACCAAGACAAGGACCCCCTAGGGGCAGGAAAGTTTAAACCCATGTGGTTTGGACCCTTCATTACAAAAGAGGTTTTAAAAAAGGGCGCTTATTGTTTGGTTGATTTTGAAGGGAATGCTTTGGAGGAGCCTAGAAATGGGCTTTACCTCAAGAAGTATTACTCATAGACAGGTCACTGTGGGTAACTTTTTGTAACATATGTATAGTCTTTGTACTATTACTTTTTAAGTTTCTTTTAAAGTGTTATGGACGTGTCATTGATGTTATCTTTCATCAATATGGCAGATGTCAAGTGAGTCCGAGGTGTTCATTGGGTATGCGGATGGTGCTAGTCGACACATGCAGAGGCTTGCCTCCGCAGCTTGGGTAATCTTTACACCACAGGGTCAGTTGTTATCTTCCGGAGGTATATGCTTAGGTGACACCACAAATAATGTCGCCGAGTATAGTGCAGTTATTGAGTTGCTTCGTGATGCCTTGTCATTGGGTATCTCTCATCTCCGGGTCTATCTCAATGCTCAACTGGTTGTGTCGCAGCTAAACAGAGTATACCAGGTTCATGATCCAACTTTACACCGACGATTCCTGAGGGTACGTCTCTTAGAACACAACTTTGATTATATTACATATTTTCATGTTCCTAGGAGATTAAACCAAATTACAGATACTCTAGCTAATCAAATTTTAGATTGGCATCTTGCCCACATATAAAAGAACATGGACATAAACATGTAAATACATTTTTGCACACAGAATCCATAAAACACAAAAAATATAAAAACCATATATAAACATCATAAAATACTCAGAGTACATAGATGGACACAAGCGCCTCAAAAATGGGAACAGTAACGAGTCACCGGGCTTATGCCCTAAAAAAATATAGACAAGTAGGTGCTCGTGGCACATAAAGAGTCTAAGTCTGTTCAGGGCCTATGGGCCCTATTATAATCATCTACAGCATGGGCTAAACGCCTAAACAATCGGACCCATGTCCGAGGTGCCCCCACAACATGAGGCTGCATGGATGGCGGCAGGTCCTCTATCACTGCCATCGAGACTGTGCGAGTGAGTGCAGTGAAGTTCCACTCAACTCGTCTAAGGACCCTCTCGGCCTCTCCGAATGGGAGGTTCCCTGCTACTACTGCTCCCCCAGCGGTGGCAACCGCGACTTCTGGCCGTGGATGACGCCTGTTCCGTGCATAGTCGACAGGTCGCACGGGTCCCACATCTGCATGCAACAAACGTTTAACCGTCAAATAATCTGGCATACAAAAAAAATGATATATATAACAAAAATACATAAAAATTACATATGCAAACAAAAAAACTACAAAGGTGGAGACTTACCCATCTCCCTTCACTCCTCACTAGGAGGCACGGGTATCTCAAGATCTCTAGAGAAATCTATCCCTGCATACGGGTAGTCCTCAATAACAGGGATCTGTCGTGACAGCCAAGCAAATAAATCATCATCGAAGGAATCAACGGTCCTTCCACCACCTTGTCGTGACAGTAGTACTGCCCATCTACACACTGTAGGGAAAGAGGCCTGATGGCCTCGTACTACAACCCGAGGACTGAAACTCGGAACTCTCTCAAAGAAGAACAAACACAAGATGGTCCCGAACCCGAAGTTCCTTTGTGTCCGCTGTCGACAATCTGTTAATTGCCTCTTCATGCACCCAAGCAGTGTGGTACTCCAATCAAAAAATTGTGCATTCATGCACTGGATGGCACAGTTCATCTGTGTGCGCGAAGCCTGATGCACGGCTGCTGAGCCGGTAATACGCCCAATCAGTAACAAGATAGTCTGCAGCGCTAAGTTCATAATCTTTCTAATGGGTACTTGGGATCCTGCACGTTCGGTCCCAGCCTCACAGTGCTCAGCTATCAACCCCGATATCTTTCTCTGCCCCGCAGGAAAAGTCTGGAAGTTGACTGGTTCCCCTCTCCTTGAGAGGCCAGTCAGAAAGTAAATATCCTTGGTGGTGGGCACCAGTGATTGCCCCTCTAGCATAAATGCCTCTGCATCAGGATGCTAGTAGTCAATCAAGGCATTTAATAGCCTTGGTTGTGCACGCATAAACGAACATAGAAAGAATTTGAGTAAGCCGCATTGCATTAACACATCCACAACATTCGGATCTGCAGCAACCAACTCACTGATTGCCTCATGCTACCTTTCCCTCCACTAGACATACATCCTGCCAACACAACAAGGTAAAGGAGGGTCAGTACTTCCTTTTAGTTTTCTTTTTCATCATAAAAGGGAGGTACACGCGGGTTGTAGAGGTGACAGTCGCGTGTACACGTGGACAGACTTTACTCTGCCCACGTGTACCTAGGGCCGACCTTTTTAAGGTCGACGCCCACCCAAAAAACCAACTAAATAATTAAATTGAAGTATTGAATAGCTAGGTAAGGGAGTTTGTACTTACTTGGTCCAAGCAGAAGTTCGTTTCGTCCACTGTCGCTCCTGGAATCACTATCTTTGGCAAAGGGGGTCTTTTGGCTCCAGAGTCAATTTCCAAATCAACAATGGTGATAATGAGCTGCCAGCTTCTATTTATAGACTTTTTGGCCTCTTTTTGTCACTTTTTTGGCCCCCCCTATCAGTTTCTTTATACCAAAAACCATTTAGAGTGATCCAAGAGTTATATGGGAGGGATTTGATCAGGTATTGGGACAAATTTTTTTTTTCTTCGAGTTTTGAGAAAATTTTGACAGTCCATCAATTTTTTTCAAAAATCAACTTGAGCTTATAGGTTAGGTTATCACCCCAACTTTTGCATCTCGTTGTCTTTTTTTTCTGCTATAGGATCAATCCCATCTAGTTGTGACACAAAACTGTCATATCCACTCTAGAAGTGTCACAACTTGGTGGTAGAGCTTACCAGAACATGGATGCCCTAGGTAGGTCCTGGTTGCATTATGGTGTCCATGCCGTTTCTAAAAACACTGTAGGCTCGGGAGTCCGTATAGTATTTCCTGAATATGAGTTTGGGCCTCATCTACATGAGTCTTTTTCACTCTTTGTCTCACCCTCAGGACTCCCAAAAAATAACGGGTCTCCTTTTAAGCCCTTTTCAGACCCTCTAAAAATGAAAAGATTGCCAAGCGATCTTGTGGCCTTTCATGCTTGTTAAACTAAAATTTGAAGTCACGTCTGTCCAATGATAGTTTACCCCTTTTTTGGTCCGGACGGTCAACTGTACGAACAAAGGTATACTCTATCGAATCCCCATTCTTTAGAAGAGTACTCTCAAGAATAATTTTATTCCTTTTTCGGGCCTGAGGGACTAAATTTACGAAAAAGAAACCCCCACGGAGTCCATAGTTAAGCTCTTTTCAGACTCCCTAAAATTGAAAAGATCGCCGAGTGACCTTATTCTTTCACACTCATTAAATTGGTCCAGAAGAATATTCCTGACGGAGTCCATAGTTAAGCTTTTTTCAGACTCCTTAAAAGTGAAAAAATAGCCGAGTGATATTGTCCTTGTCACACTCGTTAAAATAGTTTTAAATTGACGTCTAATCGGTGCTAGTTTATCCCTTTTTCGAACCGATTAGACTATTGTCGAAAAAGGTACCCCAGCGGAGTCTCCTTTTATGCTTTTTCAGACTCTTTAAACATGAAAAACCACCGAGCTTACCTTCTCTGGGCTCATTAAACTTACATCGAAGGACGTTACCATTGTGTGTTCTATTAACTGCATTTTCATACCTTATCCACCATCCTTGTGACAGTTTGCTTCTGTGTCCTAACACCTTTGGCCGCCGGAGGATTTTCCCCGAATATCATTTTACCAGAACATCAGTCTTGTCCTTATGCCTTGATCTTGTATGTTTGTAGTACTCATTCCTCCATTGTAACGTAATATTCCTTTATTCTTTTTAAAAAATTATCAAAAAGAACAAAAAAAAATCAAATATACCAAAAAAAGAGGATGGGAAAAATATTTTCTTTATTGGCAGCATAATGAGTTTCCCTTGGATAAAGCACATCTGTCCGTTTGATCATCAGACTATGGGATGTAGTACGACCTTAGGAATATTTTCTCGCTATATAGAGTTGTGTCCTCCACCATTTGGTTACTCTTCCAAACATATGGAGAGTTTGCGTTGCCTCCTACTTCGTAGACTTATGATTAACATATATGCTGCCTGAGTCTTATCACTTGTCGTGCTATTGTCCAAGGGAAGTTTGTCACTAAGCCTGAGTCGGCCCCTATGCAATATGTCTCTTGTCCGCATACCCGGCCATCCTGAACGTCCAATCAAGTCCTTGTTAGAAATCACTGAAGCCTTCAGTCCGATCATCAAGATTATCAAGTCCATAACCGACGAGCCATCGAAGACCTCTGGGTAGTGCAGTCATACAATCATATTACACTCCTACCCGAGTTTTAGAAGATTTTTAAGTTGTTTCTCGAGCTCTGAAGTACAACCATCAGGCCGAATCAGCTTCTGGAAGATGGGTACTCTATATGTATATCTTTCTGATTTCGAGATGTAGCTCCGCTGTGTATTATTCGCGGCTACTCTTTATAGTTATTTGACATGGATCTACAGTGTATTTGATTGGTAGCCATGGTTCTATTTTATCCCAAGCATGGGTATGCCTGCCTCGGTGAGACATTTGTTATTTTGCAGATGACACCTCCTAGTTCCTGATCCTTGGGCTCAATCGTTCAGCACATTAGTAAAGATTGGTAATGTATTTCGGCCATCAGATGCTCTTATGACCTCACACATTAGGGGGCATCTATTATAACCCTAAATTGCACCACACATGCTTACTTGGCATCAAGCCAACTCATATCCCTTCTTTGCCAAAACTCTGCTGAACAACTCTTTGGAAATCCTCGTGTCAAGGCCCACACACCCTAACTCATTACTGCACGCGTGTGTACGCTGGCTGACTCATTACAACCCGAATGTACCTAACAAAGCACAAAAAAAGGAAAGTTGCCGATGGAACAAAAATCTATGGGTCAGTTAACTGAAACTCTTGGCCATGCATGGCTGAGGGTTCGTTCAAAACCCTAGCTCCTTCTAGCCTATAAAAGAAGGGGTAGGGGTACCATTTGGAGGAGGAAAATATATAGCGAAGAAACTCTGCCCATTTACGTAATCCATTGTCCCAACCCTTTATTATTTCCTCATGCCAAAGGAGATTTAACGCAAAGTAGTTGAAGGACAGAAGAAGAGGAGCCCAGGATCAGGTTCAAGGAGCGGTGGCCGGTCTCAGCTTTGATTGTAAGTTGATTCATTTTCAGTAATAAAAAGAATACTTTTCCCATCCCAATGTATGGATTGTCTATGATTTGATGAATTTATGCTTGATTTCTAACCCTTGAGTATAGAAGTAGCATGCATGCATAGTTGTAGTTTGTTTTGAGTGCAGGTCATCTGTGGAAGGAGCAGCGCAAGCAAGTGGTCAAAGCGCAACGAAGGATCTACATCGAACGCCGATAATAAGGTTGGTGATAATTTTCCATGCATTTACTGTGAAAGAGGGGTTTAAATCTTGGGTTGTAGGTTAAAAAGTAGTTTCTTTTCGGTCAAAATCTGCATGCAAGTCTAACCCTAGTTTGCTAGTCCGTAGGGTGTTTTTCCCAACAACACCTGTGGGACCCAAAACTTTCACAAGGTGTTGGAAAAATAAAACTGTGTACAAACGAGGCGGGCATGCCCCATGCTCGTGTCATGTAACTCAAAAAATGTATAAGACAGTAACTGAAACTGTGTGTTGGTGTATATGACTGCAGTGCCCTCTTGGGCGTGTTGATAATGACAGAGGAAAATTATGATGGTGAAAAAACTCTGAAAAGAGGCGATGAAACCTATGAGAATTGTCAAGGATTTGCAGGCATTGATGGCCCAACAATTGTCTGAGGTCTTTGGAAAATATAAAAACAACTGCAATAGTCGCAGAGTAAGACCCACTGCAACATGAGAAAGTGTTGGAGTCGAATGCTATGGGGGTCAACGACAATAGAGAGAAATGATGGTTCTCCCTATGTCGTCCGAGACTCCTCATTGTAAAGGTAATGAGAGTCAAGATACTATCGCCCTTCTAGAAATGGTGCTGATGTCGACAAAAAGTGAGACAGGACTTCAATAAGCAAAGGGATTTATGAAATATACTGGATGATATTAGGAACCAATGAGCTTCATGGGAAAAGGTAAGAGGCAATGAGACTTTAGACTGCTCTTGTTTTGGGATATATGTAAAGGACGAGTGAAAAAAACTGTGAAACTATATCTAGTGTTAGGGGGATGACTAGACTGGGGTTAAATTGCACCAGAGGCATGGAAAAGTGGACAAACTCAGAGATCAAAAGTATGTGGACCGTGGGATACTTAGGGTTTGTGGATGAGGTCGAGCAGAGTAGGAGGTAAGGAATTCCCCAACCAAGGGAAAAATGTGTTGCGTTGCTGAAAAATGTAGGTCACTAAGGGTGACAACAAAAATGAGGTAAATGCGGGAAGCAGAGGCTTTGTACAATTACCAAATGGATAAATAATAAGTGGGGATAAGTGTGCAGATACAGAAATGGGTTCCCTAGTGTAAGATGGCTTGGCCGGTGAGGGCGTAAGTAGCTTGGTAAACATGTGGAGGGTGGGGAACCCATAGGTGGGTTTTTGTATTAGGTAAATGAATGGAGGACAATCTACAGATGGGCAAACTGATGGTGGATGAGATGGAGGGTTAATGATATTGCGGAGGTGCAGTCCAATGTGAATTGTATGTTGGATTACTGAGAGGGGGGGTGAATGAGTAATAGCGTAATTATAGTAATTTTTCTTCAAATGTTATATCAATGTAGAATTATTATCCAATAATGAGCAATAAGAAATAAACAATCACACACATACACAATACACTAGTGTTTTATGTGGAAACCCAAATCGGGAGAAAACCATTGAATGATTTTTCTTATATGTCTTGAAGAATTACATTCATTAGAAGCACCAACTTCCTTTGTTTTCCAGCTACAATTGGAAGGAGGCTCCAACCCCCTGGTTTCTCAGGCTACAACCTGAGGGAAGCTCCAACTCCCCAATTCTCTGGCTACAACTAGAAGGAGGCTACAACCCCCTATGTTCTTTGGCTACAACCAACTATCTTTGCCCCGTCCAACCGCCCTGAAGTAGAAGTAGAATGATGGAACCACTGTCAACTTGTCACTATGAGATATACTGTTGTACAACTGTATCAACCTGTACCACTGCCCTGTATCCACTCTGTACAAATTCCCTGTAATCAAACCATACCTGAACTGAACATGTATCTACAAAAATACAACATAGATGTGACCTGTAGTGATGCAACCCACATATATGTATGTGCCCAATTTGTTATGCAGCCTGCGTATGCCTTCTGAAACTAGGTTTTTCTTTCACTTGAAAACTTTTGACCCTCTGTAACTTCTTTCACATAGATCTGTAACTTGTCACTGTATACAGACTATAACTGTACCCTGTGCATGCATCCTCATACATAACCTCTACTGAAGGCAAGTATGTCTCTCTCTAGTCATGTTCCATATAGGTATGTGTAATCATGAACAAGTATAATATCCCTCACATGATCTTAGTCATCAACCCCTTTCTAATATTCAATTTCTCAATACATCAATAAATATAAGATTGTTTGCACCCTTTACGTCACGTTGTGAGCAAATAAGAGGTGCTTACATGCCCAGTTGGGTCTTGCTGAGCATGACAACTGTAGAGGAAAGAGTTAGAGAAATAAAAACAAAACTATAAGCAAGAATTAAATTAAAACAAACTAAAACTATGAGCATATGGATAAAGAAATAACAAACACAAAAAAACCAATATCACCAATGTTTTTAGGCTGATCTATTGATGAAATCAAAGCACAATGAAGAAAGGGGACTATGAGTCCCTTTTCCTCCAAAGGAAGGCTCTTGTGCCCTCACAAACTTGCTCTCCTTACAATAAGAAAAATGAAAATGATAGTGAAAGAACTCCTAGCATATCCACTCAATGGAGAGGTGGATAGCTCAATGAAATGGGGCTAATGTGTTATTGTCAAGGAGTGAGTCCT
>ML795169.1:182873-198397 GCA_009831015.1 Picea engelmannii
GAGCCTTCCATTGGAGAAGGAAGGGACCCAAGTCCCCTTTCCCCTTTGTGTACCTCTGGATTTCACTAATCAGATCAGCCTATCTATTGGTGAACTTGTTCCATTGTCACTTGTTTTTAGTTTTTGTTTTTATGCTCATGTTGTTATTTAGTTCTTGTTAATACCTTTACTGTTTTCTTTCTAACCTTTTGCATTACAGCTGTCATGACTAGGAGAGCCCAACTAGGCATGTAAGTGCTCACTTTTTTCTCACACATTGACGAAAAGAGCACGAACAATTGCATTGGGTGATTATGTAACTCTTTCGAAGTGTGAAAAAGGGGCTCTTTAGGGCTTCATTAGGTCTTTGACCAGCCTACCATGCGGATTCAGCTAAGATTTGGGAGTCAAATCAGCTTGGAAGCTGATCCATAAGTGGTTGGGAGGCCGACCAATTCAATAAATGTTCCGTTTAGCAGGTGCGTGGGTTTTTGCGCCAACAGTCGCGCATTGTGCGCGTATGCGCGCATGGTACATTCCTGTTCTGCGCATGTGCGCGCACACCTAAATTCTGCAAAGCGCCCTTCAATTTTTGGTTACTTTGTATAGTTTTTGACCTTTTTGGAATGCTATGTGATTAATTCAATTCCATGAATGACTTCATTACTACTTGACGATGCTGAGTTCTTGTCGCCATGTGCGGACGAAATTTCAGTGATAACAGATGCCTCCTGATGGATGAGGTTAGGAGCATACGTATAGCCGAAATCCATCAATGTTTCTTCTACTGAGAATGTTGTTGTAAGAGAGAGAAATAGTGGGAGCGGTGAGAGCAATCCTTTGGAAGAGAAAGGGACGAGTAGAACCCGACCTTCCAGAAGGTGCGTAAAATATACAACTGTGTACAAACGAGGCGGGCATGCCCCATGCTCGTGTTATGTAACTCTGAAACAAAAGATGACTGAAGTGTTGGTGTAGACAACTGCAGCACCCTCGGGGGCGGTAATGATAAAGGCAGAAGACAATTCTGCAAAGGAACATACTCTGAACAAACGAAAATGAGCGCGGAAATAAGCGGCGACGATGATGCGGGCATTGATGGCCCTACCAAGTTCAGAGGTCTTCGGAAAATGAAAAAAATAACTGCAATAGTCACAAAGTAAGACCCACCATAACATGGGAAAGTGTTGGCGTCGAATTCTATGGGGGCCAACGATAGCAGGGAGCAATGGTGTTTCACCCTGTGCCGTCCGAGATCTCTCATTAGATGGAGAATGAGAATCAAGATACTGTCGCCCTTTCGGAAAATTGTGCTGATGTCGACAAAAGGGGGATGCGACTCCCAAAAGAAACGGGCTTCGTGGAATCTACTGAGGTGAGGAAGTGGCAGAGGTACATAGACGAAGTCAAGAAGTGGGAAGACTCAAGACTGCCCGTGGTTGGAGGATGTATGAGATAAAAAGTGGCCGCAACCGTGTAACAAGGTCGAGTGTCAGGGGGACGACAAGACCGGTGATAAGTTGTGCTAGAGGTGGGACAAGGTGAACAAATTCAGAGGGTAGAGGTAAGTGACCTGTGGAGTACTCTGAATATATGGACAATGACGGAAAGGGTAGATGATAAGGAACTCCAACCAAGGGTGACATGGGTTGCGTGTGGCCAAAAGAAAGCAAGTCGCCATCGGTGACGACAAAATAAAATGTAACCACTGGAAATAAAGACGTTTGTACAATAAATAATGAATAATTTTGGGGAGAAATGTACAAATACAGAAATGGGTGCCCCAGTGTAAAATGCGTGCCCCAGGGAGGGCAGAATTTTCATGGAAAACTGATGAAGGGTGGGGGCCCCATTGGTGAGTTTCTGTATGAGGTAGGTGGAATGAGGGTAGGTTCGCAGATAGGCAAAGTGATTGTGGATGAAATGGAGGGTTCATGATCCTGCGGAGGTGCAGGTAAAAAATAGAACCATAAAGAGATAATCTGGGAGTCCATGTGGGAAAGCTAGCAAAATGAGGAGAAGGAGCATGTGGCTGATTCACGACATGATGAAAAGACTATCGAGACTCCCATCCCTAAAGGGTAATGAAGAACAACATGAGTGTAAAAAAAGTGCCAAAAGGTGCTATGAATGGGACAACTCATGTGGGTGAGAATGCTACCAGGGTACAGTACCGAAGATGCAAATGGAGGCGTGGGTACTACAGAGCCGGTAATGAAGATCCTAGAGGTAATCGTCAGAGGGCGTGACTAGAAATGCAAGTGCGATACAGTGGGAAATACTACATGCTAGTGCTGAGTATATACCTGAAGGGATGATGTTGATGAATGATGAGCAAGTACCTACACACAGAACAACCAAATACCCAAAGTGAACTATATCTGAAGAGAATCAAAGATGTGAGCATGTATTTGACAAATGTGACTATGCACGTGCGTACTTGACCATGATATGAAAAAAGGGCGCCCCGGGGGCCTAGGACAAAAAGTGACCCAGGGACTGCTGTGATGTAGACGACGGGATGTTGATCCTGTGGCTGAAGACGGTTTGAAAAATGGACACCTTGGGCTCCTAGAATGGTGAGTGGAAGTTTGGCAAAAGGCCTATATATAGCTGTAGGGCCCACATTGCCACCTCATTTGTACCTACTGCAATAGTGACTAGACGAGCAGATTGTAGAGGAGATTTGGAGATTCAGGGAGGACGAGGCATCTGATCGGTGGTTTGCGAGTGTCAGGTTAGTGGTCTGATCATCCTGCATAGAAATAGGTTTTCAATTTTTGGGCAGGGCGGGTACGGGGGGCTGTACAGGGGTAATTAGGGGTTTTATGATGTTGTGTGGGCCCACATGCACGGGCGATTCGGTAGAAGGCGCGCATAAGTGTGCGCCTGTCCACCGAATATACGCGCATGGGTGCGCGATATGATGAATTTAAGGCGCGCCCTAGGGGTGCGCCTGTGAGTTGAACATGCGCGCATCGGTGCGCGCCTGTGGGTTGAACAGGCGCGCATCGGTGCGCACCTATGGGTTGGACAGGTGCGCACTTGGGCGCGGCTGTATGATGAACAGGCGCGCGTAGGAGCGTGCCTGTGTAGTGAACAGGTGCGCATATATGCGCGCTTGTATAGTGAACAGGCGCGCATGTGTGCGCGCCTGTGGGTGAAAAAACCGCGCCTTTGAGGCAAGGTTTAAGGGTAAAAATGAGTCTTTTTAATGCTGTTTGATGGGTATCTGAGCTGATATAGGACTCTATGTTGTTTGCAGGTGGCCAGCAGTGACGATGCCAGTGCAGTGGCGCGAGCGAGATTGGGCCCAGTTGCGAGAGGCTGTGGACAATGATGGGCCGGGGGTGCGGACGACTTTAGAAACCTGTGGGTTGCTAAATTTCTTTGAGTGCCCGTTGATACGGGCGCAGGAGTACCTACTACAGTTCCTGCTTGAGATGTGGAGTCCGGAGCTGCACTGCTTCCTCATGCGAGGAGAGCAGATCCCCTTCACTGCGGTGGAGGATGTATACTTTCTGACTGGGCTCCCCTTTCGGGGAAGGCCCCTACCGACAGAGCCTGTGCTGCCTAGGGATACACTCTTGGCCACGATTGGGGCCCGATACTACTCAAGTGAGAACTTCATGTCAGGAATTGTGGTGAGCGTTAGTGCTATAGACTCGCTGGCTCATCGTTGCATAGTGGCGATGATTGTTCGTGTATACGGGTCACTTGCGACCCAATGGATTAGTGGTGGCCAACTGATGGTGCTGGAGAGGGTGGTGGTGGGCCACGAGCGGTTCGCATGGGGGTTGACGCTGCATGCGCGGATGATCGCGCAGTTGGACCGTTGTCGGTCCACAGGTGCAGAAGAGTTTGCTTTTGGCTCGATCTTGGTAGCCTTGTTTTTGGAGAGGGTGCCGATGATGCGCCCGAGGGTTTTGCTAGAGGCGCCAGAGGCATGAGAGCCACGTTTGAGGTGGTGGTATTCAGTGATGGTCTGTCACAGTGGTGGCGAAGGTGGCCACTACTTTTCAGCCGATGCGGCGCAGATATGGCGGCAGATGCCGTAGGTAGTTCTTCAGTACCCCTATGCTGGGGTTGACTTCCGAGGTGACCCGGACATGGTGTTGCCTCCAGGGGAGGTTTTCGACCATCGAGGTATGTTGTATCATTTGTGCATATTTGTGATCTTATGTTGTTTTTGAGATATCAGTCCATATATATGTGATATAGATGATGATACGATCTTTTGTTGTTGTTTTTTGCATTTGTATATGTGGCACCTCGCGGGCGCGAGGTGGAGATGCAGCGAGCGCCAGCTAGGTGAGAGCCAGAGGGACGATCGCAGGGAGAGAGGCGGCGACGAGAGGATGTCGCGGGTCACCCAGCAGAGCCTGAGAGGGCGGCGAGGTGGCGCTGGTTTGATGACCCTGGTGTGGGGCCATCACATGCTCCTCCGGCGGCAGCCATAGTGGACTTTGAGGATATACACCGTAGTCTGGAGATGGTGTTGCAGGACATGCCTGAGGGCACATGGATACGCATCCAGGATGAGGGGTTCCTGGATAGGAGTACCGCCACCATGGCGGTCTATAGTGCGACGAGCAGCTGTGCTTTCCGTGATGACTAGTGGATGCCTGCCGTCGGGGCAGGAGGGTCCTGTGGGTGGCCCTCCACCACCGCCTGGGGCAGGTGGTGGTGGGCCACCACCTCCTCCGGAGGGAGGAGAAGGTGGTGGTGTGATAGAGGCACCATGATTGATGTATATTGTATATCTTTTTGTTTATAGGCTGGTGAGCCGATTTTTGTACCGAGGTGTTGTGCTAGCCTATGGGCACATGTATTTTTTGTATGTAAACATTCGGATGGCTGGAGAGGCCTTGATATATATATGAGTATACATATTTTGCGATCCTGATGTTGTCTACATGGGTTTTTTGTTGTTTTTTATGATGATGTCTATTCTATCTATATGCTGTGACAGGTTTTTGTGGGATGTTTTATGTATGTGTAGCTTGATGTGATATATGCCAATTGAACACCATGTTAGCTATTTCATCTGTTGTTTGATTCAATTGTCTTGGAACATGTGTAAATGTAATGGAATCAAAATGTCGATATAATAGTCTAACCTGCAGGTATTTTCGAAAAAGGCATGGATCGCGTACACGGTATACATTATTGAGCTGGAGAACGACTAGTTGAGAGTCGAGGAAGACGCTAAGGTGACGAATACGATGATGCTGGGCGTCGGCCAGGAGGCCAATGACCGCAGTGTATTCGACTTGGTTGTTGGTTGCTGGCCCCAAACATATGCCTCTTGAATGTAGCATTTCGTGTGAGGGGGTGTATAGAGCCCAAGCAGCTGAAGCGAGATTTTGCGTCCAACGGCTGGCGCCGTCGGCATAACCAATGTGGTAGGATGTTGGAGGAAGCATATGTCAATAGCACAAATGATAGTTTAGACGAGAGGGTAGGAAAAAAAGAGTAAAAAACACTAAACAAGAAAAAATAACCTAAAGTAGAATGACTACTTTTAAGCATAAAATTTCTTGAGGTATAACCCATTGACGGGTTCCTTGAGCGAGAGGCCTTCGGGGGAGGCCAAGATGCATGCGCCTTTGGTGAGACAATGTTGGATAATGTAAGGACCATGCCAGAGTGATTCGAATTTGCCGTGGCCAAATGTATCATGAGCGATATCATAAGCCAGGACAAGGTCACCTTCGCAGAATGATCGAAGGTTGACATGGTGATCAAAGGTAGCTTTGGATCGTTTTTTAGCTGCCTCGTTGTTCTGTAAGGAAGATCGATGATCTTCATCCAGCAACTCCAAGTTCAGCGAGCGCTGCTCCATTGGAGCAGTGTCAGGTAATAGCTCAATTGCGGTGCGTAAGGTGGGAATTTCGCACTCGATGGGAAGAGTTGCCTCAACCCCATGGACTAAATGGAATGGCGTGAAACCCGTAGTGGTTTTTACTACCGTTTGATAAGCCCATAGCGCGGAAAATAACATATGATGCCAATTGGTTTTATGTTTATTAACTGTGCGCTGTAACATGGTATTGAGGATTTGTTTCACTGCCTCGACCTGTCCGTTTGACTGAGGGTAATATGGTGAGGCAAACTCATGAGAGAATCCTAATCGAGATGAGAGTTCGACGAAGATCTCATTCTCGAAGTGTTTCCCATGATCGGAAACAAGTTGGAGTGGTACGCCAAAACGGGATATGACGTGGTTAAAGAAGAAGCGCGCTGCAGTGTCAACGGTATTGTTGAAAGTAGGCATAGCTTCAGCCCATTTGGTGAAGTAATCAACGGCAACAACAATGTATTTGTGGCCATTGTTGGAGGGGGGATTACAGGTCATAAAGTCGATGCCCCATTTACAAAAGGGGCCGGCGGTAATGACAGGGTGAAGAAGGGCCGGGGGTGCCCGGGCTTTATTGGCATAGAGATGACATTGCTCACAACGTTTCACGACGTGGATGTAATCGTGAAACAAGGTAGGCCAAAATTAACCGGCTCGGATAATCTTTTGAGCCGTGGATATGCCCGAAAGATGGCCCCCACATGCACCGCTGTGGCAGTCGTTTAAGACTCTGTCGGCTTCGTCAATAGTCAGGCATCGACGAAGAATGGTGTCTACGCCTCACCGGTATAAGATGTCTCTGATGAGAATATAGCGGGGGGCCTGATAGCGAATACGTTGACGATCATCTTGTGCAAGGTGGTTACCAAACTTTTGAGTTCATAGGTAGACGAGGAGGTCGCCATACCAAGGATCATCTGAGGTGATGTAAAAGAGATGTTCATCTGGAAAGTCGGTGTTGATGGGGGCACTGTTGGTGTCAGAGGGAAGGGCCGTGACAAATTCGGCGAGAACGAGGGCCTTCTTACTCTTTGGTGTTGAGAACTCTAGGTCGTACTCCTGAAGGATAACGATCCATCGAACGAATTTGCCGTTAACTTGTCGACGGCTAAGCAAGTACTACATAGGGTTGGAATCTGCGACGACCTTTGTGGTGCGAAGCAGAATGTAATGGCGCAGTTTTTGGACTGCAAGGACAACTGAAAGGGCAAGCTTCTCTTCGTGTTTATACTTCAAGGGTGGCCCTGAGAGGTTCTTACTAACGTAGTAAATGACATGTTCATGATTGTCATTTCTGAGCTGGACGAGGACGCCGGCTACTGATACAGCTGATGCTGATACATAGAGAATGTAGTCGCGATTATAGTCAGGTGCACTAATTAAGGGTGCATTTGAAAGCGCTGCTTTCAAATCTTCAAAGGATTGTTGGGCATAGTCGTCCCAGTGAAAGGGGATGTCGTGACGTAGTAAGCAAAGGAAACCATGTGCGCATATGGCGTAATCAGGAACAAAGCGTCTGAGAAATTTAGCTTTTCCCTGTAGACTCTGAAGTTGTCGTAAATTCCGAGGAGGTGGAATCTCCGTGATGGATTTGACTTTGAGGGGGTATACGGTAATACCGCTTTGGGAAACGATAAAACCGAGGAGGCGCTTGGCGGTGACACATAACACACACTTGAGGGGGTTCAAGCGGATGTTGTACTGACGACACCGTTGAAAAATGATTCGTAAATCATCGAGATGTTGGGTGTGTTTCTTGGAGCGTGCTGTGAGGTCGTCCAAGTAGGCAAGGATGATTTCAGCCAGATCATGAAATATGTATGTCATCGCCCGCTGGAAAGTTTCGTCGGCATTCTTCAAGCCGAAAGGCATGACATGATACGCAAAGGTACCCCAAGGGGTAATGAATGCAGTTTTATATTGATCGGCTGGGTGGATTTGGATTTTGTTATAGCCAGAGAATCCGTCCATAAAGGAGAGAGCCTTGTGGCCGGCGCAGTCGTCGATAATTTGATCGATGAAAGGCGTGGGAAAGTTGTCTTTGGGACATGCGTTGTTGAGATCGCGAAAGTCTGTGCAGACGCGGATAGTGCCCTGTTTTTTGTCGACGGGTACAGGGTTGGAAACCCATGAAGTGTAAGCGATGGGGTAAATAAACCCAGCTGTACGTAATTTGTCAATTTTGGATTTGATAGCTGTAGCTTTGGCTGGGTGTAGCGGTCATTGTTTCTGGCGAACAGGTGTGATGTCGGGCTAGGTGTTGATGCGATGTTCGACAATGGATGGGTCGAGGCCATGCATCTCCGTGTATGACCAGGCGAAAATATCTCTATATTCCTGGAAGAGGGCTTTATATGTGGCGATTTACTGAGGAGTGCAAGTAGCTCCAATGATGATTTCCTCGACGATGGAGTTTTTAATGGACATGTCGATTTTGATGGTGGGGGAAATGTTGGCCATGTTGCATTTTTCAAATGCATCAGGGGCAGGAATAAGATTGTTGAACCAATCAATAGGCCCGGATGGGATAAAATCTTTGGTTTTGACCGCGTAAATGGGGTGTTGGTTAGGAGGCATGAGGGCTTCCCGTGGAAGGAAGAGTGCACGATGATGTAGTGCGTCTCAGGTAGAGTCTGGGCGGTATAGCTCTTCCAATATTTCCTCGTCGCATTGGAAATGCTGGGAATATAAGGGGTCGTGAGGAGTGATCTCAGTGCTAGTGTGATTGCCCCCTGCTGGAGAAGAAAGGGGGGTGGTGCGAGCAGATGGTGAGGGTTCACTCGACATGAACCATATATTGAAGTATTGAGGGGTACCCGTGGTGGTTGGATGGAGAGTCTCCGTAGGGGAATGACAAGAGAGTTGGGGGGGTTGGAGGGTAAATCCTCAGAGATGTCGTTTGAGAACCATGGAGGCGTTGGGAGTGCCTTGGGCTCTTGGGAAATGACATGAAGATCCTCAAGTGACGGGGTAATGTCAAGTATCGCCTCTGCGGGTCGGTGACGCAGGGCCAATTGACATTGCCTGTATGCAAGGATCGTAGGACATTGGTATGTAAAATGAGCTAGTGAATCACAGAGAGAGCAAGGGCATCTCATCCGTTCATTAACTGAAGTCGTGACATAGCGAATGTCAGTGATATTTGTTGAAGAGGACGTAGCAGGTCGGGGGTTGTTCTGGAAGTTCTGGTGTACAACCACTAATGTTTGCCGAAAGCGTGGCAGTGCTGGGCAATGATGAGTGTAATGACCATACTCTGAACATATAGCACAAGCGTATTTGGTCCTCAACCCTTTACTACTGGAAGGGTTGGTGGTAGTGGTACTTGCAATAGCGATGGGTGTTGTGGGGGTTGGATTGGGGGGAATCAAATTCCTTAATTCAGGTAGTGATGGGCAATTGTTGGTTTGGTGGCCCTCTTTCTCACATAGTGCGCAAGGTGGTGGGATGCGTGGAGGAAGTGGAGCGGTGGGCTCTTTCTTCTTTCTCCTGCCCCCAGCTGTAGCTGGGGGGTTAGTGAGTGGGGTGGTAGTGAGTGGGGGGGGGTTGGGGTAAGGATAGGAACTGTCATGGGAATTCCTTCCTGTGGTTGAGGGACCATCTCTGGTGGGTGTAAATACCAAACTGGGATCGCTAACACCATATTAGGAAGTGTGAGTGTTGCGGCTACCTGAAAGGATTCAATACCTGGTGGAGGGTAAAATAAGGGAATTTGGGTGAGGGGTTGGGGGAATCTCTCCCAGGCGGGATTATTGTACTAAGGGGATGTGGACTCGTGGACTGTTGAGGTCGACGAGTGCGTAGGAGGCTCCGGCTGGAGTGGTTCTGCCACTATTGAGACGTCAGGAATGATTGAAGCCTCCTGAGGAGGAAGAGCATCCTCCGTGTGAGTTTCGTTAGATGAGACGACGCATACTTGATTAGGGGGAAGGAGTGGGGGTGCTCCATGGTATGTCCCTAACAAGGATGGGTCTTTAAAAATCCCAGGACCCATCTCGATGAGTGGATATGCATCGGGATTGGTGTGGATGAGAGGAAGAATGTTATCGAGGTTGGCAGATGGGTTAGGCTCGTAATGTGAGACTTGGTCGATGGTCACGATATTCCCATTGTGGGGGAACATCCTTGTCCGAAAGACTGAAGAGGCCACTGCCTTCATAGCGTACATGTAGCTACGCCCGAACAGGATATTATAATCGAGCGGGGCGTCGATAACTTCGATGTCAATGAGAATAGTCTTGCCCTCGAGTTCAACGGGGACATTTTGGAAGAGCCCTTCAGGAGAGGATGGTCGTCCGTCATAAGCTCGTAATGTGATGGCAGAGGGAATGAGCTCCGAGGAACCAAGTTTCTTCCATACTGTTTTGGACATGATGCACATGGAGGCACCTTCATCGATGATACACCGATGAACTGTGATGTTCCGTATCTTCATTGGTATTTGAAAAGCGATCAAGGCGGGGAGACGAGGTTCTCCGCTATCAAGATCAAAGGTGATGAGTCGAGTATCTGCGGGGTCGACTGCCCCCAAGGAGGAAAGTAAAGATTTCCGTTGCGTAGGACAAGTCTGGAGGACTTCCAGGACTGACATGACAGTCGGGGATTGTGCTAAGTCGTCGACCAAGCTATAGTTATGAGCGGCCCTAGCCTGTGGGTTGTGGACATTCCTTCGCAAGGGGATGCGAGGGATGCGTAGTGGTGGTTCGACTGAGGGGCGAGGGATCACCAACGGGGGTCCCGTCGGTGTAGGGTTTGTCTCTAGAGAGATAGGAGTAGACTCAGCTGGATACTGACGATTATGTGTTTGCAGCAGGATTTCTTCCTCACTGGTGAGGAGAATGGTACGCTTTGCTGGATTGTTAGGGTTGTGGTATTGTCCTACCTGAGGTGGGGGGTGCTGTGTATCCTGTTGGGTGTTTATCACACCTTGATGTGGAATGGGATTTTGCAGCACGGCGGGAGGGGGTTGCTACACATATTGTTGTGGTGCCTGTTGAGGGGCAGTTTGTGCAGAAGAATGGGGAAGGCTACCCGAGTCCTTCAACCGTTTGAAATCGGTGATCTGGGGGCAATGGTGAGTGTAATGACCGAACTCACCACAAAGAGCATAAGGGTAAATGGTTTTAACATTGTTACGCCCTTGGCGTTTGTTGTTATTGCCCCCTTGGGGGTTTTGGTTCCCTTGGTTCGGGTTGCCCCCAGTGGGTTGGTGCTGTGGGGGTTGATTCCCACCTTGACCATGGTTGTTGTTATTCCTGTTCTGTCCTTTCTTCTTGGGATTGTTTGATGGATGAGTTGGGTTGGCTGTATTTAATTGTTCAAAATTCTGGTATTGTTGAGCAGCGGAAGGTTGAACAAAATTTACCCCCGCATGTTGATGTGGGGGAGCCATGGGTTGTGGTGGACCAGGAAAGGGGAAGTATGGGTTTTGCGGTGGTACCGATCCGTAAGGAACATAGGAAGGCGTAGTGATTTCACTAGTACTATAAGCTGATGTTGAGGGAGTACCACTGTTTTTGGGAATAGGTGGATGTATGGGAGGTGCCGGTGGTGGTCCACTGATGGGTGGAGGTATAGAAACAAGGTATGGTTGTTGATAAGGGGGTGGGGGTAATAAGGAGTTCCCCCATATATTGGCGGGTATATAGGTGTTCCATACATCGGTGGCGGTTGGGGTTGTGGACCGTGGTGCGTGGTGGCACCTATTAGTCTGTCTACTGAGTGAGACATCCCAGGTTTGTCTTGGCCAAATGGCACATGTTTTAGAAGATCAGGAAGTACTGTGTATAAGTATCCTGACTGTGCATAAATGAGGTCATACTGTTGGGCCTTACTGATGGCTTCCTCTTCGGACTGAGGGAAGGTGGAAGCAACATCCTTTCCAAGGAGAGCGACAAGTGATCTAAGAAACCAGTCGAGGCACTGTTGCTTGGTGGTTTTTGCTTTACACAAACTATGTCGCCTACGCCACTCATGAATGTGGTCAGCGATGTGGGTGGCTGAGGTCTGTTTGAAGTTAGACAGTAGTTCTAGACCATTGTCATGGTGGATGGGTAATTGGAAGAAGGTCAAAAATGCTTTGGCCAATGACTCAAAGGTCGTATGTGACCCTGATTTTTCTTCGACATACCATTTGGCTGATGGGCCAGTAAGTGTGCGTTGAAATAATCGCAGTCCGATGTAATCATCCATAATGCTATTGGAAGAACACCATAGATGAAAGGTCATGACATGGTTGGCGGGGTCATCCCCCGCCTTTCCTTCAAACTTTGGCATGTTTGAAGGAAGTTTTGTTGGCATTGCAGGCCACGTGGCGTCATGCAATATAGGATCATTTGTGATCTTGGTGAGATCCGGTATGTTGAGAGAGGCCAAGTATGGCATATGTAGTGGGGTGGGAGGGTTAGCTCCAGCCATGGTGTGTTGTGAACCTGACCCTTGATGGGGACTAGGTGGGTTGGTGCTCCCTCCTTGAGAGGAAGTGGGTCCCCCGCTTCCGTGTAAAGGAGAGCGAGTGAACGGATGACCTTGGGAAGATGATCCAAGTAATGTAGAACCAAGCAAAGATAATCCTAAGATAGTAGCACTCACATGAGTGTGTGAAGGAGGTACCGATGAGCGGGTACGACCAGATACTCCCCCTAAGATAGGAGGGAGGTTGAGCAAGCGTTGTGAATGACGGGGGTTCTTGGTTCCCCTATGATGTCAGACTAGATGTGTGAATGTGTGCAACAAGTGGTGAGAGAAATATAGAAACAAAGAGCCTTTGCGTTGAATGTTTTACACAATATATATATCCAAATCAAACTGTAATCAGATGTGCATCATACATAACATGAGAAAGAAGCATATATATGGTAAGTGGGTTTTGTCCGCGTGGGGGAATCAAAAGAAAACAAATGCTTGTGTCCTAGAAGACGTAACGTCCTTCCTCTCAAATAGCACTGGACCTTCCAATAGTTCTCAACAGTGGGGTCTGAAGTCACCGGAAGAGACACTAGTGAAGGATTAAATAACTGGTTATAATGAGGGGTAGAGGGGGAATATCTCGAAAGAGCTGACGATATTTCCCAATAGCCACACAAAATCCAATCAAGGTGCAATTGCAGCCCACAATTGCCACCTGGGCAGATGTCCTATAGTTGGTCACTAGGTACCTCGGTCAAAGTGCGACATTTAGATTTTCGGCCTAAGAAATGGGTCACGGGCTGGATCTCATCCAAGAGGTGGGTGCCTCAAGGGGGGACGCACAGAACAACTGGACCTCGGCCTTCAACCCTTCACGGGTATCTCCCTGCCTTATGGTAATTGGAACACTTGACTTGGAGGATTTGAAGTTCCCTATTTGTCAACCTCTATGTTTTATCAATGTGAGAACCAGATAACGAGGAGTTATTTGGATGCCTATCCCCGAAATCCTACCTAGACTAAAAAATTCTTTTGGCAGCTTCTGTGGAGGAAAACTTAGTGAGTTTTTAGAAAGTTTTTAGATGAAGTTGTTTTGTGAGGCTGGGGGTGAAAACCAACCTTGTTTGATTAACAATGGGAGTGGATAGTCCTGTCAAGAAAAGATGGGGTATTTTCGGAATCCCTTTTGAGGAGACTTACTTGGACTGCCACGTTTTCGAGAAGAATCTATGTGAATGAGAAGTGACTTTTGTGTGTGAGTGAAAGTGCGCCAATTTTAGTTAATTAGATGTCACCTTGCTGCATGTGGACATCGCTTGGTCCTTACAAGAGTTTGATTACCTAATTAGCTAGATGTCTTTGGTACAACCTTGCGGAATTCAAAAGCCCTAGGAAACTAGCATCTGGACATGTGGGTCAGTTACTATCCTTTAACTCCCTATTGTGAGATAATCTAGAAAAATCATGAAACTATCCTAGATTGAACATGTGAACATGTGTGGGCCCGTTACACACCTTTAAACTCTCCTAGTTTTTTGATCTAAGAAAACAAAAATTCAAACACTATCCTAGCTTTGTGACATATGGGCATGTGTGGGCCCATTACAATAATGTGTTTGAAAAAATGAAGCTAAGAGGGGTCCCAAAAAGGGCCGTTGTCCTCTCCTAAATGTTTTAAAACTTTTGTTTTAAGGGGGATAAGATTGTTTTCACAATCTTTTTCTGTTTCTCAAGATCGCTTGGAAGCGCGAGAGAAGAGCATACTCAAGGATTGTTACTTCAATTTCAAGTCCCAATGTAAGTTTATATGTGATTAAAATTGATAGCCACCTTAGATGATTAATCAACACAAGCCATCCAAGTGGCAAAAAGCAAAGAAGGGAAATTGATTTTTTTTTTTATCCTCCTAAGTGCCTATGTTAGACTAACCCCTTTATAAGTTGAGGGGACTTAAGTGTGGTGCAGTATTTAGAGCATGCATAACATCATTTTAAGAGGGCCCATGGCCTTTCCCACATCCCAATTAACTTACAATATGAAATTTTGTTCAACATGCGCGACCCCTAGTGTAGACAGGCGCGCACAGAGCACTGGTGCGCGTACAGAATAAAAAGAGAAAGCGCATGCGCGCAGAGGCAGACTGTTGTAAAGGCGCATGCGTGCTCGATGTGCGTCTGTGGGTGAAATACCCACGCGCCTGTGGCAAACGGCCGAGAGAGAAAATCCGGATGGATTTATCTCAATTCTCCCTTGAATTGACTGGTTAGCAGGTCGGCAGAGGCCGGTTTGTGCACCTGCAAGTTAATGAAAGCAAAAGGAAAGAAAAATAAACCCAAATGAGGAAGGAATTGATACCCAATCCCCAGTATGGTCGCCAATCTGTTTGCACCCTTTACGTCACATTGTGAGCAAATAAGAGGTGCTTACATGCCCAGTTGGGTCTTGCTGAGCATGACAACTGTAGAGAAAAGAGTTAGAGAAAGAAAAACAAAACTATAAGCAAGAATTAAATTAAAACAAACTAAAACTATGAGCATATGGATAAAGAAATAACAAACACAAAAAAACCAATATCACCAATGTTTTTAGGCTGATCTATTGATGAAATCAAAGCACAATGAAGAAAGGGGACTATGAGTCCCTTTTCCTCCAAAGGAAGGCTCTTGTGCCCTCACAAACTTGCTCTCCTTACAATAAGAAAAATGAAAATGATAGTGAAAGAACTCCTAGCATATCCACTCAATGGAGAGGTGGATAGCTCAATGAAATGGGGCTAATGTGTTATTGTCAAGGAGTGAGTCCTTAAAACAATCTAAGCAGCATAACATTACATGAAATTCCTTGAGAAAATGATGTTTCTTCATGGTTTTTTATAGCATTGCATTGGGTGATTATGTAACTCTTTCGAAGTGTGAAAATGGGCTCTTTAGGGCTTCATTAGGTCTTTGACCAGCCTACCATGCAGATTTAGTTCAGATTTGGGAGTCAAATCAGCTTGGAAGCTGATCCATAAGTGGTTGGGAGGCCGACCAATTCAATAAATGCACCGTTTAGCAGGTGCGCGGGTTTTTGCGCCAACAACCGCGCATCGTGCGCGTATGCACGCATGGTACGTTCCTGTTCCGCGCATGTGCGCGCGCACCCAAATTATGCAAAGCGCCCTTCAATTTTTGGTTACTTTGTATAGTTTTTGACCTTTTTGGAATGCCATGTGATTAATTCAATGCCATGAATGACTTCATTACTGCTTGACGATGCTGAGTTCTTGTCGCCATGT
>ML795169.1:206415-251585 GCA_009831015.1 Picea engelmannii
CCCTGGGCCATTCCTCCTACACTAATCAAAGTGCACACTGGAGAGAATGTATAAAACCTAAGGAATGTTGAGCCTGGACCATTCCCCACCCTGAGCCATTCCTTCTACACTAATCAAAGTGCACCCTGGAGAGAATGTATAAACCCTAAGGAATGTCTGTCCCTGATTGCTGAGCCTGGACCATTCCCCACCCTAGGCCATTCCTCCTACACTAATCAAACTTCACCTTGGAGAGAATATATAAAACCTAAGGAATGAATGTCCAGACCATTTCCTCTATTAACCACAAGAGGAAAAGACTGTCCTGTATCAACCTCCAAAATGGACCATTTCTCATGTTAACCACAATGAGAAATCACTGCCCGACGAGGCGGGCCAGTCTTCTTGAGTAACCCTCAAGAAGAGAGACTTCCCTAGACCACTCCCCATGTTAACCACAATGGGAAGTTGCTGTCTATGATACATCAACAATCTGGACCATTTCCCATGTTAACCACAATGGGAAATCGCTGTCCATCAGAAATCTCAATCCACTTTCCGAACAGGAAAGCATCTGTCCAAGATGGAATATTTTTCAATCCTGAAAATGAATGTCCTCAATAATATTTTCAGTGCTCCCTCCCAACCTGGGAGTAATTTCTTCCTTTTTCAATAAGGAAGTCGTCTCCACAAGATTTAGCTTGAGTACGCAAACTCTTTCATCTTGGATAGAAGCTTTACCAAAATGTCTTCTTATCTGCTCATATGTGGAGATATGTATTGGAGAACCACTTTCTCCTTTTTGGACTTCATCATGGATAATGTAATGCTTGATTTCAAATGTACTTTAGTCTGGAACACTGTGAAGGATTCATGTAGCTCTGAACAATAGAGTATATTATTGTTGGAAAACTGGAACATATCCATGTGACACTTCTTCTGTCATCATGAGATCTGATCTACTGAGTAATCATCTTGATGTTATAGGAAATCTTCACCATTCTTCTGCTGTGCACTAGAGGTTCTTCACCAAGTTATCTTCTTCTATCTGCATACAAGGGTCTCTTTCTGGTATGCCTCAAAGTCTTGAGATTGCTTCTTCATACGCTCTTTATTAAATTTATCTGGAGAGTATTCTTTGCATTCATCTGATGTAGAACTCCAACTTATGGATGTTGTTGATGATATAATGACTCATGTAGAGATAAGTCTGGTTTACTGGAACAAGAAATCATCATAGTATTCTCCCTCCATCTGGGAGAACCTCTAGTTTTGGATCTTGCAACGCTTTCATTCATAAGTCTTCCATACACTGTTCTTCATCACGACTTTTAGTTCCTCTGCTTGATTGCTTTTATTGAGTTTATATCAGGCTGGTAATCTTGTAATTCTCGATACAATGACTGGTGTTCTGGATTCTCTTTCTTTCTTGGAGTCTTCATGTTCTTCTTCATGTTTTTCTTTAGATTCTTGGGTCCATGGATTTTCTTATATATTCCATGCCCTAAAGATTCCACTTCTTCCTTTCATCATAGGATCACGGATCGGTATGGACAACTAGGGATACTTTAAGGCTTCTCTTCGAAGAAGACTTCTTCTGAGACTGAACTTGAACACATACTGTCTTTCATGGTTACTACCATCGATATATACTTCATCATCTTCAATGGATCATAGGATTAGCTCCCTCCTAATCCTTGCTTCATGTAAGAGTGCATATAATCGGCTCCCTCCGTCTAATAGAGTCCATTCTTCCATCTACATCCTTATTGTCTTCTGCAATATATAATTGGCTCTCTTTTCTAACAGAGTCCACGCTTCCATCTTGTTGTCTTATACAAAATGTCATAAGTCTTTTTCCAATTTCCTCTCGATTGTTGACTTCTTTCTGTCTTTTCTTCTTCTAAGTGTCTTCATGATTGATTCGTCTTATCTTGCAATAGCTTCCACATGATTTGTATTTCATCCTTTCATGTGTATTATCTAATGGTATCCATTCTTATCTTGTTGTTCTTCTATAGGTATAGTTCTTCTTGGAACACATTATCTTCCAAGACATAGATATACAAGATATGTATAGAGACGATGCAAATAAGATATGTACAAGAAATAAGAAGAGTATTGTTACCTTTAGAAGAAGAAGTCTCTTTCATCTTGCTTAGTATTCTTTGTAGGTTCCTTTTCTTCGTCAATTGATGCTTCATGTTTCTCCTTCCTTTTCTTTAGCTCAGGACAATGATTCTTGTAGTGACCATACTTTCGACAGTTGAAGCATTGTACTTCTGAAATGTCTTTCTCTTGATTTGGCTTGCTTCTTGAACCAAAATTCCTTTTGTTCCTGAAGTTCTTGAATCTTGCTGTGAAGGCTTGATCATCATACTTCTTTTGGGGTTTCTCTTTTGCACTGATCCTTGATTCTTCTTGAGCACAACAAGTCCAAAGTTCTTCAAATGTCAGATACTCCTTTCTTGTGTTCATGCTTGCGGCAAATGCATCCCACGTCTTAGGAAGACCATTGAGTACTATGTTTACCAATTCCTTCTCTGAAACGATTTCTTCAATAGATTGTAGTTGATCTCTTAACTGAGAGATTCTCACAAAGTATGATGTTATGCTGTCATCATCATTCATATTCATGTCATAGAGCTCATTCTTTAGACTCGTTACTTGTCCAATGTTTCTGACTGAGAATATATTTGTTAGGGCATCGTACATATTCTTTAATGTGTCAAGATGGGAGATGTAGGGTATCAAGTGGTCTTTTACAGATTCCACTATGATACTCATAGCATTGATATCACTTTCTTTGAACTTCTCCATAGTTGCAATGTTCTGCGGTTCCTTCTCCTTTCCTTCTTCAAACTCTGGCTTCACGATCTTTCCTTTCATGATATTCAACACTTTATTCCTGGAAAGGATGAGGTCAATCCTTGTCTTCCACGCTTTGAAGTTAGAGGTTCCATCTAACTTGTTCTCTGACTTCATAGAATAAGTCATGGCTGCTTTGACTTGGTCAAACCCTAGATTTGACCAGAAATTCAAGCTTCACGTCTTGGATTTCTGAGAGTACCAGGAGATGCACTGGGTTAGGGCGCACTAATATATCCATAGATTAGTCAATCCATTCACTTAAGGTGCCTCAAAAAGAGGATTAGGGTTTATGCAACTGCTCACGCTAGTAACCCTAGTGGCAGTTCCTCAACAAGTTCAATATCCTAGCGGCTATGTTTCCTTCCAGCGTTTAGACTGAATCTAGGAGGTGTGGGCCCATAACCTGTTAGAATATGAAATATGTGTGCTCATTTTACCATTGAAAATACCCTTTTCACCCAACCATAGGCCGAAGACACCCTCCGAGCACCTTAACCTTGGTAGAGAATCATTCCGGAAGCAAACCCTAAGCTAGATATCCATACAAAGGGTAGCACACCTTTCCCCAAGGATAGCGCATCAACAGGAGCTGATCAGATAGTCCAAACCCTAGCCAAGAGATAGTCCAAGCCAAAATGTAACTTCTAGCTGTAGTAGCTGCAACAACAACTCTCCTCCAAACCTGCGCACAAGACTGCAACTGCACTGCGCAGAACTGGCTCTCTGCAACTGTTGAGATGTGTCAAATGAGAGACTGGCACCTTGTATTTATAGTGGTTATGTCAGACTTATTGGGGCCGACTTCTCCTTCTGGGTACATGTCTGTTCAGTATATTATTATTATTTCTAGCCGACTTCTTCTCTTGTAGGCTAATAACCTAATACATATTATCTTCTTAAGCCGACAAGTCTTCTAGGGTTATTAGCCAACTCATTAGGGTTTCTTCTTGCTTCCCGGCATCTTCTATTCTCTTCAAGTTTACACGTGGAGGTAAATACCTCCCGCAGTTACCATAATATCAATATTAATCTCATAGGAAGAGATCTTAGTACCTTTTGAACAATTATAGATTCTTCGATTTCTTCTCCCAATCCTATGATTGCATTCACTGTTTCATTGACTCGTAAGAAGTAGGCTGTGATATCTTCATGTTCCTTCATTTTTAGTTGTTTGAACTGAACTCTGTATGTTTGAAGCTTTGCTGCTTTGAATTTTGTATCTCCTTCATATATATTTCGAAGCTTGTCCCAAATCTCTTTAGCATATTTATAATGTGCAACTTTGGTGAATACCGTATCACTGAGACCATTCAAAAGCGAATTTTTGGCTTTGGAATTATTCTCACCGAGTTTCACTGCTTTGTCATTTGTTGGTGGAACTGTTGGTGCTATGTATCCATCTACAATTGATTGCCAAACTTGAAATCCATGTGCCTGTATATATGTCTTCATCCTTATGCTCCAAAAAGAATACTTCTGTCCATCAAATTGTGGTATTCCATTTTTATATGAGTTGGTACTCTCCATGATCTACCTTTCAGTGGTTAAACTGATTTTTGAAGGAACCTGCTCTGATACCAATTGTTGGATTACTGAGAGGGGGGGTGAATCAATAATAGCATAATTATAGTCATTTTTCTTCAAATGTTATATCAATGTAGAATTATTATCCAATAATGAGAAATAAGAAATAAACAATCACACACATACATAGTACACTAGTGTTTTACGTGGAAACTCAAATCAGAAGAAAACCACATAATGCTTTTTCTTATATGTCTTGAAGAATTACATTCATTGGAAGCACCAAATTCCTTTGTTTTCCAGCTGCAGCTGGAAGGAGGCTCCAACCCCCTGGTTTCTCAGGATACAACCCGAGGGAAGCTCCAACTCCCCAATTCTTTGGCTACAACCAGAAGGAGGCTACAACCCCCTGTGTTCTCCGGCTACAACCGGAAGGTGGCTACAACCACCCATCCTTGCCCCGTCCAACCGCCCTGAAGTAGAAGTAGAATGATGGAACCATTGTCAACCTGTCACTGTGAGATATACTGTTGTACAACTGTATCAACCTGTACCATTGCCTTGTATCCAATCTGTACAACTACCCTGTAATCAAACCGTACCTGAACTGAACATGTATCTACAAAAATACAATAGATACACGACCTGTAGTGATGCAACTCACATATGTATGCGCCCTATCTATTATGCAACATGCGTATGCCTTCTAAAACTAGGGTTTTCTTTCACTTGAAAACTTTTGACCCTCTGTAACTTCTTTCACATAGATCTATAACCTGTCACTGTATCCAGACTGTAACTGTACCCTGTGCATGCATCCTCATACATAACTTCTACTCAAGGCAAGTATGTCTCTTTCTAGTCATGTTCCATATAGGTATCTGTAATCATGAACAAGTATAATATCCTTCACATGATCTTAGTCATCAACCCCTTTATGATATTCAATTTCTCAATACATCAATAAATACAAGATCTCAACCATGTACCATAAAAAATCTTAGCCATATGCCAAGAAATACAAGATGTGCCTCAACAAGAAGTATCAATGATAAATATACCAACACTGTATTTTTGTAGATCTGACTTATACAAAAGATCCCATGTAGCCACTAGTCTCTCTAGGGAGAATCCTCAAATCTCCATTGCCATTCCTCATGAATACATCAAAATCCAAATATTCATAGAAATAAGACATACCTTTTGAACCAATGGATGGATCTGATGTATATGATCACTCTAGACCTTCTTGGGTGCTTGATTTCAGAATATAGAACCTCTGCACCTTCATCTTCTCAAGTTTCATGGATTTATTAACATGTACTCACCCTATAAATAGTCATCCCGCGTACATACTCACTCTATACACAACCAACCCGTGTACATATGCACCCTATACACAGACAACCCGCGTATGCCTCAGAAAATAGGGTTTTCTATGAATCCGATAATTTCACCGTCAACCCTTCGTGCTACCTCAGATGTTTGCCACTTCAGGTGTATCCACAAGTATTTACAAGAAGCTTTACATAAGAAAATAGATATACAATATGTACAAGTGTGTTTTTATGAGTGAGTTTTGTTCTTATTTATATCTTCATGTAGCCTTACACTTTCCTTATTTTAGGGCTTCTTCATTTAAAATAATTTCTTTTTGCAAAGAACTTTGACTCTTGGGGGATTCTATAAGACTTACGAGGGTTTTCCAACTTCATATGGTCATAACTCTCTAACTGTGAGGATTTATGTGACGTTCCACATACCACCGAAAATGACATGATACCACCGAAAATGACATGACAAACACTATCCATCTAGGATATTTTCACTCACAAATTCACTGTCCTTCATCTCATTATTCCTCAAATAAGCATGGTTTCTCTCACTCCGCAAAGCATCTTCCCGTGAGGTCTTTCACCATAAGGGGACCACTTTGGAGTTCATCCATTTTTACTTCTTATCAACCATGAAAAGACAATAATGAGTCATCTTTACATCAAACAATATTGGGTCCATTACCCAAACCTTGTGCCATGGGGATTTCTTCACTGGTTGACATCAGTGTCAACCAACCTTAATCAACATCGTAAGGAGATGATCCAGGAATCCGTTTGGGAAAGATAGAAAAATGAGGAGAAAGAGCATGTGACTGATTCTCGGGAATGTGAAGACTATTGGGACTCCCAGCCCTAGGGGATGAAAACAACATGAGTGTCAAATTGAAAAAGGGGACTATGATTGGGCAAATCATGTAGGAGAGAGTGCTACCAGTTGACAGTACTGAAATGCAGCAGACGTTTGAGTACTGTAGAGACGGATGGGGGACCCTAGAGGCAAATGTGGGAGGGTGTGACTAGGAGATGCAATTGATATTAAGAGGGAATGATTACATGCCAGTGTCGATGATATAACTAAAGGGGAAACATTGTTGCATGATGACCAAGTACCTACACATATGAAAACCGAATACCCGACATGAACAATATCTGAATATAAAGAACATATAACAGTTATTTAAGAATTGTGAATATAAGCATGCATACCTGGGAAATATGTGATAAAAATGCATCCTCCTAGGCCGAGGATGGATGGTGACCTAGGGGATGTGACTGTGTAGGGGGAAGGATCCTAATCCCATGGCTGAAGACGGATCAAAAAATGAACGACCGAAGATCCTGTAATTGATCCTAGAAGTTTGGCAAAGGGGACTATATATAGTTGTAGGGCCCACAATGCCACCTCATTTGTACCTTCTGTTTTAGTGAGTTTACGAGAGGTTTCAGAGGATATTTGGAGATTCTGGGAGATCAATCCAGCCGATTCAGGATCAGTGAGTTCCAGGTTAGTGGTCATATCCTTCTGCATAATAATTAGGATTTCTTTTTTGGGCAGGGCCGTACAGATGGCCGTACAAAGGGAATTTGTGAGTGTGGTCCCCCCAGTGTGCAGGAGATTGAAGGATTCATGTACATGAGTGAACGGATGTAAGTGGGACATATGCGTACAGGGGGCACCCAAAGGGGGAAAATAGGCACGCATTGGATGCGCGCATGTTTGAAGCACAACTATGCATTTGTGCGCGACTGTGTTCCTGACAGTTGCGCATGTGTGCACAAATGTGTAGCAGACATGCGCGCTTGAATGCATGCCTATGTCTGTGATAGGGGCACATGCATGCACCCCTGTATCTTTGACAGTTGTGCATGAGTGTGAAACTGTGGGATGAACATGCGCACATATGTGCGCCTGTGGGGAAAACAACTGCACACTTGAGGCAAAGCTGACGGGTGTAAAAACTGATCTTCTTGAGACTTTTGGTGTTTTTATGGATTGTGATGTCTGATCAATTACTCTATATGTGTATGTAGGTGATGAGTTGATGATGCCAGTCCACTGGAGGGAGAGAGACTGGGCGCGCCTGAGAGAGGCGGTGAGAGATGAGGAGCCGGGTGTACGGGGACCTTTGGCAGCCTGTGGGTTGCTAAAGTTCTTCGACTGTTCACTGGTGTGTTGACAAGAGTATCTACTACAGTTCATGATATCGATGTGGAGCCCTGATATAAAGTTCTTTATTGTGCGAGGTGAGCAACTCGCATTCTCTGCAACATAGGATGTGTATTTTTTGACTGGGCTCCCTTTTCGGGGAATCCTGCTACCTACTGAGCCCGTGTTACCCGGGGATGGACAGTTGGCTGACCTAGCCCAGAAATATTGTTCTGGAGAGAACTTCATGTCGGGATCAATGGTGAGGATTGGGGCGATCGACGCACTTGTACATCGTTGCATGGAAACAATGATTGTGAGGGTTTATTTCTCTTTAGCTACTCAACGGATCAATGGTGGTCAGCGGAGGTTCATGCAGAGGGCTTTGAGTGGTGAGCATTTTTCCTGGGGTTTGATGCTACATGCCAAGATGGTGGGGCAGATCAATAGGTGTCGAGATGTTGACTTAGGGGAGTTCTCTTTGGGTCCATCTTGGTAGCTTGGTTTTTGGAGAGGGTGCCCATGTTGAGCCCTAGAGTTTTGTTGGACGTGCTGAGTACGCGAGAGCCGCGATTGAGGCGGTGGGCAGCTATCTTGGTTCGACATGGGGGTGGGGAGGGTGGCCATTACTTTACAACTGAGCTTGCACAAGTGTGGTGTCAGATGCCATAGATCATAATCTAGTTCCCATATAGTGGGGTGGATTTTTGGGAGGACCCAGAGATGGTGCTACTCCCTGGAGAGGTGTTCGACCGTAGAGGTATGTTGATGTATGTGATGTTTTTTTTTTATATAGTATAGCATATGTTTTATGTATGGATAGATGCTAATGCTATCATTTGGTTGTTGTGTGTGCATATGTGGGACCTCATAGATGAGAGATAGATTTTGTTAGAGGGCCAACACGTCAGGGGCCTATGAGGCAATCACGGGGATAGCCACGGGCATGGGAGAGACGGTGGCAGGATAAGTTTGGTGCGAGGCTGGATGATGATGAGAGAGAAGGAAGGAGACACTGATTTGATGACCCTGGTCCAGGGACTTCACATGCTCCTCGGCGGGGGCTGGGGGAGAGTTCGAAGATTTTTTGCCGCCGATTGGAGGTGGTACTATAGGGAGTTATTGAGGGTATGTGGACACCGATCCAGGACGAGGGAGTCTTGGAGCAGTGTGTGGGCCTTTCAACAAAGTTGCGGACCCTGATCCACAGAGCAGCCGTAGCAGGGGCGACTATGACTGGGCAGATTCCCCCAGGACCTAAGGGACCCCTAGCTGGTGGGGCACCTCCTCTAGAGAGAGGACTAGGTGGTGGAGCCCTAGAGGCACCATGAGTGCATCTAGTATATGTATTGTTGTATTTATAGAGGCTTGCAAGCCCATTTTGTATAGGGTGATGTGACACTGATTTTGTACTTATAGGGGTGAGGTTGTTCACCTGCCTATGGATGTTGAGCATGTTGTACTATTTTTTGTAAACATTGATGGCATATTGATTGATATATATATATGGATATACATTTTGGATCTATATGATGTTCACATGTGATGATTATTTTTGATGTATTTTATGGTGTCTAATTTATATGCTGAGACAAACTTTTTATGGTTTATGTATGTGTAATGGTATCTTGATGTGATAAATGCCAATCCAACACTAGGTTAACCATATTATCTGCTATTTGATTGAATTATCATGTAATATGTGTAAATGTGATTGAATCAAAATGTCGAGATAAAATTCTAACTTGCAGGTATTTGCAGAAGAGGCAAGGATCACGGACACGGTACACATTGTTGAGCTGAAGGACCACGAGCTGGGAATCGAGTAAGACGCTAAGGTGACTGGCTTCAGAAAGGATGCCAATGATGACTGTGTATTCATATTGGTTGTTGGTTGCTAAGCCCAAACATATGTTGCTGGAGTGGAGCAGTTCATGTGAGGGGGTATAGAGGGCCCAGGCAACCAAAGCGAGATTCTGTGTCCATCGGCTAGCTCCATCGGTGTAACTGATGTGGTAGGCCAATGGAGGATTAAACTATCAAAATCACAAATGGTAGATTAGATGCTAGGCATGGGGATAAAGAAGATTAAAAACTCTACGAAATGTGTACAAAAAAGAAAAATCCTAGTGTAGAGTGGCTACACTTAGGCGTAAAATTTCTTTAAGTATAACCCATTGATGGGTTCTTTGAGAGGGTGGCCTTTGGGAGAGGCTAGGATGTATGCACCTTTAAGGAGGAAATGTTGGATGATATAAGGTCCATGCCATAATGACTCAAATTTACCATGGCTGAGGGTATCATGAGCGATATCGTAATCAAGGACGAGGTCGCCTTCGTTGAATGAGTGAAGGTTGACATGTTGATTGAAGGTGGTCTTCAATCATTTTTTAGTTGCTTCGTTGTTATGTAATGAAGACCAAAGGTCTTCATCCAACGATTCTAAATTCAGTAAATGATGCTCCATTGGAGAAGTGTTGGGTAATAGCTCAATAGCGGTGCATAAGGTGGGAATTTCACACTCGATGGGGAGAGTGGCCTCGACCCCATGGAAAAGTTGAAATGGTGTAAATCCAATGGCAGTTTTAACTATTGTGCGATAAGCCCACAGTGCGAAAAATAACATACGATTCCAGTTGGTCTTATGTTTGTTAATTGTGTGCTGTAACATGGTTTTGAGGACCTTTTTGACCACCTCTACCTATCCATTGGACTGAGGGTAGTATGGGGAGGCGAAATCGTGGGAGAAGCCTAACCTGGAGGAGATTTTGATGAAAATCTCATTCTCGAAGTGTTTCTCGTGATCAGAGACTGAATGTAGTGGGAATCCAAAGAGGGAGATGATGTGATTAAAGAAAAAACATGCTGTAGTGTCAGCGATGTTGTTGAAGGTGGGCATAGCTTCTGCCCACTTGGTGAAGTAATCGACTACCACAATAATGTACTTGTGTCCATTGCTAGATGGAGGGTTACAAGTCATGGAGTCAATGCCCCATTTGCAAAAGGGGCCAGCGGTGATGACTGGGTGTAAAAGAGTGGGTGGCGCTTGGGATTTGTGGGCATAAAGATGGAATTTGTCACAATGTTTCACGACATGGATACATTCGTGAAATAATGTGGGCTAGAAGTAGCATGATTGAATAATATTCTGGGTGGTGTACATCCCTGAGAGGTGGCCTCCACAAACGCTGTTATGGAAATCATTGAGAACTTTGTCAGCTTCGTCGATGGTCAAACATCGACGAAGGATGGTGTCAACCTCTCGTCGATATAAGATGGCACTAATACAGAGATATCGAGGGTCCTGATGGTGAATACACTGATGATATTCCCTGGAGAGGTGGGGTCCAAACTTCTGTGTTTGGAGGTAGACGAGGATGTCGCCGTACCAGGGATCATCCGGGGGGATGTAGAAGAGGTGTTTATCGGGGAAGTCAATATTGACGGGTGAACTGGTAGTCTCTGAGGGAAAGGCTGTAATGAGTTCGGTGAGGATGCAAGATTTATTTCTATTGGGTGTTGAAAATTTGAGGTCATACTCATGAAGGATGACGATTCATCGGGAAAATTTTCCATTAATTTTCCAGCGACTGAGAAAGTATTGCATGGGGTTGGAATATGTTACGACTTTGGTAGTGCGAAGCAGGATGTAATGGTGTAGTTTCTGGACTGTGAGGAAAACTTCAAGGGAAAATTTTTCTTCGTGATTATACTTCAAGGGTGGCCCTAAAAGATTTTTACTAATATAATAAATTACATGCTCACGGTCGTCATCCCCTAGTTGGACGAGAACTCCTGTGATTGAGACGGGTGAGGCCAATAAGTAGAGGATATAGTCATAGTCATAGTCGGGTGGACTAATCAAGGGGGAATTGGAGAGTGCCGCTTTTAAATCATCAAAAGGAGTTTAGGTATGTTCATCCCATTGGAATGGAATATCGTGGCGTAATAAGCGAAGGAAGGAAACCGTGTGCACGAGTGGCATAATCGGGGACAAAGCAGCGTAGAAAGTTAGCTTTGCCCTGTAGGCTTTGGAGTTGGCGTAAATTTCGAGGTGGTGGAATTTCGATGATGGCTTGGACCTTGAGGGGGTCGACGGTGATGCCGCATTGGGAAACAATGAACCCAAGGAGGCGTCCGACTGTGACGCAAAATACGCACTTGAGGGGGTTCAAGCGTATATTGTACTGACGACATCTGTGAAAGATGACGTGTAAGTCATCTAGATGTTGAGTGTGTTTCTTGGATCGAGTGGTGAGATCATCCAAGTAGGCGAGGAGGATTTGAGCCAGATCATTAAAAACATATGTCATGGCCTGTTGGAATGTCGCATCGAAATTCTTAAGGCCAAAAGGCATGACACGATATGCGAAAATACCACATGGGGTAGTAAATGCGGTTTTGCACTAATCGGATGGGTGAATCTGGATTTGGCTGTAGCCAGAGAAACCATCCATGAAGGACAAGGCCTTGTGGTCGACACAATCATCGATAATTTTGTTGATAAAAGGAGTGGGAAAATTGTCTTTGGGATAGGCGTGATTGAGATCACGAAAGTCGGTGCAGACGCGAATAGTGCCCTATTTTTTTGTTGACGGGGATGGGGTTGGAGACCCATGATGTATATGCGATGGGGTATATGAACCATGCAGTGTGGAATTTGTCAATCTCGGCTTTGATGGCCACTGCTTTGGATGGGTGTAATGGGCATTGCTTTTGTCATACAAGGCTGATATCAAGCCATGTGTCTATACAATGTTTGACAATAGAGGGATCGAGGCCATGCATCTCTATGTATGACCAGGAAAAAATGTCCCGGTATTCCTGGAAGAGAGATTTGTAGGCTATGATTTATTCAGGAGAGCATGCGGTGCTAATGGTGATTTCCTCTATGATTCCATGTTTGATGGAAATATTGATTTTGACGGTGGGGGAAATGTTGGCCATGTTTCCTTCTTCAAAAGCGTTGGGGGCAGGGATAGGGTTATTGAACCAATCTATATTCCCTGATGGGAGAAAATATTTGGTCTCGATTGTGTATATGGAGTTTTGGTTAGGAGGCATAAAGGCTTCATGTGAAAGAATGAGCACTCTGTGATGGAGCGGATCTCATGGGCAATTGGGGGTAGTTAATTCCTCGAGGATGTCTTCATCGCAGTGGAACTGTCGAGAATATAGGGGATACAGGGGAGTAACATTGGTGACTGGCACCTTGTGGGTGTCTTTTGGTGGTGAAGAGTTAGGGGGGTTGATGCAAAGGGGTTGTGATGGTTTTCTTGACATAAACCAAATATCGAGATATTGTGGGTTGAAAATGGTAGTTGGGCGTAAAATGTTCGTGGGAAAATGAACTGGAGAATTGGGGGAAAATCCTCATATAGGCTATCCATGGACCATGGAGGAGTAGGGACTGTCTCAGGCTTAGGAGAGAGGATATGAAAAACATTAGGGGATGGAATAGGGGAAGTCACTGGTACCTCTGGCAGTGAGGTAGGTGTAGGATTCTGAATAAGGGTCATTTGGTGACGCCTGTATGCAAGGATCATAGGACATTGGTATGTGAAATGATCTAGGGATTCACAGAGAGAGAAAGGGCATATCATTTGTTTGTTAAATGATGTCGTGACATAGTGGATGTCCATGACAGGAGTACTTGATGACGTGGATGGGGGAGACTATTGATGAAATCTCTGACATACTGCCATTAGTGTCTATCGAAATTGAGGTAGCGCGGGGCAATGGTGGGTGTAATGGCCATACTCTGAGCAGATGACACAGGAGAATTTGGTTTGCAGCCCTATGGTACCGGTGGTTGGAGATGTGGTGGTAGTACTTGGTGCGTTGGGTGATGCGACGAGTGGTGGGGTTTCTCGAGGAAGTCGGATTAAATTGCGTAACTTGGGGAGAGAGGGACATTGATTGGTGGGGTGTCCTTATTTCTCACATAGTGCGAAAGGAAGTTGAACTCAGGGGGGAAGTGGAGCGGTGGGATCTTTATTCTTCCTTCTGCCCCCAACTGTAGTGGTGGTGCTTGCGAGTGGGGGTGAGGGTGGTGTGGTGGGAGTGAGCACTGGTATCTGCATTGGCATGCCTTTGGTTTGGGGGGGAAGGGATAGTTGAGGAACTAGCTCAGGTGGGTGTAGATACCAAACTGGGATGGAAAGAACCATGTTGGGTAGAGTAAGTGTGGCGAATACTTGGAGAGATTGTATGCCCGGTGGGGGGTTAAATAAGTGGATTTGAGTAATGGCTTGGGAGATTGTCTCCCAAACTGGGATGTGGCCCTGGGGGAGGGTGAAATCAGGAATGGGTGGAGCTGAAGGGTTCTCAGGGGATTCCTAAGGAAGGAGCTCTATGACTAGTGGGATTTCAGATAGTAATGAAGCCTATGTGGGAGGAAGGGTATCTATAGGTTTAGTTCCATTGGATGAGATGACACATACCTGTGCGGAGGGATGTATGAGTGGCGATGCTCCATGGTATGTCCCTAGAAAGGATGGGTCTTTGAATATGCTGGGGCCCATCTCAACGAGTGGGTAGACATCGATATTAGTGTGGACAAAAGGTAAAATTTTATCGATATTGGAGGAATGGTTAGGCTCGTAATGTGGAACCTGATTGATGGTGATGAGCTTCCCGTTGTGGGGGAACATCATCGTTCGGAATACAGAAGAGGATACTGCCTTCATAGCATACATGTAGCTATAACTAAACAAGATATTGTAATCGAGTGGGGCATCGATAACCTCAATGTTAATAAGGATAGTCTTGCCCCCGAGTTCGATGGGAACATTTTGAAAGAGCCCTTCTGGAGAGGATGGTTGTCCATCAGAAGATCTCAGAGTGACGATGGATGGTATGAGCTCAGGGGAGCCAAGTTTCTGTCATACAGTTTTGGACATGATGCATGTGGATGCACCTTCATCAATGATGCAACAATGAACTGTGATGTTTCATATTTTAACCAGTATTTGGAAAGATACCAGAGCGAGGAGACGGGGTTCCCCACTATCAAGATCAAAGGTGATGAGTCGAGTATCAGCGGGGTCGACTGCCCCCATGGCGGAAAGTAATGACTTCCGTTGAGTAGGATAGGTTTGAAGGACTTCTAAAACTGACATGGCAGCAAGAGATTGTGCCAAGTCATCGACCAAACTATAATTGTGTGCTGCCCTAGCTTGAGGGTTATTGACATTCCGTCGTAATGGGATGTGAGGAATACAAAGGGGTGCTTCAGTATTAGGGCATGGAATCATCAAAGGTGGTCTAGTTGTGACTGGGGATTCTTCCAAGGTAGTGGGAGAAGAGTCAGAGGGTGCACTATATTGATGACTGCGCATATGTAGAAGAACTTCTTCCTCGCTAGCAAGGAGGATAGTGCGATCTGTAGGTGTGCCAGGGTTTTGATACTGTCCCATCTATGGTGGGGCAGGGTGTATGTCCTGTTGGGTATTCATCACACCTTGGTGTGGAATCGAGTTTTGCAACACCGTTGGGGGTGGTTGTTGCATATAATTTTGTGGGGTCTGCTGGGGGCAGGCAGTGCTGGGGGACGAGGTCCGTTCACATATTCTTTCATTCATTTAAAGTCAACAATTTAGGGGCAATGGTGATTATAATGGCCATACTCACCACAAAGGGAACAAGGGAAGTTTGTCTGGATGTTGTTACTATTCTTCCCTTAGCGTTTGTTTTTATTGCCTCCTTGGGGGTTCTGATTCCATTGATTCTGATTGCCCCCAGTAGGTTGGTTTTGTTGGGGGTTATTTCCTCCAGGTCCGGGATTATTATTGTTTCGGTTTTTTCCTTTATTTTTGGCATTATTCGACTGATGGGATGGATTTTCCATATTCAGTTTTTCAAAGCTTTGAAATTGCTAAATGGGAGAGGGTTGAACAAAGTTAACCCCAACGTGTGGTTGTCCTGGTGGTGGAGCCATGGGTGGGGGGGGACCAGGAAATGGAAAGTATGGATTATTTTGTGGCAATGATCCATATGGTACATAAGAAGGTGTGATGTTGTCACTAGTGCTTAGGGTGTAAGCTAAGGTAGAGGGGGTACTAGAACTTGGTTGTATAGCCAGATGCATCATGGGTGTCGATCCGGCCCCACTCGTGGGTGGAGGGGGTATAATAGGGTATGGATGTGGGTAAGGGGGAGGGGGGTAATAAGGAAGTCTGCCATATATTGGTGGATGTTGGGGTGTACCATACATGGGTGGTGGTTGGATGTATGGATTATGGTGTGAAGATGTGAGAACCAGATAACGGGGAGTTATTTGGATGCCTGTCCCCGAGATCCTACCTAGACTAAAAAAATTCTTTTGGCACCTCCCGTGGAGGAAAACTTAGTGAGTTTTTAGAATTTTTTTAGATGTGGTTGTTTGAGAGACTGGGGGTGTGAACCAATCTCATTTAAATTAAGTGGGAGTGGCTAGTCTCATCAAGAAAAGGGTGGGGCATTTCAGAATCCCTATGGAGGAAACTTACTTCAACCTCCACGATTCTAGATGAAACTATGTGAGTGAGTAGTGAATTTGTGTGTGAACAAGTGAAAGTGTGCCAAATTTTTAATAAGTTAGGTGTCACCTTGCAGCATGTGGACTTCGCGTGGTTCTTACAAGTCTTTATTACCTAATTTACTAGATGCCATTGGTACAACCTTGCGAAATTTGAAAGTCCCTATAGAACTAGCATGTGGACATATGGGTCCTTACTAATCCTTTAAACTCCCTAATGTGATTTAATCTAAGAAATATTTAAAAGACTATCCTAGATTGTGGACATGTGAGCATGTATGGGCTCGTTACAATAACCTTTAAACTCCCCTAGTGATGTAAACTAAGAAAGTAGCTTCAAAAACTCTCCTATATTTGTAGCATGTGGGCATGTATGGGCCCTTACAATTTTAAGATGTGTTTGAAAAAGAAACTAAGAGGAGTCCCAAGGGGGCTGTTGTCCTCTCCTAAAGATTTTGTCTTTAAGGGAGATGAAATCTTCCCTCAATCGTTTTTCTGTTTCTTAAGATCGCTCTATGGTGTGAGAGAAGAGCATACTCAATGATTGACGTTCAATTTTTGGTCCCAATGCAAGTGGTTATATATGTGATGTATAATGATTCCAACTTAATTTTAATCAAATCAGGCCATCCATGTGGAAAAATGAAAGAAAAAAAAGGATAAATATGGATTTTAAACCCCTAAGTGCCTATGTTTTGACTAATCCTTCAGGTGGAGAGGGAATCTAAGTGTGGTGCATATTACAATTTGCATAGAATCAAGTTTAATAAGTCTATGGGCCTTTAACATATCACAAGAACCCTTACAATGTTTGAATTTTTGAACAGATGCGTGGGTCGTAGAGTAGACAGAGGCGCATGTGGCGCCAATGCGCAAACTGGAAATGACCTGTTGGCACAGGTGCGTAGAAGGCACTGAGGAACAAGGTTCTCATGGCACACGTGCTCGGAAGGCATGAATGTGGGCTAAAAAACTCGCACACTTCCTGTTACACAACTGGGAAGGAAATTTCAGATGAAATTCTTTTAGCTCAGCTTTGAATTGATCTTTTTGCAGGCAGACTTGGGCTGGTTATGGTTCTTGCAAGTTAAATAAACCAAAAAGAGGTGCTCAAACAACCCAAATGGGGAGGAAATTGATACCTATCCCCATTGGAGTCGCCAATATGTTGTATCATTTTTGTCACCTAAATGAGAAAAAGAAGGACACTTACAAGTCTAGTTGGGTTAGCTAGACAAGACATAAATGAGTGCAAGAGTTAGAAACATCAAGCACCATAAGAAAATAAACAACTAATCTAAAACAATTAAAGAAACTAAACTAATGTGCATAAGGGAAATGAAACAAAAGAAAGACTGATATTCATGCCACCAATGGATAAATTGTATTAGTGGGTAAACACCAAAGAGAAAGAGAGACTTATGGGTCTCCTCTTCCTCCAAGGGAGGGATATTGAACCCCCACTAATTGAGCTATTCTTACAAATAACAAACTAAAAGGAAATGGTGAAGAAATCCAAATCTCATTCACTCAAGAGGTGACGTGAATGGGTCAATGAAATGATGCTTATATGCTCCAATGAGGAAAGAGGCTCCTTGCAGGAGAATAGAGGCAACATAAAATTACAAATAGATTCTTGGAAATATAGTGCACCCATGGCCTATTTTTATAGAAAATATTTCAGGCATTATCCAACCGGTCTTTAGTGTGAACAAGGGGCCCTTTAGGGCACCTTTAGGTATTTGACCAACCCCCCACTCGGATTCATCTCGGATTTGGGGGTTAAATCGACTTGGGAGATGAAACAAAAGTGGGTGGGAGGCCTACAATAATCATTAATGTGCCGTTCTAAAGTGTGTGTGGATTTTTGCGTCCACAGTCACGCATCAGGCACATGTGCTCTTTTCCATCATTTTCAAATGGCGCACATGCACACACTTCCTTTGCATTTTAAGCACATGCTAATTTTATAAACAGTTGTATAGTTTTGTGCCCTTTGGGAATGCATTTTTTGGGCCATGGATGAACTAATAGGTGTTTGGAGATGCTAGATTGTTGTAACCATTTGCGGATGAAATTTCAGTGATAACACTTTTCTCTGTAGAATTTTCTTCATCTCGTTTTATTTCCAGTCTTGTGATCTCTGGGACCTGATCTTTGTTCACATGTTATTCATGTTTTAAAAAACCACTCTCAACATACCAAACACAATTATTCTGCTTATCTTGTAGAGCGAGTGTGACTTCTTCATTGCTATATTGATTCTGCTTTCTTATCTATGTTCTCTTCTGAGGCTCATGTTTGTGACTGTTGTTGTTTTGTTGTGGTTCTCTAGGAGGGACTTTCATTCTACAATATTTGGCCATGTGTCCAAATTTATTGCACTTGTAGCATTCCACTTAAGTGCTCAATGATTCAAACCTGTTGTAGCTTCTTCTATGTGTTTCACTAGATCTTCTTGGATAACCATTTTGTGTATGTATTTCAAAGTTGTTTATGTTCCTGCTATTACATCTGCAACTTACAACTTTATGTCCAAAATTATTGCATGCATACCATAAACCAAAAAAAATAGTTTGATACATAGGAGTTGAAGATCTTTTGAAAGGATTTACTGTTATGAATCCTTCTTCTTCCTAAGGCCTATTTGTTTCTTTCGGTTGTCGATTCTGAAATCTGAATCTTCTCAGTGAAGGAGTGTCCTTGTAATCTTCCTTGTAGGTCTTCCTATCCCTTTTGATTGTTTCTGCATAACTTTTTCGATATGTTTCTTGTTCTGTTTCTTTGGATCTTGATCCCTTTTCTGTTTAATTGTATCCAAGTCCAGACTTGTCATGATTAGGCCTTTGACTACTGATAATGTCATCCAAAAATTTTGAGTTGTTCTACATATTTACCTTTGTTTATATACCTCAATCCACTTCTCGGTCGCGAAGTAACACGATACATAGATCTGAGGATATTCAAGATATCCCTTGACCATTGGATCTATGTCATGGTCATTTGACGTTGACCTACTCCAGGATAGAAAATTTGTTAAACAACTAGAAACCCCAAACACTGAATTCACGAGTAAACGTGAGCTGTTGATATGATGAATCTATTGGGAACCTCTCATGACCATCCGATGAAATAGTGAAAGGATAGCGTAAAGCACTCCAACGAATTCCTACTCTGGGAGGTTCGACATGTTGGTGAATGAGAATATTGCCAAAGAATCGAAGCTAAGAGTGACATGGCATGATGATATCACCTAGGGTGACATGGAGCCATAGTAGGTGTGTTGCGTGTCACCCCAATTCATGACTTTCATAGACCTTATGTGTAAAATGAACCTTGACACGTGTCACTAATTGATTGGTCCATGTGTCACCCTTGTCTTCTGCCAAATATCTCCTAGATCATGGCTGCTTGATCTAATGGTTGATAGGAGTTCGAAACTTCGGGACTCCAGAGTTTTTAGAGCGATGGAACGCTTGTGATAAAATGGCCGAAGCCCTGGACCTACCTATCCTTATTCCATTATTTAATGCACATTAATGTGTAAGTGCGGACTCTCCAGGAGTCCGAAGCTTTGGAAATCCAGATGTTTGGGGTGATAGAACAATAATTTAAAAGGGCCAAAGGCCCGAACCTACCTTCTCGTACTCCAATGTTATAATAAACATTTAACATAATTAATTATATTTTGGTGTAATGTAATTACTTGTATTTGCATAAAGGCATAATACATGTGGGACCCTCTCCACAACTTCAACATTCGGGGATTTTGGGGGTATGTTCATAATAACATGATGAGGAACCTTGTTGAAGTCCGGAGACTCATGAGTTTATCGAACTTAATAAACCTAAGTGCTCCTTTGATATATTTAATTAAATTAATAGGCCAATAAGAGCTAGACAAACATTGACCTCTGGTTGAGCGAGTCTTTGTATGCTATGATGAGGTGGCATGCCAGGTTATAGGGAACCATGTGGGTGCCACATGGCGATGAAAGACCCTATTCAATAAAGGCCTAGATAACTTTGAAAGACCATAACTTGCGTTCCAGAAATCAGATCTGGACAAATTTATAGTCATTGGAAAACCCTCGTCGAATCGTAGGCGATGAAATCCTAGTTTCAGGGATTCAAGATGCTTGAGAAAAGAGAAATTCTTATGCCCCATATCTTAAAAGAATACCTAATGGTGTGGGTGTGTTACACTTCACCTTCATCAAATGGAGGAGAAAATACCGACATCTCATCTTCCTGAGGGCCTTGTTCATGGGTTGAGTCTTCAACAAGGTGTGCCTCATCAAAATGTTCTTCAACAGGTTCATAAGATACCTCATGTTGCACCTCACATTCTAGGTGACTTTCCTCATGAATGTATTTTATGTCTTTAATGGAATCATGAGGTGATTCTTGTTCCTTCTATAGGGTTTGGTAACCTTTTTCATAAATCTCCTCTTTAGTTTCTTGTTCCTTACTCAATTTTTCATTGTCTTCAATAGGATTCAATAAGAATCCCTCTTCTTGGAGGGATACCATAATATTATGGAGAATATACTCATAATTTTGAGTTCTCGAGGCCCATCACTTGAGAAATTTGTCCATGAAAATTGTAGAGAGGATATACTCCTTGGACTACAACAATTCTTGACCCAATTATTTTGTCTTTCTTGCAGAGATACCAAAAATAATATTATCAATGTATCTTCATGTATTACATTTATATTTTAAGCATATTTCAAGAATTTCACAACCCAAGCAATGGTTAAAGAAAAATCACCATTAAATCTTGGACAATTACCCCCATAGTCCAGAAAAAAGTGATTTGGGTATCCATGAACATTTTTAATGTCAAGGGAAGGAAACATTTCATGAAGTTCCCATGGTGCCATAATTCCATTACTTGAGAATATGACATATTACAAAGGTGAGAATAGGATGACACTTCAATATATTGGTGGAGTCACCAGATGATATCTTTAGACAAGGATCATCAAGAAATAATAATGGGATTCTACCCTTCGTGGAGTTGCTAGGTAAGCTTGAGGAATCACTACAAGGAAAAGACCTTGTAGCGGAAGTTATAGTAGAGGATTTTAGTGTTACAAAATTGGTAGAAAGTTTCAAAAAAAACTCTGCAAAAACATATGTTTTTGGTAGTGGATGTTTTTGCGAAGAATATAACGGAACTTCATTATAACTTAAAAAATATGGGCGGGCAGAGGTTTTAGCATATGTTTTTCTAGGCAATGCGCTTCATGGTTTATACACACTGGTGCATTTTCAAACTTAAAGCACATGTGCTTACATTTCACCGAAAGCACCGGGGTAGTCCTAAAATATTGGGGCGCCGATGTGTTTATAAATAATAACACATTGGTTCTTTAATAACAACAATGCACTGGTCGAATCTATGATACCATGGGCTGATGCGTTCTCAAAATTAAATCACTGATGCTTAAATTTCATAGAAAGCACCGGGGATGTCCAAAAATTATTGGAGCATCGATGCTCTTATAAATCATTACACATCGGTGCTTTAGTAAAAAAAATGCACTGGTCGAATCTATGATACCATGTGATGCAGGAGCATCTCAAGTGAGCCCGTAAAGAAAGCGCAAAAGGCAAGGACAACTGGAATTGCACCAATGCATATTTTGAGACATTTTGAATTTGAATGAAGGAACATTAATGTAATAGTTAGGAGAACGTATTTACATTTATGTTTTGGAGATTGTAAAAAAGATCTATAGCATTGCTCTCATCTGTTGGATATGGAGGCATTTCATTGTAATGAATGCAAAGTAGGTATCTTTTAATTCCGATTAGATAGCTAGAGCTGTAAGAGGGAAAAATCTAGAAATCTCCCTCGTAGGTATTGTATTGGATAATAAATTCTCATTGTAAGTAGTAGAGTGGTAGAGAGCAAGAGCATGGAGAAGAACATAGATTGTAGGATTGTATAAGCAGATAAATGTTGCTATTGAACCATATACAGGAGCACTGGAATTAATAAAAAAATGATTTAATTCCATTTCATGGTGTTGTGGTGGTTGATGTTTACATCTATTTTAATGGTATGTTTACAGTTTTTCTTATGTTCTCTGTTATGCATTTGTTTCAATGCTATGTGTGTGTACGCTCTTGATTTCATGTTGAATGTATGAAGTCTGTGAGAGGAGAAGTATTAGTTTCAATTGTTTCTCGTCCTGAGGATTCCTGTAAGGAGTGTAGTGAAGGTCTGCATAGAGTGTGTTGACAGAATTTTGAGTTTTATCTCAGAAAAGATCAGGAGGGATACCGTTGTTCTCATAACCGCTGGAGTGCAGGTATCACACAGAGCCGTGCAAGGTGTACGTAGGCCAGGGTTGAAGTCTTATACTTTTCCAACCGAGAAGAAAGGTTGAATAACTACTGTTGCAAAGGAGTGCACATAGTTGAAGAGTGAAATAACCAAGGGTTATTGTGAATGCCGCAAGGTGTGCATGTAGGGATTCCTTAGATTCCAAGAGTTACCATGAGAGTTCCAAATTCAGAAGGGTTAGAACCTTTGAAGTTTTCAAAGGAAGAATGAGGTCCGGAGCCACCTCACAGAAGTTAAGCTCAGGAGAAGAAGACACCAAGGTAATTGGGCAGAAGCCTTCAAGAAGTCTGAACGAACGATCAAAATTCTCAGAGGGAGAATCACCAAAGTTCCGTGAACTATTGGGTCTTGCAAACTAGTGGGAAGATTAAGGCTGAGTGTATTTCAACACTCGTAAGCTCGGGAGGGATAGTGGCCGTTGGATCCAAATCAACGAGGGTCGTTAGTCTCATGCTTAAATTCGCCGTTTCGAAAATCGGGCGTGGAAGACGTTGTGACTTGGAGTCGAGAGTTGCGAACTCCCGATTTGCAGAGTCCTGATAGAATCGGGACCGTCATATCACGAGAATCTCAGAGTCATCGATCATGAAGAGGAAACATCATGATTTCGGCTATTGGTGAAAGGTGTTGTTGCATTGCAAATCATCGATAAGTGAAATTCTGAAGTGTCGAAATATTTGGGCCCCAGGTTTTAGACAGAGGTCACATAAGGTAAAGTCAAGGGAGGAGTCAAAGTACCCACTAGGCTTTTGGTATTTCAGGGATTGACGATTCAGAGGGACTCACATCAGTGATCGTGAAGTCGCGAAACCTTAATTATTTTCGGGTGAAGATTGTGGTCACGTCGATTGGTCACATGGGTAAGAGTTGACGCTTAGTGCTTATTCGCACAGGCGTAGCTCCAAAGAAGGACATGTGGATATACACTTGTGTGTGGAAGATTCCCGTGGGGAATCAAAGAGTCAATCAAACTCAAAGGGGAGGTTAAGAATGATCCTATACCGGGAGGTCGTGCAAAACCTACTGAGGTAGGGGGTGTCTGCATTAGGTGGTATCAGAGCCTACAATCTTTGTTTTCTGTAAGCAGGATAGGACAAAAGGCATGTGTGATTTAAATTTTTTATGGAATGGATTTTAACAATGCCACCTAGAAGACGTCAAGATAGACCAATGCCCGATCCATCTGTGGAGAGGGAGATGAGATAATTCCGTGCTCGACTAGATGCTATGGAGACAAAACATAGGCGAACAGTTGAAGCTAGAGATGTCAATGAGGATGAAAGTGAAAATGAGGTAGGAAATGAAGAAGAAGTTTCAGTTGAGGATGCTGCAGAAGAACGTCTATTCAGAGTTGTTGCAAGAATAGGAGCCAAGGAAAAAATGGATATTCCAATGTACGAAGGCAACTTAGACGTTGAGGAGCTGCTAGATTGGTTTAGAGCTCTCGAAAAATACTTCGATTATGAAGATATCGAAGAAGATAAGAAAGTTAAACATGCTGTCACTAGAATTAAAGGGCATGTAGCACTGTGGTGGGATGAACTACATGCTGACAGGCATTGCAAAGGAAAGAAAATAATCAAAAGCTAGGATATAATGGTTGCAAAAATGAAAGCCAAATTTATACCTAGGGACTACCAAATTAATCTGTTTCGAAGAATGCAGAATTTGAGACAGAAGGGTATGACAGTGAAGGGATACACTGAGGAGTTCTATAGATTAAACATTAGAGCTGGTCATCGTGAAAATGATGATGAAAAGGTCTCCAGATACATGAATGATCTGAGATATGACATTCAGGATTTGATGAGCATGATGACGATTAGAAATGTGGAAGATGCTTATCAGATTGCTCTAAAGGCTGAAGAAAAGTTGATGTGAAAGCAAGGACAAAGAGGTAGAGGTAGAAGTCAGAGAAGAGGTAAAGAAATTTCCCAAGACAGAGTACAAAAGTTGAAGGAAGAAGAAAAGAAACCTCATACTCACCCAGAAAGAGGAGGAAGTTCATAAGGAAGGCAATATACCAACATAAATACTTTTCTGCGAGCCAGAGGAAGATGAAGAGGAAAAGGTGGTGAGATAAAATGTTTTGTCTGTGGAAATATCAGACATAAGTATTATGAATGTCTTGACAGAAAAAGAGATGGAGGAAAAACTCACATTTCAGAAGCACAAGGGAGAAATGTTGAGGCAAAAGATGCAGAAGGTGGAAGGTCACTAACGATGAGGAAAATTCTCTTAAAGCTAGAGAAAGAGATAGAAAATCCAGTCCAGAGGAACAGTTTATTTAGGACTTCTTGCAAGACCAAGGATAGGGTATGCAAGGTAATAATGGACAATGGAATCATAGATAACCTAGTATCCACAAAGATGGTGGAGAAGCTAGAATTGGAGACAGTTACACATCCGATCCCATACAAGGTTTCGTGGTTGCAAAAGGGACATCAGGTAACAGTCACTAAACAATGTTTAATTGGATTTAAGATAGGGGGTTACAGAGATGAAATTTTATGTGATGTTATTCCCATGGATGTCTATCATCTTTTCTTGGGGATACTGTGACAATATGACAGGAATGTTGTTCATGATGGGAGAAGGAACACTTACACCTTGGAGGAGAATGGTAGGACGCATATGTTGCTGCCAATTAAAGACAAGGAGGTAAAAATAGAGATGAGCAATACTATACTTCTCATGAGTGGGAAGGAACTTCTTGATGAAGTCAAGAAAGAAGAAGACATGCAGTTTGTTGTAGTGAGAAAACCCAGAGTCATTTTGACGAGTACCAAGATAGATGATCTACCAGAGGAAATTCAAGAACTGCTGGAGAATTTCGCTGATATTGTGGTGGATGATTTACCTTGTTCGTTGCCACCCATCAGGAGTATAAACTATCACATTGACCTTATACCTGGAGAAATTTTACCAAACAAAGTAGCGTACATATTGACGCTGCAAGAGAATGAAGAGGTTAAGAGGCAAGTCCAAGATTTGATGGACAAGGTATTGATTAGAGAAATCTTGAGTCCATGCGCTGTACCAACAATGTTAAGTCCAAAAAAGGATGGTGGATGGAGAATGTGTATAGAATCAAGAGCTATAAACAAGATTACCATCATGTATAGATTTCCTTTACCCAGGATGGATGACTTGATGGATTTCTTGAGTGGAGCAAAGTTTTTTTCAAAAATTGACTTGAAAAGCAGATATCATCAGATTCGAATGAGGGAAGGTGATGAATGGAATACATCATTCAAAACGAATGAAGAGCTGTATGAATGGCTTGTCATGCCATTTGGTTTGACGAATGCACCACGTAATTTTATGAGATTGATGAATGAAGTCTTGAAAGATTTCATTGGAAAGTTTGTAATTGCATATCTTGATGATATACTGATATTCAGTAAGACCGAGGAAGGAAATTTGGAATAGTTAGCTTCAGTAATGAGGAGGTTGCAACAAGAGAAGTTGCTGGTAAATCTAAAGAAGTCGTCTCTCATGAAGAAAGAACTCATTTATTTTGGGTTTGTGATCTCTTCGAATGAGTTGAAGATGGATCCTGAAAAGGTAAAAGAAATCAGAGATTGGCTATCGCCAAACAGTATCTTTGAAGTTTGAAGATTCCATGGATTGGCTAGTTTTTACAGGAAATTCATCAGAACTTTTAGTGGAATTTCTGCACCAATTATGGACACAGTGAACAAAAGACATAAATCTTTTCATTGGACAGAGGAAGCAGAGAGAAGTTTTAAGTTGCCGAAGGAGAAAATAACTGGACAACCAATTTTGGTTCTGCCAGATTTCAGTAAGACATTCGAAGTCAGATGTGACACAAGTGGATTTGCGATTGGAGAAGTATTGAGTCAAGACAATAGACTGATTGCATACTTCAGTGAGAAGCTGAACGATGCCAAAGTGAAATATTCCATGTATGATAAAGAATTTTATGCAATCATATAAGCATTAAATAAGTGGAGGCACTACTTGATTCCGAAAGAGTTTGTCTTGTATATTGATAACCATGCTTTACAATTCATAACTCGACAGGAAAAATTAAACCAGAAACATGTGAAATGGGTCGAATATATGCAAAACTTCACTTTTTTTATAAAGAAGATTTTTTGGAACTGCTAATAAAGTTGTTGATGCATTGAGCAGGAAATGTTTGATTTTGCAGGAGTTTTGTGTGAAGACCTTAGGTTTTGATAGCCTTAAGGATAGGTACAGAGACAATTTAGATTTTAGAGAAGCCTATGAAGCATGTGAGAATCCAGTTCTCAAGGATAGAAACCAATGGATTGAATACTTGATTCAGGATGGACTATTGTTCAGGGGTAACTAGTTGTGTATACCGAAATGCTCTATGAGAGAGAACCTGTTGAAGGAAAAACATAGTGGGGGATTGGATGGACATTTTGGCCATGATTTATGCAACTGAATGGCTCATACTATTGGCTAGGGATGAGGACAGATGTCAAAAAATTTGTGAATAGATGTAGAATTTGTCAGCATGCAAAGGGGAAAATATAGAATACAGGGTTGTACCAACCGTTTCCAGTACCACAGAGGTCATGTGATGCGGTAAGCATGGATTTTGTGTTAGGACTACCAAGGACACATAGGGGTTGTGACTCCATATTTGTGGTAGTCGATAGATTTTCAAAAATGACACGTTTCATACCATGTCAGAAAACCAGTGATGCAACTCACATTGCAAATCTATTTTTCAAAGAAGTTGTTAGACTTCACGGCTTACCCAGGAGTATTGTTTCATATAGGGATACCAAATTTGTTGGTCATTTCTGGAGAACACTATGGAAGAAGTTGGGGACAAAATTGTCTTTTAGCTCAACATATCACCCTTAGACGGATGGACAGATCGAGGTAGTGAACCGAAGTCTGGGAGATTTATTAAGGAGTTTAGTAGCTGAACATTGCAATCAGTGGGATCAGATTTTGTTGCAAGCAGAATTTGCATATAACTATTCACCTAACAAAAGAAAAGGACAGAGACCATTCCAGATAACATATGGAATGCAATCGAGGGGAGTATCTGAATTGAGAGACTTAGGGCAGAGAGAATTCAAAAGTGCTGGAGCAGAGGATTTTGCAGCAGAGATGCAAGAGATGCATAACAAAATCAAAGAGCGGTTAAAGAATTCTAACCAGGAATACAAGTGCAGAGCATATCAACACAGGAGAAAAATTCAGTTTTAAGTAGGTGATTTGGTTCTGGTGCATCTCAGAAAAGAAAGGTTCCCAAGGGGAACATACAATAAGCTGAAGATGAAGAAGATAGGGCCATGCAATATTTTGAGAAAATTTGAGGCCAATGCTTATGAAATAGAATTGCCAGATGGGGTAGGAATATCACCCATATTCAACATAGGAGATTTGTATCCTTACAGAGATGATAGAGCAGGAACAAAGGAGGATCATAAAGAAGTTCAATGGGTCAAACAGTTTCCTGTAGCTGAAAAGCCATAGATGGAAAAGATAATTGATCAGAGAGTTGGAAAGAAGACCCAAAGGAAGACATACTTTTAATATTTGGTCAAATGGAAAGGACACTCGATTGAGGATGCCAGTTAGGAAAGCGAAGAAAATATCCAAAAACATGGACAGACGGTGCAGGAGCTCATGAATAGGGGTTCATGAATTTTTCAGCCAAGGGAGTATGATGTAGGAGCATCGCAAGCGAGCTCGTAAAGCAAGCACAAAAGGAAAGGATAGTTGGAATTGCACTAGCACATATTTTGAGACATTTTGAATTTTAATGAAGGAACATTAATGTAATGGTTAGGAGAACGTATTTACATTTATGTTTTGGAGATTGTAAAACAGATCTGGAGCTTTGCTCTCATCTGTTGGATATGGAGGCATTTAATTGTAACGAGTTTCAATTGTTTCTTGTCCTGAGGATTCCTTCAAGGAGTGTGGTGAAGGTCCGCATAGAGTGCGTTGATAGATTTTCGAGTTTTACTTCAGAAATTCTCATGAGGGATACTATTGTTCTCATACCCGCTAGAGTGTAGGTATCACACATAGCCGTGAAAGGTGTGTGCATGCCAGGGTTGAAGTATCAGACTTTTCCAACTAAGGAGAAAGGTTGAAGAACTGTTGTTGCAAAGGAGTGCACATAGTTGAAGAGTGAAATAACCAAGGGTTATTGTGAATGTCGCAAGGTGTGCGTGCAAGGATTCCTTAGATTCCAGGAGTTACCGTGAGAGTTCCAAATTTAGAAGGGTTAGAACCTTTGAAGTGTTAAAAGGAAGAACAAGTTCTGAAGCCACCTCACATAAGTTAAGCTCAGGGGAAGAAGATGCCAAGGTAATTGGGTAGAAGCCTTTGAGAAGTCTGAATGAATGGTCAAAATTCTCAGAGGGAGAACCAAAAGTTTCGTGAACCGTTGGGTCTTGCAAACCAGTGGGAAGATTAAGGCCGAGTGTCTTTAAACACTCGTAATCTCAGGAGGGATAGTGTCCGTTGGATCCATATCAATGAGGGTCATTGGTCTCATGCTTAAATTCGTCGTTTTAGAAATCGGGCGTGGAAGACGTTGTGACTCGTTGTCGAGAGTTTCAAACTCCCAATTTGTGGAGTCCTGATAGAATCAGGACTGTCAGATCACGAGAAGCTTAGATCCATCGATCGTGACGAGGAACCATCGTGATTTCGACTATTGGTGAAAGGTGTTGTTGCATTTCAAATCGTTGATAAGCGAAATTCTGAAGTGCCAAAATATTTGGGTCCTAGGTTTTAGACAGAGGTCACATAAGGTAAATTCAAGGGAGGAGTCAAAGGACCCACTAGCCTTTAGGGGTTTCGAGGATTGACGAGTCAGAGGGACTCACATCAGTGATCACAAAGTCGCGAAACCTGAAGTACTTTCGGGTGAAGATTTTGGTCACGTTGGCTGGTCATGTGGGTAAGAGTTGACTCTTAGTGCTTATTCGCACAGGCGTAGCTCTAGGGAAGGACCTGTGGATAAACACTTGTGTGTGGAAGATTCCTGTGGGGAATCAAAGAGTCAATCAGACTCAAAGGGGAGGTTAAGAACGATCCTAGACCAGGAGGTCATGCAGAACCTGCTGAGGTAGGGGCTGTCTGCGTCACCATGCACTGGTGCATTACAATACAAACCCGACCGGTGCATGAAATTTAGAATGCATCGATGCAGACATATGATATAGAATCATTGTTGCATGTTTTTAATTAAATGCACCAAAAGACTGCTTTTTATTATTATAATTGTTGTTGTTAAAATAATATTATGATCGATGCTGTTTTATTATATATCAGTACCGACACACGTTTTATTACAACACCGATTCTTTTTATCATTAAATGCACTGATGCTTTTTAGCATGAAATACATTGATTTTCATTTTCTCTTTTTAGAAACATCGACCTATGACAATGCAATTATTGTTATTTTTTAATTCCATTGTTCATAAAAAAATTGACATATATCTTATAATATTATTCATTAAATTAAATTTTGAGTAGTGCATTTGGATATGATGTTTGGATTAATTTGTTATATCATCATATTTCACATCTCTTCATTATAATATTTAATCATCCATATATTTAATCAACGATGTAACATTTCACAACGACATTGGACAACACAATAGAATAAATAAAATGTATTTTTTTATATTATTATGAATAAAAGAATCTTTGTCATACAAAATTGAACACTTATTGGTAACCCCTTGTTTTTAAATTGGGACACTATGTCCATTACATTAAACAAAATGTCTGATTTTCACAGACAATTATTTCAAAAAATACAATAGCTTGCATTGATATCCAAATATATTGATCATCGTTCTTCACTGTAACTGTTGTGAGTGCTCGAGCTACTTCCATGACTTGGTTTATTTGGTCGAATGTTTTGTTGATTGCCTCGATTGTTTTCCTCTTCTTCAAGTTCCATCTACAAAAATAAAAATAAAGTGTAATGAGTGTATCTTCATTGGTGAGAATAATGAAAATTGAAATAAACAATATACATGAATGTAAATTGAAAAGCGATGTACCATAGAAATGATTAAGTCATGAATGATACACATTCTTTCAAAACCAAATCTCATGCCTTCTCTCAACAACTCTTTTGTTGACACATTTTCAAACTTTATTTCCTACAAGTTTTATACCCTATAATAAATCATAGATTTAATATAAATGATTTTTTGTTGTTCCATTAACTATAAAATGAGAGAAGTAAAAAAACATAGATACTTACAAATTCCACAATAAATATTTGATATGCCAACATATACTCACAACCATTAACCCAATGTCAATCAATTCTTCCAATGACTCTTCTTTGAATGTTATCACCTGTTTGAAGACATTCAAGGATGACTGCTGTAAAACAACTTAAAATATACAAAAATGAAATATTAAGATATTGTTATAAGGAAATAACAATTACTCACAAACTTTTTATCAACCATTTTCTTCCTTGTCGTCCTGTTTAATGTGCTGAATGGGTTCCATTTTGTTTTTTTTTTGCGAGAAAATACTTGAAAATTAATATCTAATGCTAAATTATTTATTTATATGTACCTAATAGAAAATTCAATGATTTCATACATTTGAAGCACGTGGTTGTTGAGATGGTTCGTCCTGCAATGCAATTATGTCCATTTCTTTGACCATCTCCTTGTACACGTTTTTGGACATTATCACTGGCATATTTCGGATATCAACTCATTGATCCTTTGGGATTTTCATGATCTTCCTGAAAAAAATAACATGCAGACAATAAACTATTTTTATATTGATATATGAAACTAATTATAACAAAATTGATATTAATAAAGGAATGCTTTGTAGTAATATATACATATTCTAGAATTAATTTTTTTTAGGAATATTACTTTTTGAATGATTCTTTTTTGTTGTTGTATGTTTTTCTTGTTGCAAGTATGACATGTCTCATTGACCATTGATCTGAAAACACTTCTTGTAGTTTAGATATATTTTGGTTCTTGGAATCATTGGATTGATTTATGTATTGTAAGTGGAAAGTACATCTATACGTTCGTTCCACTATATCCCTCAGTTTTGTAAAAGTTTTCCCCCCTTTCATTAACCTGCAACACCACTCCAAATGAGCTAAGGACTAATTCATCATCATTTACTTATTCTATAATTTTTATTTTCTTAGGACGAAATTATATTCCTTCATTGTTGGTCCTTGTAAAAGATTAAACATATGTAAATTAATAAATTGTTTGAAACATGTTATCTAATATTCTTAACTATATTATTAATGAAAATTAAAAAAAGAACTCATATTGAATAATATTTTTTTGTTCCCCGGATGGGGTGCCACGCGCTCAAACGAGGACACGCGGGAGGCTGCCGGGAGCCCAATTTATGGCATCAACCGACGCAATCCCACCGCTGATTAATTGAACTATGGCTCGCACCAGCCACCTTAAAGTGACGAGCCCTCTCGCGCGCGAGAATGGTACTAGTCGACAGAGCACTATCGACCTAGTGTTAATGGCGATCGGGAGCAAAGTTTTATGGGATTTTATAGTGACAAGAGATAGGGGCGAGATGTATTGGCCCTACACAGAGCTCATTCTGTTTGAGCGGTATTTCCGACCTCTGGCCAGGACATTAAAGGAAGAAGCTGACCTGCCACTCCAGCCTCCCCCCATACCCAGTCCTCCAGGGGTTTCCACCATGCCCAGGCTCAGAGGCAAGTCGCGCCGGGGGGCAGCCTAGTACAGGGATGAATCCTGGCGAAAACGCATACAACAATTTGAAAAATCTCTTACACTAGCGTCCATTCGACGGAAGAGAAGTCCTTGGTCACCTCCCATGGCAATTGTTGAAGAAATTAGCCTCGAGGAGGCAATGCAAAGTCACCCTCCCATTGTACACTCAGAAGAGCGCAGGCCACAACCCGAAGCACACCTAGGGAAATACAGTGTCGCAGAGAAGGACCTCTATCCACCTTGCATTGTCGAAGAGGAAGAAACAATCGGCGACACCAAAGAGCGGGCGGAGGATAAGTGGACACCGCCTCGACCACCGGGAGACTCCAGCGCAGGTACAACAAAGAACTCTGGCACGAGGACCTCTGGCGATAGGAGACGGATGGACCAGGCCACCTTCTCAGAACTCTGGCACCTACCACTCGTCTTTGAGCTTCGTAGCATGCTAGACGACCTGGCCTTTCGTCTAGCCAGGATGGATCAACGGATATACATGCTCTTTGCAACACTCTCGAAGAATGCTCCGAAGAAGCAATGCCCAACATGCGCACAGGAATACTCGATTCCAGCAGGTTGGCGTCGGGCGGGTTACAAGCGAGCGAGCTTGAGCAAACAATTCAGCAGGGGCTCTGGTTAGCAGTTTTTTATGTTATTTCGGTCTAGTTAGTCTGTCGCAGTTCCCTTTTGGTTAGACCTGATCACTTTTTTGAAACTTGATGGCACTGCCGCCCTGGTTTCCCTCGGACAGGGCGTGCAAATGTATTTTTTGATAACTGAATTGCACATGGCACAGGAAACCCAGTTGTCCTGGTTTCCTACTCAGGCAGGACAACTGGTGTTACCACCCGTCACTGTATACTCTTTATTTTTGATAATATAATAGGTCCCACCGGTTTATTTAAAAAAAAAATAAAAATATATTTTTTTGTTCACCTGATTCATCATTTTGCAATTTTTCCATCAAACTTTTATGTTGTTCCGCACTCAGATCACAAAGTATCTTATCGAGCTTCTTTATTTTGTAGCTCTACATGACACACACTAACCAATACATATTAGTTAAACTTACATATAGTTCAAACATATTAATTTTGTATAGAATTTACAAAGAACTTGCCTTTTTATTTTTATTTTTATTTTTTTATGATGTGTTATCAATGTGTCGATCATAATTTTTGTTACTTGAACTATTCTCACACATTTTTTTTTATCAATATACAATCTGTACCATTCAATACAGAAGATATTAAATATATTTTATAAATAAATCACATAATTTTTAGTTAAAAAAAAACAAATTCAGTTTCTGGTGCGCTATAATAATATGAATGCATTGGTGCGTATGATACATGAAACACATCGACAGGAATTTTTTTTTTTTAAAATACTTTAAATTACAATGGTGTGATGTGTATCAATAACTGCACCACACCTAGAGTAAAAAAATGTTTTTTTTTTACCATGGACGAAAAAAATAACCGAGAAAATTACACACTAATGAACGAAAAAATGTAAAAATTATGTTACAGGATTTCCGATGCACTTTTTCATGAAGAGCACTGGTGCGTTATAGTTAAAAAGGTGCATCGATAACCATAAACTAATTTTTTTTAAACGTGACAGGGCCGAAAGGGTTGGGATCCGATGCAATAAGCGGTCCCCTTGCATCACAGGCAACACACCTTATATATAGAAACACAAACCCATTAAATCTAAAATGCTTAAAATGAAAATCCCTAATTCTGAAGTGATAGAGGGAGTTAAACTCTAAGGTGAAATTTTCTAGTCACATAAGCAAGAAGACGCAAGGGTTTAAGGTAAGTATGATTTTTTTTTTATTTTTTTATTTTTTATTTTTTATTTTTTCTGTATAATGTTTATGCTCCAAAAGGGTTTTGAGTGAATCACCATACCCTTCAAATTACGATCTTCAGAATAATTCTATTATTCCAAAGTATTCTGCTCCTACATAGTGCTCCCCGATATGTCTCTCTTGCCAATCTCTTCTCTGTAAATTTTGGAAAAATAATGAAATAATGAATAGCTTAATACTATTTAAAAGAATTTATGAAAAGGGTTTTGAGTGAATCACCATACCCTTCAAATTCTAATATTATGAATAATTATGTTGTCTCAAATTATTTTGTTTCTCCACTATGCTCCCTGATATGTCTCTCTTGCAAATCTCTCTCCTGTAAATTTTGAAAAAATAATGAAATAGTGAATATCTTCTTAATATTTAAAGGACTTTCCCCAGATGGGGTGCCACCTGGTCAGTGCCAACGTACACATGGAACCAAGCGACCAGGGGAGTTATTAACCCCAATCGCCAACCCACAGCCCATAACCACTGCATGGCTCACACCCTACACATAGTAAAGGTAGTGTGCATGGAAAACCAAGTAGGGTTAATAGTCGCTCGATCAAGACAGACCAGGCATACCAGGCCTAGGGTGGCTTTCAACTCAACTCTAATGGCGAGGGGTCCTATCAACTTGCAGGGGCGCGGTAATAAGTAGGAAATTTCCTTGGTGCATTCATCCTTTCTCCCTCTGCCCTGGCTCATGCTCTTCGAATCCTCTGAGAGTTTCTTCTTCGTCGTCCTCTATGTATTCTTCCCGAGTGCTCTCTCCCCTTACCCTCCCATCACCCCTCTCTTTATCTCCTTCTCCCTCTACAATTGTGTTGGCTTCACTGCTCCTTTGCTCCATCTAGTGAATTTTCACCACCCGCTCAGCCCCCACAAGCTTCTTCTATGCAATTTCATAGGTGCCTCTCTACTCTCGACCCTCTCAAGATCTCTTAAGAATATTCTCACCGCCTCCTTTTCTAGAGGCCTCCACACTTTTCCCAACATGCCCAGAGAAAGAGGGAAATCTAAGAGGGGTGCGCGGTACTACAGTGCCCTCTCCAGGTGCAACATACTCTCCTCCTCTTAATTGGCTCTCATCACCAGGTTTTCTAGCCCAAGGAATAAAAAATAGGTGAAGTTGGAGGCACCTCTTCCCACCCCACACTCACTCCATGGACTCAACTTGGTAAAGGAGGAAGTGCCACCTTCATGCAAGCACATTCCTCTAGTCACTAGTCTTCGCCCCCCCAAAAAAACTCAATCCTCAAGACCCATATTATGGAGATGGTAGCTGCATGGTGAAGGAGGAAATCCACCCAAGTTGGTAGGTGGAGGAAAACATAATGGTTTCCAGTGAGGAGAAGGAGGAGGATCAGCCCAAACAATTTGCAAATCGCCTCACGGAGGAGCACCTCCAACTGATCTTTGAAATATGGAAAAAACAAGATGATCAGATGCACTCTTAGCACATCCTCGACCAAAGAATGGACATTTTGTTTGATGCATTAGTAGATTCTCCTGTGTGGACTCGATGCCAAACATGCGACCAACAATTCACCCCTATCTACAACATCCATAGACAACTAGGCTCTTCAATGGAGTAAAGTCTCCAGGTTTCTGTTCTTTGTTCAATCTAGTTGCAGGCTTAAATTTTTAGTTTATTCCAACAGAGACTAGATGGTCATAGAGGCCACCCGTACATTTTGAATATGGTTTTGTTCATAGATGGTCCTAGATGCCACTTGAATATTGTCCATACAAATTTTTTCATGCAACTAAGATGTATAATTTTGTTAAGTCAGTTTTGTTCAAACAAATTTAGTTCATATGGTGATGTGTGAAACTTGGAGCATCTAAGGGCCACATGTTCTAGTTTCCCTTATGTGGAAGAACAGGTGGCTCACACTTGGCAATGTATGGATACCAGATATTATTAATACAAGGATCCTATTTTTATTTACACAAAAAAATATTTAAAGGACTTTAAGAAATTAGATTTTTGAAAAACAAATTCCCGTTGATTTTTTCAGTTGTAAAATAACAAAGACGCATTTTTATTTTTTTTTGTTTTTAAGTTTTTCGAAACACTGATGTGTTTATTAATATAATGAACCATTGCATTCATTTATGAAACACACTGGTGCATTAAATATTTTTGGAGAACATATATCATATAATTCTTTTTTTATTTGAAATCTTGATCACCGGTGCAATTAGTAATTAAATGCCCCAATGCTTTACATTGTTATATACACACTGATGCATTTAGTTTAATTAAGCACACCATTATGCTTTAAAATTGATCTGAATTTTTTATTTGCACATAAAATAGTATATTCATCTTAAATTATATTTTAGGATGCATCTACATGACTTGGAGTACTTCATAGCATACATTATCTGCTTAAAGTCACGTTATTCTTAAAAAAATATTGTTGATTTTGCTCAAATGTAGGGAGAAAAACTTATAATATCAAATTGCAAATTATTCAAATTCCATCTTGTTCCATATTTCTCAAAGTCCATCGCGGAGTACTCCCTTTCCATCTCAAATAAGTTCAAGTTTTATTTATATTTCGATTATCTAATTTAATTTATTTTTTTATCCATGTCAATCAAAATAAAAATGTATCCAAATTTGTAGGATCCTAATTCAGAATCGAGTTCAGATGCAGAGAATATTCCACCATTTCAAAAACGTTGAAAGCTCTTATCAGGAGAAACATACAACCAAAAGTTGGTAGATGAAAATGGATAGTTTCTTTACCTTTCCAATTGTAACATGCCATCTTCCAAACACAATCATGGCTCAATGATGGTAATACTTGTTTGGTATAATGTAATTTGAACAAATCAATTGTATTTTTGATTACTAATATCATTGATGTACTGATGTTCAATATTTTTTAAATTAGGATTCTGATGATGAATGACCTACGTATCATATTTCATTGCGCCCCACTACAATTTCAAATTGAGATAAGGTTGAAATAAGAGCACAACTTGGAGAGGAAGCATACCAAGAATGGTTGAATCAACCACCTATTCAATTCCCACTACGTCCAAATTCACTAATTAAGAATGACTACAACAATAATAGTTCTTCACAAGTTGGAAATAGAGTCAATCAAATAGACATTGGTATGGATGATTATTTACGAGATACTATTTCCATGGAGACAATATTGTTAGATGCATTCTAGAACGATGAGCTAGGGGATGATGCTCATAACACTAATACCTTTTTCGAAATCCTAAAATCTGCTTCCACCACCCCTCTCTTTGAACATAGATGGTCAAATTCTATCCAACTGGGGACAACAATGTTACTGTACAAATTGAAAGCAAATTTTGGCATGTCAAATGCATGTTTCTCGACAATATTGAGGTAACTGGCCACAAGTACCTTATATTTTGAGAAATCTTCTCACACAATCAACACTAAAAATGGTCGATGTTATCACTGAAATTTCGTCCGCAAATGGTTACAAGAATCCAACATCGTCAAACAGTTATGAGGTCACCCATGGACCAAAATTACCACAAAATCATTTCCAAAAAGTCCAAAACTATACAACCAGTGATAAAATTAAAGTGTGCTATGACTACACAGGGCATGCGTGCACATGTGCAAAATAGAAATGCAGGAAAAGTGCACATGCGCCCGATGTGCGACTGTGGTCACTAAAATCCGCGCACATCTGAGAATGACGCATTTATGAGATTGGTCGACCTCCCACCCACTTCTCGTTCAGCTTCCAAGTTGATTTGACACCCAAATCTCAACTAGATTTGACTGGGTGGCTGGTCAAAGACCTAAAAATGCCCTAATTAGCCTCTTTTCACACTACAAGTTGGTTTCACAATACCTCAAAGAGGTGCTATAAAACAAGGCCATGGGTGCACTTCATTTTGAAGGAATTCAATAACAAAGTTATGCTGCTGCTATTCTCTTGAGGAATATTCTATTCTCATCAAGAGTATACTAGCACCATTACATTGGACAATCCATCTCACCTCTTGGAATTCTTTCACCATTTTCATTCAAAGTTGTAAGAAGAGCTTATTTGTGGGGGTCCAAGAACCCTCCCTTGGAGGAAGAAGGGACTCATAGTCCTCTTTCTTCTTGGTGTTTTCTTTCACTAATATAATCCTTGCCATTGGTGACATGAGTCTTATTGGTTTTTTGTTCTTATGTCCTTAAGATCACTAGTTTAGTTGTTATTTTATTTCTTATTTTATTTCTTAGTTGTTCTTTTATATTTCTTTCTCTAACCCTTTTCCTTTACAGGTGTCTTTCTTAGCTAACCCAACTAAGCTTGTAAGCACCTATGTTTTTCTCATCTAGGTGGCGAAAGAGGCGCAACAGATTGACGACTCCACCGGGGATGGGTATCAATTTCCTACCCCATTTGGGTTTTTATAGCTCTTCTTTTGATTTATTTAACCTGCAGGTGCATTAACTGGCCCAAGCCGTCCTGCAAAACATCCAATTCCAAGTTGAATTGAGAGAATTCCATCTGGAATTTTCTTCACGGCCGTGTGTTTGTTGTGCGTGGGTTTATTGGCCCACAGACGTGCATCGTGTGCACATGCGCCCAAAAACTCATTTCGGTCACAGTGTTGTTCTGCGCACCTGCACCCAAAAACTCATTTCGGTCTACGCACAGGCGCTCAATGCGTCTCTGTCTACACTGAGATCCGCACACCTGTGTAGAAAAATTCACATTGTAAGGTTTTTGTGATTTGGGGAAGGCCCCTAGCCTTCTTAAAAGTGATTTCATGCATGTTGTAAGCTGCACCACACTTAGTTCCCTCTTCATATAAATGGATTCGTCAAAACACATATGCACTTAGGGGGTTTAAAATCATTATTTCCTCTTTTGCTTTCATTTTTCCACATAGATGGCTTGCTTTGACTAAAAGTATAAGTTGGAATGATTTGTAATCACATAAAACTTGCATTGGGACTAGAAGTTGGATAACAATCACTTAGTATTCTCTTCTCTCGCACTTCCAAGCGACCTTGAGAATCAGAAAAAGATTGTAGGACGATTTCATCTCCCTTAAAAAGACTAAAACCTTTAGGAGAGGACAACAACCCCTCTTGGGACTCCTCTTAGTTTATTTTTCAAACACATCTTAAGATTGTAACGGGCCCATACATGCCCACATGCTACAAAGATAGGATAGTGTTGAAGTTTAAAGGTTTTGTAACGAGCCCATACATGCCCACATGATCACAATCTAGGATAGTTTTGAAAGATTTTCTTAGATTAAATCATAATAGGGAGTTAAAGGAATAGTAAAGGGTCCACATGTCCACATGCTAGTTTCCTAGGGACTTTTGAATTACACAAGGTTGTACCAAAATCATTTAGTTAATTAGGTAATCAACACTTGTAAGGACCAAGCAAAGTCCACATGCAGCAAGGTGACACCTAATCCATTAAAACATTGGCACACTTTCAATCATTCACACAAAAAAGTCACTTATCACTCACATAGTTTTCTTCTCGAAACGTGGAGGTCAAAGTAAGTTTCCTCCAAAGGGTTTCCGAAACACCCCACCCTTTTCTTGATGAAACTATCCACTCCCATTTAATTTCAATGAGGTTGGTTCACACCTCCAATCTCTCAAACAACCACATCTAAATTTTTTCTAAAAAACTCACTAAGTTTTCCTCCATAGGAGGTGACAAAATATATTTTTTAGTCTAGGTAGGATTTCAGGGATAAGCATCCAAATAACTCCCCGTTATCTGGTTCTCACATTGTCAAAACAATAGAAGTTGTCAAATAGGGAACTGAAAATCCTCCAAGTCAAGTGTTCCTAATACCATAAGGCAGGGAGATACCCGTGAAGGTTTGAAGGATGAGGTTCAGTTGTTCTATGCGTCCCCCCTTGAGGCACCCACCTCTTGGACGAGATCCAGCTCGTGACCCATTTCTTAGGCCGAAAATCTAAATGCCACACTTTGACTGCGATACCTAGCGACCAAATTTTAGGACATCTACCTAGGTGGAAATTGCGGGCTGCAATTGCACCTTGATCGAATTTTGTGTGACTATTGGGAAACATCGCTAGATCTTTCGAGATATGCCCCCTTTACCCCTCATTATAACTAATTATTTCATCCTTCACTAGTTTCTCTTTTGGTGACTTCAGACCCCACTGTTGAGTACTATTGGAAGGTCTAGTGCTATTTGAGAGGAAGGACGTTACGTCTTTTAAGACACGAGCATTTGTTTTCTTTGATTCCCCATGTGGACAAAACCCCCTTATCCACATATATTCTTCTTTTTCAAAACACTTTATGTATGATGCACTTTTGATTACATTTTTGATTTAGAGATATATCGTGTAAAGTTCAGAATTTGTAACAAAGGCTCTTGTTTATTTCCTCTCATCACCATTTGCACACATCCATTCAGCTAGTCGGACATCATAGGGGACCCACAAAACCCCCGTCGTTCCAGACACTTTCTCAACCTCCCTCCTATTTTAGGGGGAGTTCCTAGTCTTGCCAACGCATCGACACCACCTTCTCACACTCCAGTGAGTGCCACTGTCTTAGGATCAACTTTTCTTGGTTCCAAATTACTTGGGTCTAATTCCCAAGGTCTCCCATCCACTTTCTCTCCTTTACACAGAAACGGGGGGGCAACTTCCTCTCAAGGAGGAAGTACCAACCCACCTAGCCCCCCTCAAGGGTCAGGTTCACAGAACACTCACACCATGGCTGGAACTAATCCTCCACCAACACTCCTGATGCCATATTTGGCCTCTCTTAACATACCAAATCTAAGAAAACTCACAAATGATTCTATATTGCATGACCCCACATGGCCTGCAATGCCCACCAAACTACCTTCAGACATCCCCAAGTTTGAAGGAAAGGCGGGGAATGACCCTGCCAATCATGTCATGACTCTCCACCTATGGTGCTCTTCCAACAACATTATGGATGATTCCATTAGACTACGATTATTTCAACGCACACTCACTGGCCCATCAGCTAAATGATATGTAGACGAAAAATCAGGGTCCCATGCGACTTTCGAGTCCTTGGCCAAAGCATTTTTGACCTTCTTCCAATTACCAATCCGCCACGACAATGGTATTGAACTACTCTCTAATTTTAAACAAACCTTAGCCACACATATCGTTGATCACATTCATGAGTGGCGTAGACGACGTAGTTTGTGAAAAGATGAAACCACCAAACAATAGTGTCTTGACTGGTTTCTTAGATCACTTGTCTCTCTCCTCGGTAAAGATATAGCTTCCACCTTCCCTCAATCAGAAGAAGAAGCCATCAGTAAGGCTAAACAATACGACCTCATCTATTCACAATCAGGGTACTTATACACAGTACTTTTTGATCTCCCAAAACTGATGCCATTCAGTCAAGACAAACCCGGGATGTCTCACTCAGCAGACAGATTGATTGGTAATACCACACACCATAATACACAACCCCAACCACCACCAATGTATGGCACACCTCAATATCCTCCGACATATGGGGGAACCTCTTATTACCCCCAACCCCCTTATCAACAACCATACCCTGTTGCTATTCCTACACCCATCAGTGGGCCACCACCGGCACCCCCAATACACCCACCTATCCAAACAAGTTTTGGTACCCCTTCTACCTCAACTTATACTCTAAGTACTAGAGAAAGCGCCACGCCTTCCTATGTACCTTACGGATCACAACTCCCAAAGAATCTGTACTTTCCATTCCCTGGGCCTCCACAACCCATGGCTCCCCCACATCCTCATGCTGGGGTGAATTTTGTTCAACCCTCTCCCCTTCAAAAATATCAAAATTTTGAACAACTGAATATGGAAAATATGACCCATCAGTCGAATAATTCCAAAAAGAAAGGAAAAAACAGGAACAATAACAACCTAGGTCAAGGCGGGAATCACCCCCAATAGAACCAACCTACTGGGGGCAACCAGACTCAAGGGAATTAGAACCCCCAGGGGGCAATAAAAACCGACGTCAAGGGAGAAATAACAATATTATTAAAACCACCTTCCCTTGTGCCCTTTGCAGTGAGTTCAATCATTATACTCACCATTTCCCCCAAATCATTGATTTTAAATGGATGAAAGACTTAGGCAGTCTACCACATCCTCCAGCACCGCTTGCCCCTTAGCATGCCCCACAATAATACGTGCAACAACCACCCCCAGCCGTGCTGCAAAACCCCATTCCACACCAAGGTGTGATGAACACCCAACAAGAGATGCAGCCTACCCCACCACAATTGGGACAGTATCTCAATCCAAACAATCCCGTAGATCGTACTATGCTCCTCACCAGTGAAGAATAAATCCTTCTGCAAACACGTAATCGTCAATACCGCACACCCATTGAGTCCCCTCCCATCCCCCCAAAAACACTCCCAGCACCAACGGGACCCTCGTTGGTGATTCCTCACCCTAACACAGAACCACCTCTTGGCATCCATCGCATCCCATTGCGTAGGAATGTCCACAACCCACAGGCTAGGGTGGATCATAATTACAGTTTGGTTGATGACTTAGCACAATCCCTGGCTGCCATGTCAGTCTTAGAAGTCCTTCAAACTTGTCCCACTCAGCAAAAATCATTACTTTCCGCCTTGGGGGCAGTCGACCCCGCGGATACTCGACTCATCACATTTGATCTCGACAGTGGAGAACCTCGCCTCCCTGCTCTAATCGCTTTTCAAATCCCAGTAAAAATTCAAAACATTACATTTCATCGGTGCATCATCGTTGAAGGTGCATCCACATGCATCATGTCCAAATCTATATGGCATAAACTTAGTTCCCCCGAACTCATCCCATCTACCATTACCTTAAGAGCTTATGATGGACAACCATCGTCTCCTGAAGGGCTCTTCCAAAATGTCCCTGTAGAACTCGGGGGCAATACTATTTGCATCGACATTGAAGCTATTGACGCCCCACTCGATTACAACATCTTGTTCGGTCGTAGCTACATGTACGCTATGAAGGAAATTGCCTCTTCTGTATTTTGAACCATGATGTCCCCCCATAACGGGAAGATCATTACCATTGAACAAGTTTTGCATTACGAGCCTAACCCTTCTGCCAACATTGATAACATTCTCCCCCTCGTCCATACTCATCCTGAAACATACCCACTCATTGAAATGGGTCCCAGGATTTTCAAAGACCCATCATTGTTAGGAACTTACCACGACGCGCCACCGCTCCTTCATCCTTCCAATCAAGTATATGTCGTATCATACAACATAACTGACATAGAGGATACCCTTCCTCCTAAGGAGGCTTCCATCATATCTGACATCCCACTAGTCGCAGAGCTCCCCCCTCATGAGCCTCCTGCGAACTCGTCGACTCCACTAGTTCACGATTTCACCTCTCCCCAAGGCCATATCCCAGTTTGGGAGACAGTTCCCCAAGCCATCACTCAAATCCCCTTTTTCTACCCTCCACCAGGCGTACATGCTTTCCAAGTAGCCGCAATGCTTACCCTCCCTAATATGGTGTTGGCAATTCCGGTTTGGTATTTACATCCACTAGAGATGGTCCCTCAACCATCCCTTCCACCCCAAATGGAAGGAATCCCAATGATGATTCCCATACTCACTCCCACCATACCCTCTACACCCCCAATCACTAACCTCCCTACCACAGCTGGGGGCAGGCGAAAGAAGAAGGAGCCCACCGCTCCACTTCCCCCGTGTGTCCAACCTCCTTGTGCACTATGTGAGAAAGATGGACACCCAACCAACAATTTCCCATCTTTACCCAAGTTACATAACCTCATTCAACCCAGTCAAATACCATCATCGCTCACCACTGTAACAAGTACCGCCACTATCTCCCCAAACACAAGTAGCAATGGATTGCGAACCAAATTCGCTTGCACCATATGTTGAGAATATGGCCATTATACACACCATTTCCCAGTGCTACCTCAGTTCTGCCAGACGTTAGTCGCAATACGCCAAAGCTTCCAGCAAGAACACCGTCCAGTTATGTCATCCCCACCAAACATCACTGACATCCACTATGTCACGACTTCAGTCAACAAACACATGAGATACCCTTGCTCTCTATTTGAATCTTTAGATCATTTTACATATCAATGTCCTATGATCATTGAATACAGGCAACGCCAGATGGCCCTGATTCAAACCCCTGCACCCCCTACATAATCGATGGTTGACCTTATATCACCACTTGAGATTCTTCATATCATTTCTCCTGACCCAGAGACACTCCCTATTCCTCTGTGGTTCTTGGATGACTTATCCTAGGATTTACCCCCCAATCCCCCCAATTCTCCCACTCATTTCCCTATGGAAATTTTACATCCAACTACCACTGGTACTCCTCAGTACCTCGATATTTGGTTTATGTCGAGTGAACCATCGCAATATCATTGCGTCATTCCCCCTACTTCTTCATCACCAAAGGACAACCACACGATGACAGTCACCGATATCACTCTGTTAGACCCCTTGTATTCCTGCCAATTTCACTGTGACGAGGACATACTTGAGGAACTAACCACTCCCGACTACCCATGGGATGTGCTATACCACAGAGCGCTCTTCTGTTCATAGGAATCCTTCACGCCTCCTAACCAACACCCCATATGCATAGTCGAAATCAAGGATTTTATCCCATCAGGGGATATCGACTGGTTCAACATGTTATCACCCTATAAGTTATAGGATCAATTGGTGACTGGGATATTATCTGTCTCTAGTGTTTTTGTTGACAAATGATTTTTCATTCTGCAAATAATTTGAAAAAGAAAAAGAAAAGAAAAAGGAAAA
>ML795169.1:251635-267008 GCA_009831015.1 Picea engelmannii
AAAATGCCCTAATTAGCCTCTTTTCACACTACAAGTTGGTTTCACAATACCTCAAAGAGGTGCTATAAAACAAGGCCATGGGTGCACTTCATTTTGAAGGAATTCAATAACAAAGTTATGCTGCTGCTATTCTCTTGAGGAATCTTCTATTCTCATCAAGAGTATACTAGCACCATTACATTGGACAATCCATCTCACCTCTTGGAATTCTTTCACCATTTTCATTCAAAGTTGTAAGAAGAGCTTATTTGTGGGGGTCCAAGAGCCCTCCCTTGGAGGAAGAAGGGACTCATAGTCCTCTTTCTTCTTGGTATTTTCTTTCACTAATATAATCCTTGCCATTGGTGACATGAGTCTTATTGGTTTTTTGTTCTTATGTCCTTATGCTCACTAGTTTAGTTGTTATTTTATTTCTTAGTTTAATTCTTATTTGTTCTTTTATATTTCTTTCTCTAATCCTTTTCCTTTACAGGTGTCTTTCTTAGCTAACCCAACTAAGCTTGTAAGCACCTATGTTTTTCTCATCTAGGTGGCGAAAGAGGCGCAACAGATTGATGACTCCACTGGGGATAGGTATCAATTTCCTACCCTATTTGTGTTTTTATAGCTCTTCTTTTGATTTATTTAACCTGCAGGTGCATTAACCGGCCCAAGCCGACCTGCAAAACATCCAATTCCAAGTTGAATTGAGAGAATTCCATCTGGAATTTTCTTCATGGCCGTGTGTTTGTTGTGCGCGGGTTTATTGGCCCACAGACGTGCATCGTGTGCACATGCGCCTAAATCACAGTGTTGTTCTGCGCACGTGCACCCAAAAACTCATTTCGGTCTACGCACAGGTGCTCAATGCGTCTCTGTCTACACTGAGATCCGCACACCTGTGCAGAAAAATTCACATTGTAAGGTTTTTGTGATTTGGGGAAGGCCCCTAGCCTTCTTAAAAGTGATTTCATGCATGTTGTAAGCTGCACCACACTTAATTCCCTCTTCATATAAAGGGATTAGTCAAAACACATATGCACTTAGGGGGTTTAAAATCATTATTTCCTCTTTTGCTTTCATTTTTCCACACAGATGGCTTGCTTTGACTAAAAGTATAAGTTGGAATGATTTGTAATCACATAAAACTTGCATTGGGACTAGAAGTTGGATAACAATCTCTTAGTATTCTCTTCTCTCGCGCTTCCAAGCGACCTTGAGAATCAGAAAAAGATTGTAGGACGATTTCATCTCCCTTAAAAAGACTAAAACCTTTAGGAGAGGACAACAACCCCTCTCGAGACTCCTCTTAGTTTATTTTTCAAACACATCTTAATATTGTAACGGGCCCATACATGCCCACATGCTACAAATATATGATAGTGTTGAAGTTTAAAGGTTTTGTAACGAGCCCATACATGCCCACATGATCACAATCTAGGATAGTTTTGAAAACTTTTCTTAGATTAAATCATAATAGGGAGTTAAAGGAATAGTAAAGGGTCCACATGTACACATGCTAGTTTCCTAGGGACTTTTGAATTACACAAGGTTGTACCAAAATCATTTAGTTAATTAGGTAATCAACACTTGTAAAGACCAAACAAAGTCCACATGCAGCAAAGTGACACCTAATCCATTAAAACATTGGCACACTTTCACTCATTCACACAAAAAAGTCACTTATCACTCACATAGTTTTCTTCTCGAAACGTGGAGGTCAAAGTAAGTTTCCTCCAAAGGGATTCTGAAACACCCCACCCTTTTCTTGATGAAACTATCCACTCCCATTTAATTTCAACGAGGTTGGTTCACACCTCCAATATCTCAAACAACCACATCTAAATTTTTTCTGAAAAACTCACTAAGTTTTCCTCCATAGGAGGTGTCAAAAGATATTTTTTAGTCTAGGTAGGATTTCGGGGATAGGCATCCAAATAACTCCCCGTTATCTGGTTCTCACATTGTCAAAACAATAGAAGTTGTCAAATAGGGAACTGAAAATCCTCCAAGTAAAGTGTTCCTAATACCATAAGGCAGGGAGATACCCGTGAAGGGTTGAAGGCTGAGGTTCAGTTGTTCTATGCGTCCCCCCTTGAGGCACCCACCTCTTGGACGAGATCCAACTCATGACCCATTTCTTAGGCCGAAAATCTAAATGCCGCACTTTGACCGAGGTACCTAGCGACCAAATTTTAGGACATCTACCTAGGTGCAAATTGTGGGCTGCAATTGCACCTTGATCGGATTTTGTGTGACTATTGGGAAACATCGCTAGCTCTTTCGAGATATGCCTCCTTTACCCCTCATTATAATTGATTATTTCATCCTTCACTAGTTTCTCTTCTGGTGACTTCAGACCCCACTGTTGAGTACTATTGGAAGGTCTAGTGCTATTTGAGAGGAAGGACGTTACGTCTTTTAGGACACGAGCATTTGTTTTCTTTGATTTCCCATGCGGACAAAACCCCCTTATCCACATATATTCTTCTTTTTCAAAACACTTTATGTATGATGCACTTTTGATTACATTTTTGATTTAGATATATATCGTGTAAAGTTCAGAATTTGTAACAAAGGATCTTGTTTATTTCCTCTCATCACCATTTTCACACATCCATTCAACTAGTCGGACATCATAGGGGACCCACAAAACCCCCGTTGTTCCAGACACTTGCTCAACCTCCCTCCTATTTTAGGGGGAGTTCCTAGTCTTGCCAACGCATCGACACCACTTTCTCACACTCCAGTGAGTGCCACTGTCTTAGGATCAACTTTTCTTGGTTCCAAATTACTTGGGTCTACTTCCCAAGGTCTCCCATCCACTTTCTCTCCTTTACACAGAAGCGGGGGGCCAACTTCCTCTCAAGGAGGAAGTACCAACCCACCTAGCCCCCCTCAAGGGTCAGGTTCACAGAACACTCACACCATGGCTGGAACTAATCCTCCACCAACACTCCTAATGCCATATTTGGCCTCTCTTAACATACCAAATCTAAGCAAACTCACAAATGATCCTATATTGCATGACCCCACATCGCCTGCAATGCCCACCAAACTACCTTCAGACATCCCCAAGTTTGAAGGAAAGGCAGGGAATGACCCTGCCAATCATGTCATGAATTTCCACCTATGGTGCTCTTCCAACAACATTATGGATGATTCCATTAGACTACGATTATTTCAACGCACACTCACTGGCCCATCAACTAAATGATATGTAGACGAAAAATTAGGGTCCCATGCAACTTTCGAGTCCTTGGCCAAAGCATTTTTGACCTTCTTCCAATTACCAATCCGCCACGACAATGGTCTTGAACTACTCTCTAATTTTAAACAAACCTTAGCCACACATATCGTTGATCACATTCATGAGTGGCATAGACGACGTAGTTTTTGAAAAGCTGAAACCACCAAACAATAGTGTCTTGACTAGTTTCTTAGATCACTTGTCTCTCTCCTCGGTAAAGATATAGCTTCCACCTTCCCTCAATCAGAAGAAGAAGCCATTAGTAAGGCTCAACAATACGACCTCATCTATTCACAATCAGGGTACTTATACACAGTACTTCTTGATCTCCCAAAACTGATGCCATTCAGTCAAGACAAAGCCGGGATGTCTCACTCAGCAGACGGATTGATTGGTAATACCACACACCATAATCCACAACCCCAACCACCACCAATGTATGGCACACCTCAATATCCGCCGACATATGGGGGAACCTCTTATTACCCCCCACCCCCTTATCAACAACCATACCCTGTTGCTATTCCTACACCCATCAGTGGGCCACCGCCGACACCCCCAATACACCCACCTATCCAAACAAGTTCTGGTACCCCTTCTACCTCAACTTATACTCTAAGTACTAGCGAAATTGCCATGCCTTCCTATGTACCTTACAGATCACAACTCCCAAAGAATCTGTACTTTCCATTCCCTGGGCCTCCACAACCCATGGCTCCCCCACATCCTCACGTTGGGGTGAATTTTGTTCAACCCTCTCCCCTTCAACATTATCAAAATTTTGAACAGCTGAATATGGAAAATCTGACCCATCAGTCGAATAATTCCAAAAAGAAAGGAAAAAACAGGAACAATAACAACCTAGGTCAAGGCGGGAATCACCCCCAACAGAACCAACCTACTGGGGGAAACCAGACTCAAGGGAATTAGAACCCCCAGGGGGCAATAACAACCGACGTCAAGGGAGAAATAACAATACTATTAAAACCACCTTCCCTTGTGCCCTTTGCAGTGAGTTCAGTCATTATACTCACCATTGCCCCCAAATCATTGATTTTAAATGGCTGAAAGACTTAGGAAGTCTACCACATCCTCCAGCACCGCCTTCCCCTCAGTAGGCCCCAAAACAATATGTGCAACAACCCCCCCCAGCCGTGCTGCAAAACCCCATTCCACACGAAGGTGTGATGAACACCCAACAAGAGATGCAGCCTACCCCACCACAATTGGGACAATATCTCAATCCAAACAATCCCGTAGATCGTACTATCCTCCCCACCAGTGAAGAAGAAATCCTTCTACAAACATGTAATCGTCAATATTGCACACCCATTGAGTCCCCTCCCATCCCCCCAAAAACACTCTCAGCACCAACGGGACCCCCGTTGGTGATTCCTCTCCCTAACGCATAACCACCTCTTGGCATCCCTAGCATCCCATTGCGCAGGAATGTCCACAACCCACAGGCTAGGGTGGATCATAATTACAGTTTGGTTGATGACTTAGCACAATCCCTGGCTGCCATGTCAGTCTTAGAAGTCCTTCAAACTTGTCCCACTCAACGAAAATCATTACTTTCTGCCTTGGGGGCAGTCAACCCCGCAGATACTCGACTCATCACATTTGATCTCGACAGTGGAGAACCTCGCCTCCCCGCTCTAATCGCTTTTCAAATCCCAGTAAAAATTCAGAACATTACATTTCATCGGTGCATCATCGATGAAGGTGCATCCACATGCATCATGTCCAAATCTATATGGCAGAAAATTGGTTCCCCCGAAATCATCCCATCTGTCGTTACCTTAAGAGCTTATGATGGACAACCATCGTCTCCTGAAGGGCTCTTCCAAAATGTCTCTGTAGAACTCGAGGGAAATACTATTCGCATCGACATTGAAGCTATTGACGCCCCACTCGATTACAACATCTTGTTTGGTCGTAGCTACATGTACGCTATGAAGGAAATTTCCTCTTCTGTCTTTTGAACCATGATGTCCCCCCATAACGAGAAGATCATTACTATTGAATAAGTTATGCATTATGAGCCTAACCCTTCTGCCAACATTGATAACATTCTCCCCCTCGTCCATACTCATCCTGAAAGATACCCACTCATTGAAATGGGTCCCAGGATTTTCAAAGACCCATCATTGTTAGGAACTTACCACGACGCGCCACCGCTCCTTCATCCTTCCAATCAAGTATATGTCGTATCATCCAATAGAACCGACATAGAGGATACCCTTCCTCCTAAGGAGGCTTCCATCATATCTGACATCCCACTAGTCGCAGAGCTCCCCCCTCATGAGCCTCCTGCGAACTCGTCGACTCCACTAGTTCACGATTTCACCTCTCCCCAAGGCCATATCCCAGTTTGGGAGACATTTCCCCAAGCCATCACTAAAATCCCCTTTTTCTACCCTCCACCAGGCGTACAATCTTTCCAAGTAGCCGCAATGCTTACCCTCCCTAATATGGTGTTGGCAATTCGGTTTGGTATTTACATCCACCAGAGATGGTCCCTCAACCATCCCTTCCACCCCAAATGGAAGGAATCCCAATGATGATTCCCATAGGCACTCCCACCATACCCTCTACACCCCCAATCACTAACCTCCCTACCACAGCTGGGGGTAGGCGAAAGAAGAAGGAGCCCACCGCTCCACTTCCCCCGTGTGTCCAACCTCCTTGTGCACTATGTGAGAAAGATGGACACCCAACCAACACATTCCCATCTTTACCCGAGTTACATAACCTCATTCAACCCAGTCAAATACCATCATCGCTCGCCACTATCTCCCCAAACACAAGTAGCAATGGATTGCGAACCAAATTTGCTTGCGCCATATGTTGAGAATATGGCCATTATACACACCATTGCCCAGTGCTACCTCAGTTCCGCCAGACGTTAGTCGCAATACGCCAAAGCTTCCAGCAAGAACACCGTCAAGTTATGTCATCCCCACCAAACATCACTGACATCCACTATGTCATGAATTCAGTCAACAAACGCATGAGATACCCTTTCTCTCTATGTGAATATTTAGATCATTTTACATATCAATGTCCTATGATCATTGAATACAGGCAACGACAGATGGCCCTGATTCAAACCCCTGCACCCCCTACATAATCGATGGTTGACCTTACATCACCACTTGAGATTCTTCATATCATTTCTCTTGACCCAGAGGCACTCCCTATTCCTCTGTGGTTCTTGGATGACTTATACGAGGATTTACCCCCCAATCCCCCCAATTCTCCCGCTCATTTCCCTATGGAAATTTTACATCCAACTACCACTGGTACTCCTCAGTACCTCGATATTTGGTTTATGTCGAGTGAACCATCACAATATCATTGCGTCATTCCCCCTGCTTCTTCATCACCAAAGGACAACCACACGATGACAGTCACCGATATCACTCTGTTAGACCCCTTGTATTCCTGCCAATTTCACTGTGACGAGGACATACTTGAGGAACTAACCACTCCCGACTACCCATGGGATGTGCTACACCACAGAGCGCTCTTCTTTTCACAGGAAGCCTTCACGCCTCCTAACCAACACCCCATATGCACAGTCGAAACCAAGGATTTTATCCCATCAGGGGATATCAACTGGTTCAACATGTTATCACCCTATAAGTTATAGGATCAACTGGTGATTGGGATATTATCTGTCTCTAGTGTTTTTGTTGACAAATGATTTTTCATTCTGCAAATAATTTGAAAAATAAAAAGAAAAGAAAAAGGAAAAAGAAAAGAAAAACAAAAGAAAAGAAAAAAGAAAAAAGAAAGAAAGGAAAAAGAGGGCATAAAAGAATTTCAATAAAAGCCCCATGCAATAATAGTAACTTGGTCCATACCTTTCAAGCATGGCCAAGTTCTTTTTAAATTGATGTTGATAGGTTAGTGAATGAGTTTGGCTAAACATTTTAATCTTAGCCAAATTGTCTAGGTTAGATTAGTGAATAAATCTGGCCAGACTGTTTAATCCTGGTCAGATAGCCCCAGGGTAGAGTAATTTCTTAACCCAACAGTCTAATCTGGGTTAATTGTCATAGGAAGCTAGGTTAGACTATAGGCTAAGTTTCTTTGTTTCTTCATTTTAATAAAACCATCTTGATGTAAATATTGCACCATGTTTTCAGATGCTTAAAAAGATCGTTTGGTCAAGCCCTATGGTGGTGTCTACTTGAAAAACCTTGGAAAAACCCATAAAATGCATTTATCCTAAGTTTTTCCCCGACGCATGTGTTTTCCACTCCCCACTTATGCTCCTTGCACATATCAATGGTCATGATCATGGCGCCCAAATCTACGGTGGACATATCATTCCGGACCCCCCCTGACCGTTTTGATTTTAACTTGGGGGGGGGGGGGTCCGGAATGTGTCATAAACAGAGGGCATAGATCTGCGGCTCAGAAACAAGAGTGCAGATCAACGATCCACCTAGAAATTAGCATGCCTTTACACCACATCATCAAGCAGTTCCTAGATTTAGGAAATTTGTTAAGTTAGTTAGGCTAAAAATAGATTTAGCACGTCCTGGTCATTAATGACAGGAACGTTTGTAATTTGAGTTATAAATACTTTATCTTTCGAAGTATTGGGGGTTGTTGATCTTCACACTCTGACGCTATCAGACTGTAATATTTTGAAGAGATCTTCCATTAATAAAAAGGAGGCACTTTTACAGGATTCTTGCGTGTATTCACTGGTGATGTTTTTCTCTCTAAGTTGAATGTTATTCTCGCTTTGTTATCATACTATTTTCTAAATCTAATCTTTAAGAGTAACGAATGTAGCAGGATTTATCTCGTATACCCTGTTTCTAACTCGAAATATCTTATTGTTTATCTTCTGGTGTTTTCAATAAAGAAATTCTTAACTGCTTCTGTTGAAATTATCTTTCTCATTTTTTTGCTGCTCATCATTTATGCTATTAAAGAATCCAGTGATTATATTATCTCGCCCTGTGAAAGTTTTCCTTTGCATTTTTGGTTCGGATTTCATATTTTATTAAAACACAGACCCCATAGCCCAATGGATGTGTAGACTGTCTCAACCAATTCGAAAAAATACTTTGACAACAAAGCCGACCTATTTCTTTACCTAGCCTAAAATTTAAAATTGGAAACGTAGCTAAATCATATAGAGAGATCCCTCTCTGAAGTTGGAAGGGCTAGATCCCAGCTTCAAAAGTGGTTGGATAAAGTTACCTTTTGTAGATTTCTTCTGTTGTCAACCTCTAGGAAATTTAGAGAGTGCTAACATAGTGGCGACTCCACTGGGGATAGAACTAAAAATTTATAATTTCACGTTTTCTTTTCCCTAAAAAGAAAGTTTGTTCCTGGAATATTGCAAATTTGAGAAGAAAGTAATGTTTAGAGGTTGATTAAACTTTGTACATATTATTTCCGGACTCATAAAACTAAAATGTATATATATAAAAAATAAAAAAGAAATTTGGCTCCCAAGAAAGTTTATACTCGATCTCATTCAGACCCAGAACCTGCCATAGTGACAGATAACCCATAACAATTGCTCAGGAAAAAGACCATAGCTGAAGGTTGAATGAGTCATACTCCTTTTACTTTTCAGGGGAACCCATTATCTTTCAAAACCCTGACTTTGACACCTTTTCCCAACAAATCATGGTTAGAACACGGTTCGATAGTTTTGTGACTGGACTCATTTTTGACCCAACCGTTTTGCAACCCCGAACCCCTGAAATTCTGTCTCCCACTGCTAAACCACAAATCACTCCCTCAGTGCTATCCAGTCCCTCCTCGCCCTCGTCTTTAGTCACTACCTCACCGATCATCCAGTCTGTTATCCCACCTCCCCCACACATCATGGAAACTGGATATGCTCCCTTGGTGTTGGCTGCGCCTCTTCATGCCATGCCCCAAGACTATCAAACGAGACTTCCACAGTTCGATGCAACAGGATATTTGAGCGCACAACAACATGTAGATAAAATGAATGATTATTATGATCTGCATGAAGTAGATGAGGCTGACGTTCAAATGAGATTGTTTGCTCAAAGTTTGACAGGTGACGTTAAAAATTGGTACAAAGGGTTGCGTGCCGCCTCAGTCCTTGACCTTACCGCATTCCAAAGAAGTTTTCTAGACAGATGGGAGGTAAAGAAAAACCCTCTGCACATTTTGTCAGAATACAAAAATATCAGAAGAAATCAAGGTGACATAGTGCAAGATTACTGCACTTGTTTCAATAACCTGTATAACGCAATCCCAGCTGAAATCAAACCTCCACAGGGTTTGGCATTGATTAAACTCCCTGATGGTTTTGACGCTGACATGTCATACCAACTAAGGGAAAGAAATTCTACCACCCTGGAAGACATGCAGAAAAGTGAAATAAGTGTGGAGGCCAATTTGTTGGCAAAAAGGGCACGTCAAAGGTCAGAGAGGAGAGTCACAATTAAAGAAGAACCTTCCACGTCAACCTCAGATTCAAAATTGGATTCTTTGGCCAGAGAAATGGAAATAATGATGGAAAGACTTACTGTGTCGGACAAAAATCCTCCGAGAGAAAACCCACCAGCTCCTTAGGTTCGGAACCCTAACTTTAGGAGAAACCCTCCTCAAATCAGACAAAGAGATCCTAGGGATCAAAGAGAGCAGAGGGGTCCAGATTAGCAGATCAGACCTCCCCTACAAGAAAATGATTCTGATGAAGGGGAGGAAGTGATTGAGGAATTGGAGGATACTCACATAAATCTCATGGGCATTCACGACAACGAAGCTATTTTCCTTACCCAAGAAGAGCAAGAACTTTTTCTTCTCAATCAAACAAAAGTAAGTGAAGAAGTTGAAGATGCAGAACAATAGGCGTTCGAAAATGCCATTTTGGAAGTACACTGGTAGTATAATCTGCGGAGTAAAAAGACAGAAGGGAGTTCCCCCAAAAAGACGATTGAAACGAAGAAGGTAGTCGAAACCAAGAAGGCCTCTGAGCCATCTGTCGAGAAGATTCCTGAGAAGAGTACTGCCGAAGTTCCTGCGAAGAAAAATCTTACTATTCTGAAAATATTGTCATAGCCCGAGGTTTCACCTATTAATCCACCAAGTATTTCTGGCTAGAAGAGTTTGGTGGACAGACCAGAATTGATGAGCCAAGGCAGATCTCCTACACCTTTCAGCCTTGAGGGGGAATTGGCCAAAGTAAAAATTCCCATCCCACTTTCTGAGTTGATGAACAAAGATGTTTATCGCTCACAGGTGATTAAATCTCTGACCATTAAACCTGACATAGGCACGAAGGCCTTAACCATTGGATCAACACATCATTCAAATACTGTGAACCTTACTGATGATCAACCCGAACTTCTGTTTGGACCCGAAGTAGATGGCTGAGACGACAATGGTGATGTCGCTCCTTTTTACATCAGTCTAAACATACATGACCTGATCTTGCATGACACTATGCTGGATTCGGGGGCTTCCCACAATCTGATGCCGAAAGCAGTGATGGAGAAACTGGGACTGGAGGTCACCATACCTTATAAAGATCTACATTCATTTGACTCCAGTAAAGTTAGATGTATTGGTTTGATCAAGGACCTATGTATCAGCTTGGTTCAGATTTCTGCAAAAAGCATGGTCATGGACGTGGTAGTTGTAGACATCCCTTCGAAGTATGGAATGTTGCTATCCCGGTCTTGGGGGGCTAAGTTGAGGGGTACCCTACAACTAGATATGTCTTATACCACTATCCCAGTTTTCGGGCAACAAAGAAGGCTATACAGAGAGACATTGATGAAGTACATGGTCAGTAGCCAGGAAAAACCACACAACTATCCTCTTTACTCCGCGCATTTTGACTTGGATTATTTTATCTTGTACAACGATGGTGACACGAGAGAGAAAGACACTCAGCTGGCAGAAGATACATCTAGTCAGGACGAAGGCCAATAAATCATTGAGGTAGCAAGAATGAAAAATGTGATAACTGAAGAGTTACCCGCTGATTTCTGGAGCATGGATTTTGATGGAGCAGTAAGCAAAGAAGGAGATGGAGCAGGAGTCTGGCTGCATAATCACAAAAACAGGTATTCAGAAAACCATTCTTACAAATTAAATTTCCAATGCACTAACAATATTTCCAAGTATGAAGCCTTGATGCTCGGTCTGAAGCTTTTGAAAAGAGTTGGTGCTAAACAGATTATGGTAAGAGGTGATTCTGAGTTGATAATCAAGTAAATAAAAGGTGAGTACCCTATGAAACACCCACGTCTTATAGCTTATAGGAATGTTATTCTTGATGCCCTTAGATGTTTCACTGAAGTTGACTTGTAGGTAATGCCGAGGGGACAAAACATTCTGGCGGATGGATTGGCTACGTCAGCAGCCACATGTAAGATTCCTTTCCACTTGACTCACCCATACACCGTGGAGGTGAAATGCAGACCAACTGTTCCCGACAATATCAGGTACTGGCAAGTGTTTGGTAATGATGATCAAATCAAAGACTTTCTGCAGTGTAAAAATGATTTTGAATGTACAAATATAGATTTAGAGAATAAAGAAGAAAATGTAAATAGATCAGATTTTGAAATTGATAGTGTAAATAGCGTAGATTCAGGAGAATTAGGCGATGATGAGATGGAGGCCGATGTTTTACATTTGAAAAGCAATGTTTTTCCTAGAGGTCTAGTTCCTTTAGAGGACTTGTTTTATTTTAACGACGTAGCCAAAAAACCGAAAATCGAAGCCAATGAGAAAGAGGTAGAAGACTGTAATATAGGGACTGAAGAGAAACCCAGGATAGTCAAATTGTCTAAGTCATTACCCCCTGAGCAAAAACTCAAATACATTGAGCTGTTCAAAGAATTTTCGGATGTCTTTGCCTGGGGTTATGAGGATTTGAAAGCTTATGATGCCAGCATCATACAACACAGGATTCCAATAAAAGAAGACCAAAAACCGTTCAGACAGAAACTTAGGAGGATAAATCCCAAGTTGCTCCCTCTGATAGAAAAGGAAATCAAAAAAATGTACGATGCCAAAATCATAGTCCCGTTGCGTTTTTCCAAATGGGTCTCTAATTTGGTCCCTACACGTAAGAAATTTGGGGAAATCAGACTTTGCATAGATTTCTGAAATCTGAATAAGGTCTCCCTGAAGGATAATTACCCCTTGCCAAAAATGGACCACATCCTTCAAAGGGTAGTCAGATCCATTCGAATATCTTTGCTGGACGGTTTCTTGGGTTACAATTAGGTCCTAGTTCACCCGAATGACCAAGAGAAAACCACTTTCACCACACTATGGGGCACTTTCATGTATGTGAAAATGCCTTTTGGTTTGATGAACGCTGGAGCCACTTTCCAGAGAGCGATGGATATTGCCTTTGTGGAAGAATCAGGTAAGTTCATTGTCGTCTATTTGGATGATGTAACTGTGTTTTCCCGATCTGACGACGAACACCTGCGACACCTCAGACGAGTCTTCGAGAAATGTAGAAGGTTTGGAATTTCTTTAAATCCTATGAAAATCCTCTTTGGGCTAGAGGAAGGCAAACTGCTAGGACACATCTTCTCCAAGGATGGAATCAAAATAGATCCCAACTTCAAATGTGGTTGGATTTAAAGAATTACAGTCTTTTATCGGAAGAATAAACTTTCTACGAATATTCATTCCCAATCTGGCAGAGCTCCTCAGAAACGTTACAAATATGCTAAAAAAGGATGTAAAAATAAAATGGGACGCTGAGTCCAGACAGTCTTTCGAACAAGTCAAACGAGCACTCACAAAGGCCCCTGTCTTGATCAGTCCTGATTTTACTAAGGATTTCTATCTTTTTTCTTTCGCTTCCGAACATACTATAGCAACGGTCTTACTACAAAAGAACAACGAAGGGTATGAACATCCCATAGCTTTCTTTATTAAAGCGTTAAGAGATGCTGCTCTGAATTACAAGATAATGGAGAAACAAGCTTTTGCCTTGGTGAAAGTTATAAAAGATTTTAGGGTCTACATTTTCCATTCTCATACCATTGCATATGTTCCGAATGCGGTAGTAAAAGACATTTTGACCCAGGACAACCCAGATGGGAGAAGGGGAAAATGGATCACTGCCATTTTAGAATACGACATAGAGATTAAGCCTACAAAATTAATCAAGGGTCAAGGCCTAGCAAAGTTAATGGCTGAATCAAATTTCCATGCTCTTGACATTAATTTTTTAGCTGCAGCGGATGAACAGGGCGAGATGATGACTCCAAGTGTGAGAGAGGTATTTCTCAACTCTCCATGGTACGCATATCTTATATTTGTTTTGAAAAATCTACAAGCTCCCCCTGGTTTGACTAAGACTAAAGCTAGATTTTTAAATTTGAAAGCCTTAAAATTCTGTATTCTAGAAGACAATTTGTATTGGAAAGATCCTAGAGGCATTCTGTTAAATTGTTTATTGAAAGATGAAGCTGACCAAGTGTTACAAGAATTTCATGCAGGAGAATGTGATGGTCATCTGAACTGGAAGGTCACAACCAACAAAATACTCAGAGTTGGATTCTATTGGCCCACCCTATTTGCTGATGTACATCATAAGGTGACTGCATGTCATCAATGTCAACTGTTTGAAGGCAAAAGGAAACTCCTCCCTCTCCCCTTGAAACCGATCTCAGTTGAAGCCCCTTTCCAACAATGGGGACTGGAATTCATTGGAGAAATACACCTCCCTTCTTCAGGCCAGCATAGGTGGATTCTCACTGCCACCGATTATTTTACCAAATGGATCGAAGCAGTACCAAGCAGGCAAGCCACTGACTCTGTTATTATCAAATTCCTTGAAAATAATATATTGTCTCGCTTTGGATGTCCTAGAAAGATTATAACTGATAATGCAACTGCTTTTCGGTCAAAGAAGCTCATAGATTTCTGCAACCAATATCACATTGGTTTGGGGCATTCCACAGCTTACTACCCTCAGGGGAATGGGCTGGCGGAATCTTCAAACAAAACCTTGGTAAATATCATCAAGAAAACGTTGCAGGAAAACAAGAAATCGTGGCATAACAAGTTGGTGTTCGCATTATGGGCTGACAGACTGACCACCAAAAGGTCAATCGTTATGTCACCATACCAGCTGGTCTATGGCACATAGGCAGTTTTCCCCACTTCCTTAGGAGTCCCTGTCATGAAGTTGCTTCAAGAGGTACAAGCCGAGCCAAATGACTCACAGAGAAGGATCAACCAGATGATCCATTTACAATAGTCTAGGGAAGAAGTTTTCAATAAGACTCAAGTAATCCAAGAAAGAATCAAGAAGATTTTTGACAAAAGGACCAAGGAAGATGATTTTGAGCTAGGAGATTTGGTGCTGAGATGGGACGCTAGAAATGAAGACAAATGAAAGCATGGAAAATTTGACAATCTGTGGAGAGGACCATACATGATCCAAGCATTCAAGGGGAACAACACTTTCTTGCTGAACAATGCTGATGGGACAGATCTGCCAGGAGGACCTGTAAATGGCAGAATGATGAAACATTACGTGCCACCTTAGTAGAGACTCAAGTTTTCACTCTCCATTGTACATACCATTTTTATTTTTATTTTTCGCCTGCATTTTCTGAGTGAAGAACATTAGTCAGTTGGTTGAAGCCCGAAGAGAAGGCCCTAAGCTGCTGACCACTATTCTTCCAATTTTTGAGAATAAAGACAATCAATCAACGAAGGCTACTAGGAAGAAGTTTTTAGAATGGTAGGAACCAGGATTCTTGGCACTTCACAGGGCAAGTACCATCCCCAGGTGGACCCACTGTTATCACCCTATAAGTTATAGGATCAACTGGTGACTGGGATATTATCTGTCTCTAGTGTTTTTGTTGACAAATGATTTTTCATTCTGCAAATAATTTGAAAAATAAAAAGAAAAGAAAAAATGAAAAAGAAAAGAAAAAGAAAAGAAAAAGAAAAAAGAAAAAAGAAAGAAAGAAAAAAGAGGGCATAAAAGAATTTTAATAAAATCCCCATGCAATAATAGTAACTTGGTCCATACCTTTCAAGCATGGCCAAGTTCTTTTTAAATTGATGTTGATAGGGTAGTGAATGAGTTTGGCTAAACAATTTAATCTTAGCCAAATTGTCTAGGTTAGATTAGTG
>ML795169.1:267654-280020 GCA_009831015.1 Picea engelmannii
GAGGGGGGGGGGGTCCAGAATGTGTCATAAACAGAGCGCATAGATCTGCGGCTTAGAAACAGGCGTGCAGATCAACGACCCAAAATGGATTTCGGACCCCCCCTGATGATCTTCTTTTAACCGAGGGGGGGGGGTCCAGAATGAAGATTTTTCCTCCGAAGGGCCCTTGCCTATACGTGGCGTCTATCTATTGGCCCCGAGTCCCGTCATCCTCTACTATTTGACAGACCTCTGTCACCTTTGGACGTCACCATCCACCTTTCCCAAAATAGTTGCATCCCCATAACTGCTGTCAGTACTCCCCCCTCATTCGCTCGTGGAAAGCCCCTTACTATGACTTTTTCCTCCAATCGATAGGTTCCACGTCACCCTTCCGTATCCCTCAGTCACCTTCACCCGCCATCTCACCCTCAAAATGATCCATTGGCCATTTATTACTGGATAACCTATCCATTATCCAGCTGACCTGTCTCCCGTGCCCAATCGACCCCCGTTTACTTAAAACTACCATTACTCTCCCTAATTTCGCCATTCACCCATCGCACCAGAGTTTTTATACCGTTTACTCCTCCGTTACAGTCAGTTTCCCTCATCCACGGTCAGTCGCCCCCACTAACGTTGTTTGTCTTGCAGGTACTGTTGCAGAAATGGTGCCAAAGTCCAAACAAGTAGAAGGAGAGGAGAATCCGTGATTTTTATTTCTCAGACCTTCAGTCGTGGCTCAGGGAACTTTTCCTGGACCAGAGTGATGAAATTGGACTATGGGAGTCCACTTTACCCCTCTACCTCTTCCCTCAGATCCACCATTTTCCTGAGTTCGCTCTCAAATGTCAAGCCCACTATATTCCTGAGAAAAGAGCCATCGTCTCCTCGTTCTGAGAGATTCTTTTCCTCATCACGCCCGAATCCATAGACCAGATGATGCAAATCCCCCGAGCCGACTCTGCATCTCCCTTCAACCTGGAAATTCTCACAGAATTATACCAGAAAATGACTTTCCCCCAAAGAGCTCAAATATTCAAGTTTTTCCTTCCCCCATCTGCTCAATTTCCCTCCACAAATCCTCCTTATCCATCTTCCATGTTCTCGACTAAAGGAAACCAAGTCATTTCATCCCTTTGTGCTTTGTTAGGATACTATTCTGATCATTGGATAGATGAACCCATTCTGGGTTTTCTATCCATCTTCTCTACCGATGAAAATCCCACCACCCAGTTTGACTTCAGCACATTCTTGGCAGACAATATTCATGATTAGTTCATGAATTTCGGCACGGAAGGCATGTTCAGATACTCATCGATACTATCATACTTGTTCGTCTTCTTCCAGGCGGATAAATTTGGCTTTTCCATGCAGAAGATGGATGGAGATGGTAGACCTTAGGCAGTCACAGCATGGACCTCCTTACTCAAGCACAACTCTACTGATTTCAGTTTCAAGGATTTCATCGACCAATTCTACCACCCTGTGGTAAGTATGCTAGGCAACAGGCCCAAACCTCGGATAAACTATGAAGTTCAGACGATCCTGCATCTCTCGGACAACACAAAGACTGGGGATTGGTACTTGTATCAGGATTACACCGAGATCAGAGTATACGGGTGCGAGTTGGCACTGTATAAGCTACCCAAGTATCTTCCTGTCAGAATTTTTTCTCTAGAATATATAAGGCAGATAATAAATTCCGATGATATCCATTTTGTGTCATTGAAGAAAAAACAACAGCTTAGAATCAAGGGGCAGATTGGCTCCTTCATATGCAACAATCGAGGCGCTGGGGAAGAAGCAGACAGGATGCTAAGGGAAATGAAGTTCTCCATGAGTTTCCCATGGCATTATGATCTTTGTGGGATCATCTCAGAGATGAGGGTGAAGAACAAGAACATCCCATATGTTCATGAAGCTAGGTATGAAGTGGAAAAATTTGCAAATTAGACAGTGTGGGAGCCTAACACATTGCTCGAAGTAGAACAACAAGATCCCCCGACCACTGTGTCACAAACGACCATGCCACAGGTCCCAAAAGAGAAAAGGCCAAGGCAAGATTTATCTCCGCCTGTCACAGAGGTATCTTCCGAATAATTTCAGCTGCATACCAAGAGGCCTAAGACTGTTGCAGTTCTTGGCCCGACTGGGGAAAAATAAACCTTGTCTACTACAGTGACCAAAGTTGGTATTCCACCCTTCGGTTCAATCCTCCATAAGGTCATCACCCCAGCATTGCCGAAGAAATCCACATACTCCCCATTGAAAACTCAGCTAGGCAAGGTAGGACCCAAGCTGAGCATTTTTGAAAAATATGAGTTGATAAAGAAAAGGAACCAGACCCTGACCAACAGTACTTGCGCCTAATTCTGGAAGCAGACATCGACTGCGCAACATAGGCTTCTATCAAAATTTGACACTGAGAAGGGAAGAATGCATATGGCATTCCTCCAGGCACAGGTACCAGACCCCAAGGTGATCACTGACTATAAAAGGGCCACCTTCAAATTCCAGATGAAGGACGTGCATCCAACCGATCAGATGGATCTGCACAAGCAGACAAGGGAAATGGTTTTCTATACGTTGGCGCATGGTTCCACTTCTGCGTCCAAATTGTAGGTGTCCCTGAACAATGTTCAAACACAATTGAAGCTAGAGAAGATATCGTCCTTTGCCAAGGACAACCGAATCAAGACTCTGGAGGAGTTGGTCCTCAAGATAGGTTATGATCCCTCAAACGTGAAATAAACTGAGGAAATGATAAAGAAGAAGAATGCTGACATTGCCTCCTTGAGGAAACAACTGAAGCTCCCACCCACAGAGGACTCGCAAGCGAAGGAGATAGTAGAGAAATAAGGAGAGAAAGATGAAATGCTCAAGCTGCTCATGGAGCAGAATGCACAGCTTAAAGAAATGGAAGTTGAGATGGAGAAACTATTAAAAGAGAAAGAGCAACTGAAGCCAATGGAAGTCATTCCATTGAGTTCTATTCCAATTTCAGGAGTGAGCACAACATCAGTGACAGCAGTCCCATCCGCAACTCCATTGACATCCCAGGAGAAGACAACCGACCTAGCTAAGTCCATGGAAAAGATGAACCTGCAGGAAACGGAGATCAACAGGCTGAAAAAGGAGATTGAGAACCTTCAAGAACTCAAATATTCCTCCTAGACTAGCCTCTCCAAGGAAAAGAAGGTGACAGAGCAGCTCAAGCAGGAACTACAACAGCTCCGGAAGCAAACAATGGTAGGAAAGACTTTGGTCGAGGTTAAAGAGAGTGTATGGACCGACATCACTAAGTCCATGAATGAGATATGGCCCATGATCCAGATCATGTTTGAGCAGAATGAATTGGTACAGAGAAGAAAACAGGCCATCGAGAAGATCAGAGTAGAATTGAGAGACATGCCAACACAAGCGAACGAGATCATCAAGTTCCTCAATTCTAAGACCAGGGAAGAACTGGAAGAGCTGGAAGAGATGAAAATTGAAGACAGAACAAAGACCATCCTTGAGGTCAAAAGAGTTTTGACCAAGAGAGGATTAATGCTTTAGCTGGAAGAAAAGGTTCAGGCCATGGACCTAGGGGTACAAAGATTCTTCAGTAATATTGAGGCTCTACAGAAGAAAGGTTCGCCTGGTCTGAAGGTAATCAATGATAAATTGATGACACTCCCAGACTATAAGAAGAGATTGGCCGATGTGGCTAAGGACAACTCAAAGTTCGCAGGCATTCAAGGGAGCATCACCGAAAAGGCGTTTCTAGACGCTCTTCAGTGGGACATCAGTATCCAACATGAGATTCGATACATCTTCCTCACCAAGCCTACCTTCGCCAAGTACACAGAAATAGATGAAGTGTATCGAAGGCTACTCAAAGTCAATGTGCCCAGTCATCTCCGATGGGAGGAACTTTGTGATCTGAACGAGTAGCAGATGAGATGTCCCTGTCCAGTCATTTGTCCAGTCAGATGAGGTCGTGCAGAGGCTTCATCAATGGCCCACCCAGAAATCAACATGCCGTTACACCACATCATCAAGCAGTTCCTAGATTTAGGAAATTTGTTAAGTTAGTTAGGCTAAAAATAGATTTAGCACATCCTGGTTATTAATGACAGGAACGTTTGTAATTTGAGTTATAAATACTTTATCTTTCGAAGTATTGGGGGTTGTTTATCTTCACACCCTGACGCTATCAGACTGTAATATTCTGAAGAGATCTTCCATTAATAAAAAGGAGGCACTTTTACAGGATTCTTGCGTGTATTCAATGGTGATGTTTTTCTCTCTAAGTTGAATGTTATTCTCACTTTGTTATCATACTGTTTTCTGAACCTAATCTTTAAGAGTAAAAAATGTAGCAGGATTTATCTCGTATACCCTGTTTCTGACTCGAAAGATCTTATTGTTTATCTTCTGGTGTTTTCAATAAAGAAATTCTTAACTGCTTCTTTGTTGAAATTATCTTTCTCATTTTTCTGCTGCTCATCATTTATGCTATTAAAGAATCCAGTGATTATATTATCTCGCCCTGTGAAAGTTTTCCTTTGCTTTTTTGGTTCGGATTTCATATTTTATTAAAACACAGACCCCATAGCCCAATGGATGTGTAGACTGTCTCAACCAATTCGAAAAAATACTTTGACAACAAAGCCGACCTATTTCTTTACCTAGCCTAATATTTAAAATTGGAAACATAGCTAAATCATATAGAGAGATCGCTCTCTAAAGTTGGAAGGGCTAGATCCTAGCTTCAAAAGTGGTTGGATAAAGTTACCTTTTGTAGATTTCTTCTGTTGTCAACCTCTAGGAAATTTACAGAGTGCTAACATAGTGGTGACTCCACTGGGGACAAAACTAAAAATTTATAATTTCAGTTTTCTTTTCCCTAAAAAGAAAGTTTGTTCCTGGAATATTGCAAATTTGAGAAGAAAGTAATGTTTAGAGGTTGATTAAACTTTGTACATATTATTTCCGGACTCATAAAACTAAAAAGTATATATATAAAAAATCAAAAAGAAATTTGGCTCCCAAGAAAGTTCATACTCGATCTCATCCAGACCCAGAACCTGCGATAGTGACAGATAACCCAGAAAAGTTGCTCAGGAAAAAGACCATAGCTGAAGGTTCAGTGAGTCATACTCCTTTGCATAATTCCTTTTACTTTTCAGGGGAACCCATTATCTTTAAAAACCCTAACTTTGACACCTTTTCCCAACAAAGCCTGGTTCGAACACGGTCCGATAGTTTTGTGACTGGACTCATTTTTGACCCAACCGTTTTGCAACCCCGAACCCCTGAAGTTCTGTCTCCCACTACTAAACTGCAAATCACTCCCTCAGTGCTATCCAGTCCCTCCTCGCCCTCGTCTTCAGTCACTACCTCACCGATCATCCAGTCTGTTATCCCACCTCCCCCACACATCATGGCAGCTTGATACGCTCCCTTGGTGTTGGCTACGCCTCTTCATGCCATGCCCCAAGACTATCAATGAGACTTCCATAGTTCAATGCAACAGGACCTTTGAGCGCACAACATCGCGTAGATAAAATGAATGATTATTATGATCTGCATGAAGTAGATGAGGCTGATGTTCAAATGAGATTGTTTTCTCAAAGTTTGACAAGTGACGTTAAAAAATGGTACAAAGGGTTGCATGCCGCCTCAGTCCTTGAACTTACCGCATTCCAAAGAAGTTTTCTAGACAGATGGGAGGTAAAGAAAAACCCTCTGCAAATTTTGCCAGAATACGAAAATATCATAAGAAATCAAGGTGAGATAGTGCAAGATTACCGCACTCATTTCAATAACCTGTATAACACAATCCCAGTTGAAATCAAACCTCCACAGGGTTTGGCATTGATTAAATTCCCTGATGGTTTTGACGCTGACATGTCATACCAACTAAGGGAAAGAAATTCTACCACCCTGGAAGACATGCAGAAAAGTGCAATAAGTGTGGAGGCCAATTTGTTGGAAAAAAGGGCACATCAGAGGTCAGAGAGGAGAGTCACAATTAAAGAAGAACCTTCCACGTCAACCTTAGATTCCAAATTGGATTCTTTGGTCAGAGCAATGGAAAGAATGATGGAAAGACTTACTGTGTTGGACATAAATCCTCCGAGAGAAAACCCACCAGCTCCTCAGGTTCAGAACCCTAACTTTAGGAGAAACCCTCCTCAAATCAAACAGAGAGATCCTAGGGATCAAAGAGAGCAGAGGGGTCCAGATCAGCAGATCAGACCTCCTCTACAAGAAAATTATGCTGATGAAGGGGAGGAAGTGATTGAGGAATTGGAGGATACTCACATAAATCTCATGGGCATTCACGAAAAAAAAACTATTTTCCTTACCCAAGAAGAGCAAGAACTTTTTCTTCTCAATCAAACAAAAGTAAGTGAAGAAGCTGAAGATGCGGAACAACAAGCATTCAAAAATACCATTTTGGAAGTACACCGGCAGTATAATCTGCAGAGTAAAAAGACAGAAGGGAGTTCCCCAAAAAAGATGATTGAAACGAAGAAGGTAGTCGAAACCAAGAAGGCCTCTGAGCCATCTGCCGAGAATATTCTTGAGAAGAGTACTGCCGAAGTTCCTGCGAAGAAAAATCTTACTATTCTGAAAAGATCGTCACAGCCCGAGGTTTCACCTATTAATCCACCAAGTATTTCTGGCTAGAAGAGTTTGGTGGACAAACCAGAATTGATGAGCCAAGGCAAAGCTCCTACACCTTTCAGCTTTGAGGGGGAATTGGCCAAAGTAAAAATTCCCATCCCACTTTCTGAGTTGATGAACAAAGACGTTTATCGCTCACAGGTGATTAAAGCACTGACCATTGAACCTGGCATAGGCATGAAGGCGTTAACCATTGGATCAACACATCATTCAGATACTATGAATCTTACTGATGATCAACCCGAATTTCTGTTCGGACCCGAAGTAGATGGCCGAGACGACAATGGTGATGTCGCTCCTTTTTACATCAGTCTAAACATACATGACCTGATCTTGCATAATGATATGCTGGATTCGGGTGCTTCCCACAATCTGATGCCAAAAGCAGTGATGGAGAAACTGGGATTGGAGGTCACCAGACCTTATAAAGATCTACATTCATTCGACTCCAGTAAAGTTAGATGTATTGGTTTGATCAAGGACCTATGTATAACTTTGGTTCAGATTCCTGCAAAAAGCATGGTCATGGATGTGGTAGTTGTAGACATCCCTCCGAAGTATGGAATGTTTCTATATCGGTCTTAGGGGGCTAAGTTGAGGGGTAACCTGTAGCTAGATATGTCTTATGACACTATCCCAGTTTTCGGGAAACAAAGAAGGCTATACAGAGAGACATTGATGAAGTACATGGTCAGTAGCCAGGAAAAACCACACAACTATCCTCTTTACTCCGCGCATTCTGACTTGGATTCTTTTATCTTGTACAACGATGGTGACACGGGAGAGCAAGACACTCAGCTGGCAGAAGATACATCTAGTCAGGACGAAGGCGAAGAAATCATTGAGGTAACAAGAATGAAAAACGTGATAGCTGAAGAGTTACCCGCTGATTTCTGGAGCATGGATTTTGATGGAGCAGTAAGCAAAGAAGGAGCTGGAGTAGGAGTCTGGCTGCATAATCACAGAAACAAGTATTCAGAAAACCATTCTTACAAATTAAATTTCCAATGCACTAACAATATTGTCGAGTATGAAGCCTTGATGCTCGGTCTGAAGATTTTGAAAAGAGTTGGTGCTAAACATATTATGGTAAGAGGTGATTCTGAGTTGATAATCAAGCAAATCAAAGGTGAGTACACTTCGAAACATCCATGTCTTAGAGATTATAGGAATGCTGTTCTTGATGCCCTTAGATGTTTCACTGAAGTTGACTTGCAGGTAATGCCGAGGGGACAAAACATTCTGGCAGATGGATTGGCTACGTCAGCAACCACATGTAAGATTCCTTTCGCTCGACTCACCCATACACTGTGGAGGTGAAATGTAGGCCAACCGTTCCCGACAATATCAGGTACTGGCAAGTGTTTGGTAATGATGATCAAATCGAAGACTTTCTGCAGTTTAAAAATGATTTTGAATGTACAATTATAGATTTAGAGAACGAAGATGAAAATGTAAATAGATCAGATTTTGAAATTGATAGTGTAAATAGCATAGATTCAAGAGAATTAGGCGATGATGAGATGGAGGTCGATGTTTTACATTTGAAAAGCAATGTTTTGCCTAGGGGTCTAGTTCCTTTAGAGGACTTGTTTGATTTTAACGATGTAGCCAAAAAACTGAAAATCAAAGCCAATGGACAAGAGGTAGAAGACTGTAATATAGGGACTGAAGAGAAACCCAGGATAGTCAAATTGTCTAAGTCATTACCCCCTGAGAAAAAACTCAAATACATTGAGTTGTTCAAAGAATTTTCGGATGTCTTTGCCTGGGGTTATGAGGATTTGAAATCTTATGATACCAACATCATACAACACAGGATTCCAATAAAAGAAGACCAAAAACCATTTAGATAGAAACTTAGGAGGATAAATCCCAAGTTTCTCCCTCTGATAGAAAAGGAAATCAAAAAAATGTACGATGCCAAAATCATAGTCCCGTTGCGTTTTTCCAAATGGGTCTCTAATTTGGTCCCTACACGTAAGAAATCTGGGGAAATCATACTTTGCATAGATTTCCGAGATCTGAATAAGGTATCCCTGAAGGATAATTACCCCTTGCCAAAAATGGACCACATCCTTCAAAGGGTAGTCGGATCCAGTCGAATATCTTTGCTGGACAGTTTCTCGGGTTACAATCAGGTCCTAGTTCACCCGGATGACCAAGACAAAACCGATTTCACCACACCATGGGGCACTTTCATGTATGTGAAAATGCCTTTTGGTTTGATGAACACTGGAGCCACTTTCTAGAGAGTGATGGATATCACCTTTGTGGAAGAATCAGGTAAGTTCATTGTCGTCTATTTGGATGATGTAACTGTGTTTTCCCGATCTGATGACGAACACCTGCGGCACCTCAGACGAGTCTTCGAGAAATGTAGAAGGTTTGGGATTTATTTAAATCCTAAGAAAAGCCTCTTTGGTCTAGAGGAAGGCAAACTACTAGGACACATCATCTCCAAGGATGGAATCAAAATAGATCCCAGCTTCAAAAGTGGTTGGATAAAGTTACCTTTTGTAGATTTCTTCTGTTGTCAACCTCTAGGAAATTTACAGAGTGCCAACACAACTACCCCATCCCGACCCCTGATGATTTTGAAGAAGGCAACATGGCCAACATTTTCCCGACCATCAAAATCGATATTTCCATAAAAAATGGAGTCATTGAGAAAATCACAATTGGCGTCGCATGTACTCCTCAATAAATCACCGCCTATAAAGCCCTCTTTGAAGAATATCATGATATTTTTGCCTGGTCATACACAAAGATTCTTGGCATTGATCCCTCTATTGTCGAACATCACATCGACACCTGGCCTGACATTACACTAGTTCGTCAAAAACAACGACCGATACACCCATACAAATCAGCGACCATTAAAGCTGAGATTGACAAATTATGCGCGACGGGGTTCATTTACCCCATCGCCTATACCTCATGGGTTTCCAACCCTATACCTGTTAACAAAAAATAGGGCACTATCCAGGTTTGCACGGACTTTCGCGATCTCAATCATGCCTGTCCTAAAGACAACTTTCCGATGCCTTTCATCGATCAAATTTTCGATGACTGTGTAGGCCACGAGTCTTTGTCCTTCATGGATGGTTTCTCTGGTTATAATCAAATCCAAATCCACCCAGCTGATCAATACAAAACCACATTCACCACCCCTTGGGGCACGTTTGTGTATCGTGTCATGCCTTTTGGCCTAAAGAACACTGACGCAACTTTGCAGCGGGCTATGACCTACATTTTTCATGATCTAGCTCATATCATCCTTGCATACTTGGACGATCTCACAGCTCGATACAAAAAATGCACCCAACATCTTGATGATTTATGGATCATCTTCCAATGGTGTCGTTAGTACAATATCTGCTTGAAGCCCCTCAAATGCACATTTTGCATCACTTCTGGGTGCCTCCTCAGATTCATCATTTCCCAAAGCGGTATTACCGTGGACCCCCTCAAAGTCCAAGCCATCACCAAAATTCCACCCCCCCCTAAATTTACGCCAACTACAGAGCCTACAAGGAAAAAATAATTTTCTACGGTGTTTTGTCCCAGACTATGCCACTCGAGCACACGGTTTCCTTCACTTACTCTGCCACAACATCCCATTCCACTAGGATGAACATGCCCAAAAATCATTTGACGATGTTAAAATGACACTCTCCAATGCCCCTTTAGTTAGTGCACCCGACTAGAATCGTGACTATATCCTCTACATATCATCATCAACTGTCTCAGTAGCAGGAGTTCTCATTCAACTCGACGATGACGATCATGAGCATGTCATTTACTACATTAGTAAAAACCTCTCAAGGCCACACCTGAAGTATAAGCACGAAGAGAAACTATCCCTTGCAGTTGTCCTCATAGTTCAGAAACTACGTCATTACATTCTTCTTCACACGACTAAAGTCGTAGCAGATTCCAACCCTATGGAATACTTTCTCAGTCGTCAGCAAATTAATGGCAAATTTGCTCGGTGGATTATTATCCTTTAGGAGTACGATCTTGAATTTTCAACACCCAAGAGAAAAAAATCTCTTGTCCTCACCGAACTTTTCACAGCCTTCCCCTCTGATACTACCAGTGCCCCCGTCAATATCGACTTCCCCGATGAACATCTCTTTTATATCATTTCAAATGATCCTTGGTACAACAACCTCCTCGTCTACCTCTGAACCCAAAAGTTCGATAACCACCTCTCATGAGATGATCGCCGTCGTATTCGCCACTAGCCCCCCCGCTATCTCCTCATCGGAGATATCTTATATCGGTGAGGGGTCGACACCATACTTCGTCGATGCTTGACTATTGACGAGGCCGATAGAGTCTTGAACGACTATTTCAGGATTAATCCGTAAGTGCGGACACGAACCGATCTCCCTAGATCCACCTGGATCTAGAACAAAACGTGACAGAATAATACACTTTCCCTAGATCTAGCCTATTGAATGAACTAAGAGATAAAGGTTATGGACATACCTTATGAACGCTTTCCTTAGGTCTCTGTTGTTCCAAGCTTTTCTCTAATGCTCTTGTACCGTTCAAATTACAACAGCACAAACCAGTCGAAGTAAAGGTAGATTAATATGTTCAATATCTAGTCTATACATATGATCAAGGAGTTACGTAATAAAGTGACATCATCTTTATGGGAAAGGGACATATTACTGTATTGAATTAATTGAAAGTGAAACTTACAACTTGAGCCTTGATTTCGTAGGTCTCCTTTCGATGGCTCCTAGCTCTGACACACACACTTGCTCATGCATGAAGAAAATCAACCACTTGTGATAACCTTGCTGGTGTCTCTAGTTGCTGTAGCATCAGTCCTTCATACAAGATTTCAACAATTCTCCAATCAATCTCTTGCTAGCTTGCTTCTAACTTTTTCCATGAGCAATCTCCTCAATATATAGGAGAAGATAATTTAGTTACTTGGATAGAAAATGATCCCAAGATATCTGGAATGCCAGCACTTGAACAACCATCCGTTAGCCAACTCATTCTTCTCGAAGATTCTCTTCTAGAAGGCTCAAGAACTTCATCTTTTTCCTCTTTAAGAAGATGTTCGCACCCTGGCCTTTGTTACAGTGCGAACCTCTTGCACCCTAGCTTAATGCAGCCTGCGAGAACCAGACATTCTCGCAGGCAAGTATATAGGCAGCCTGCGAACTTCTTGAAAAATATAGTTTCTGGAAGAAGACAAGTGCAACTTTTCTCAGGAAAGTATTCTTAGTGAAGAGCTTGATTTTCCATCATCATGACATCATCATAACATCATCACGATGACCAAAATTGTGGATAACAGAATTCCCCCCAAAGTCTGAGAGTGGAATCAATGATAGTCAATAAACTTTGTAAGCTGCATGTGTGTGTCAAGAACCAAGAGAGCATCTAATCGGAAACCTGCGAACATCCAAGCATCAGTAGAATATCATATGTATCCATTTTGAGGTAGGAATTCCCATTCTCAGATCATAGATTGATGACATCATAAACAAAGGTCATGGCCACCAATCATACACTGTGGATCCATGCCGTCACAATATAGCATAGCCACCTGAATACATCGTGGATCTATGCAACAAATTTTCAATCAAGATGACATAGTCACGAAACATACACAGTGGATCTATGTGTCGCAAATTATACATACTCCATCGCAATCTGAATCATAAAGATAATATC
>ML795169.1:280181-317006 GCA_009831015.1 Picea engelmannii
TGCCAATTAACACAAAGATGAAACATATCCCTTTCCCAAATTTCCCCCCACCATTTCTGGCAAGTACCTTTTTATTTTTACGCAAGCTTGAAGAGGATCACATATGCTTGTTGATATAAGCTCATCCTTCGGACGAGTCCCTCAGAGTACTTTTAACGAACCCTAGGAATGAGTGGTTCAGTCCCATTACGGGTCTTTCAATGTTTGTTTAACGAGTCCAGAGATAGTAAACTCGAAGGTTTTTCAAGATTATAGAGTTTGGAAAAATACTTAAAAGAGAACTCTCTCAGTTCCTTTTTCGTACAATAGTCCAACGAGACCGAAAAATGGTTAAATTATCGCTCGAAGGACGCAAACTTCAAATACTTTAGCGAGCGTGAAGATAGCAAGATCGCTCGACAATATTTTCATGTTTAGAGAGTCTGAAAAGAGCTTAACGATAACTCCAAGGGGGGTTCCTTTTTCGTGTAACCACAGCGAGCCCGGAAAAGGGATAAAACGACGCTCGATCACGTTCTTATGTTTTTGACAAGCGCAAGAACGGATAAAAAGGCACTCGAGGTTTTATAGAAAAACCATAGGAAATAAACAAAATCACACCACACCATAAAAGTTTCGTCCATAATCATCCGTATTTGTTGCCTGCCAGTCATTTTACTCATTTCCAGATTAGCAATTAGGGTTAAATAATGAATAAATATAAAAAACCCTATTTTTGACATAGTAAAAAAGTAATAAAAATGAATTCACAACATATTTTACCATATCATTTACCTTTTTACCATTTGAGTGCAAAAATTTCCATTTTACCCTTCACCTTCATCGTTGATTTTCGGGAGCTTCAGGCCATCATTCCACGAGCTGTCTGGATCATATTGGTAAGTTCTCCATTCTCTAGCTTTTCATGGTTTAAATTCATGATTTCATTGGTTAAATTTCAAGTTTTAAATTAGTTTTTGAAACCCTATGCGTGTAGAGGGATTCTCGCAGGCTGCCCATACGGGACCTGTGAGAATGATTCATTTTCGCAGGTGGGCCTAAGGCAGACTGCGAGAAGTTCACACTGCACATAGTAGGCCACCTGCGAACAACGCAGAATCCAATTTTTTTTTGTAATGTTTAGCCAAATGAATGAATTTTTCTCTGGTTAAGATTATTGACAATCTTCATATGTGTGCCATGAAGGTTAATAAACATCATCATGGTGCTCGAATGGAGAGAACGGGAATACGAGGAAGATAATAAAAACGCCGAAAATCACCCTCAAACCATTGCTGCTTTAAGAAATTGCGGTCTCCTGAAATATTTCCGCATCCCGGGCATGAGAGCTCAAGTTCGATTAGTAGAGTATTTGATCCGAATGTGGGACCCGGATCAACAAGTCTTCATCGTAGGAGCTCATACCTTAACTATAGACATCGAGGACATCTATTTCTTGACTGGGTTATCTAGACGGGGGTCCTATGTCAGTTTGACCGGTAGCCGAAGGGGTGGTTTAAAAATGAGTGAGTATTGCAGGCAGTACTGCGTATCTGAGGCTGAATGACAGAAAGGGAAGGTGGCCATTTGGGGAGTGACTGATATAACTCTCCGTACCATTCTCTTCACTATCGCTCGGATGGCAGGAAGTGCTGCCCCACATATGGCTCTGTAGAGCTATTTTCAGTATGCCATCGAGTGTACTGAGCCCCGGGTATTCAACTGGGCTGATGTAGTTTTACGCAGTCTTAAAAAACAACTGACCAAATGCAGACGTGGAGATCTAAAAAAGTTCGGGTATGGATCCCTGTTAGTGTCCTTCTTTTGTGAGAGGGTCCCGGTGTTTAGGCTTCAGGATGAGTGGCACTTTCCGGGTCCCAGGGACCCAAGGATGTTACGATGGTGCCGACTCATGGCCCGACATGTGGCAGGGCCTATCGTCAGGTATGACGATACTTTCTTCGATTGGATTCAATGCCAGGTGCTGATGATAGAGGATTACACATATGCTGGCTTAGATATCCGTGGTGATCCCGACCTTGCACTGCCTGAGGATGCACAATGGGGTGACCTCGGTAAGAAGTACACCAATTTTAATTTTTTAAATGTTTTTGTATTTTTGATATATTTAAATGTTTTTTGTTTATAGATTTATCTGAAGACTAACACCAAAATTTTGTTGATAACAAAGACGTTGGAGCATATAGACCTGCTGGTAGTTCTCCTGTTCAACGTCGAGGAGAGGCAACAGTAGCAGTTCCACAGTACGTTGAGGACTATCTGACAGTGGAGCAAAATTTAGAGGTCCTTATGGCCGATGTTCCAGATATGCCCCTAGAGGAGATTCCATGACGCGATCAGAGTCATACTGCGGGAGTCTCTACATCTATGGGTCACTTGCTCCACCGAGTTTCTAGGACATTAGTATGTTATCGTGAACGTCATCCGTGACGTCCTTATGTAGAAGCCATGAGCTTCAATTTTTGATATTTTGGTCTTCGGACAAATATTTTGTAAAATCAAACTTTGATCATTATATATATATCTGGTTTCTACCAACTTACTTTACATTGTGTACATTGTAATGTGTTTGATTTATAAATGATTTAAGTGTCTGTCCAATACATAATTGGCTAAAGCATCTGTCAATGTATTAAGACATCTAGGAATGTGTTGGTATTCAATGTGATCAAAGTACCGTTCCAAGAGACGAATCTGCAAATATACCCTTAATAAAGTAGGACTTTGAATAGAATATACATTATTGAGTTGTAGTACTACAAGCTGTGAGTCAAGTCGCACAACCAAATGACGAATTCCCAGAGAGATATCATCAACCAATAGTTCAACAACGATGCTATACTCTGCGATATTGTTGGTTGCTCGACCAAGACATATACCTCGTAGAGATATGAGTTCGTTTGTCGGGGCATAGATTTCCCATGCAGCGGAAGCTAGGTTCCGAGTACTACGGCTAGCACCGTCGGTGAAGCCAATATAAGGTAGCGAATACTCTGACATCTGGCAATCAAACACAATGTCATGTAAGGGCAGAGACCAAATAACGTCAAAAAAAAAACTAAAGTAACACACAAACGCAGTATGATACATACAATACAAGTACTCACGCACAAATAACTTATGCATAGTACTTCTTTAAGTACAACCCATTCCTGGGTTCACTCAAAGGCACACCATCATAATCAACTAGTTCATACGCTCCTTTTTCCAAAACTTTGCTGATAATATAGGGACCACGCCACATAGGTTCAAATTTCCCGGCTCCTAGGACATCTTTATCTTGTTCATATAGAAGAACAAGATCACCTTTAGATAAAACACGAGGCTTGACATGCTTGTCATATTGTGCCTTAACGCGTTTCTTTTGGGCTTCTATTATTAAAGTGGCATTATGTCGGGTCTCGTCTAATCGCATCAAATACAACAGACGTTCCTCTTCGGCATGAGTATTAGGTAAGAGCTCTACAACTAGTTTCAAAGAAGATATTTCACATTCTATCGGCAGAATGGCTTCCATGCCATAAACTAAACGAAAGGGTGTAAATCCCGTGGTGGATTTAATAGATGTCCGATACGCCCACAATGATGAAAACAACATCGTATGCCAACTGGTTTTATGTATCCCTATCATCCATCGAATCATAGTTATGAGAACCTTATTGATAGCTTCGACCTGGCCATTGGCCTGTGGATAATAGGGTGTTGAGCTGTCATGACGAAGGCCCAACTTATCTGTAAGTTCTGACATCATATAATTCCTAAAATGACTACCGTGATCGGTAAAGATAGCTTGAGGGACACCGAAACGAGTGATGACATGGTTGAAAATAAATAACGCTGCAGTCTTCCCAGTATTATCGAATGTCGGCATTGCCTCGACCCACTTTGTAAAATAATCAACAGCTACAATAATATAGCCATGCCCCCCAGCCGAGTGAGGGTGACATGTCATGAAATCAATGCCCCATTTAGCAAAAGGACCTACTGAGACTACAGGGTGAAGGGGAGTGGGATGTGATCGAATCTTCTGTTGATAGGTCTGGCAGGCATGACACTTCTGAACAGCAGTAATGCAGTCACTGAACAGAGAAGGCCAAAAGTATCCTGCACGTAAGATCTTCTGGGCAGTAGCATACCCAGACATATGACCGCCACATGCTCCTGAATGGCAGTCATTCAAAGCTTTCTCAGCTTCGTCAAAATTCAAACAACGCCGAAAGACAGAGTCAATGCCTCGATGGTAAAGAGTATCGCCGAGGATAATGTACTGGCGAGCCTGATAACGTATACGACGTCGTTCATTACTGGATAAGGAAGGCCGAAAAGTTTGAGTTTGGAGATATATAACGATATGTCCATACCAAATGTCATCAGTATTGATAAGGAAAAGTGATTCATTAGGTAACGAATCAACTGCTACATTTTCCGTGGCATAGTGGGGGAAATCACAAATTAACTCAACAAAAACTAAGGATTTCTTCGACGTGGCGCGATCAAATTCCAAGTCGAAACTCCTGGAGAATGACAATCCACTTGGAGTACTTTCCCCCTAGCAATTGATGTGTCAATATATGTTGCATGGGGTTACAATGCGAAATCACTGTAGTTTTTCTGGAGCGAATATAATGACGAAAACGTTGAACTGCTTGAACAACAGCCAAAGCCAGTTTCTCAACATGTTGGTACTTGACTTCCATTGATGATAAAATTCTACTCAAGTAATAGATAACATGTTCATTGTGGTTATCATCCTCTTGAATGAGGACCATGCCGATAGTATACTCGGAAGCAGCCAGATAAAGAAAGTAATCCCTACTATAATCGGGAGGGAAAAGAAGTGGAGCTTTCGTGAGGGACAACTTCAAGGCTTCAAAAGCGTTGTTTGCAATTTTATCCCAAAGAAACTCTGAACCTTTCTTCAAAAGACGTGTGAAACCACGAGTGATCTCGGCATAATTCTGGATGAAATGACGAAGAAAGTTTTCTTTCCTCTGCAAACTTTGTAGCTGGCACAGTGAAGAAGGAGGAGGAAGATTGAGAATCACCTCAACCTTGATAGGATCTACCCGGATCCCCTGACGTGAAACAATGAACCCGAGAAGGCGGCCGGATTCTATGCAAAAAACGCATTTATGAGGGTTTAGACGAATGCGATAGAACCGACAACGGACAAAAAATGCTCGAAGGTGATTGGGGTGATCGACTCAGCGTAAAGAATGAGCTGGCAAATCATCCAAATAAGGCTGAATGATATGCTTAATATCGTGAAACGCATAAGACATAGCACGCTGAAACGTTGCACCTGCGTTCTTCAGATCGAAGGGAAGTTTTCTGTAGGCGAAAGTACCCCAAGGACAAATAAAAGTAGTTTTATGTTGGTCCTCAGGAGCGATGTTAATCTGGTTGTAGCCGGAAAATCCATCCATGAGGGAAAATATTTCACTACCGGCACAGTCATCGACGATCTGGTCGACGAACGGGGTCGGAAAGTTGTCCTTCGGACAAGCTTTGTTAATATCCCAATAATCGATGCAAACTCATATACTACCACCTTTCTTATCAATCGGTACAGGGTTAGACACCCACTCTGTCAAGTCCACGGGATAAATAAAACCGGCTTTAAGAAGTTTTTCAACTTCGAGTTTAATGGTTGCCGCTTTATGTGGATGGACAAGACGGAGGCACTGCCGTACTGGTTTATCTCCAGGGTACGTTTTTATCTCATGCACTCCATAACTCCAGGCAAAAACATCACAAAATTCCTTGAACAAAGCAGTATAGGTAACAATTTCCTCTGGAGAACACGAAGCTCCGATATGAACATTTTCTACTATCCCAGGTTTAACTGAAATATCAATGGGAATTATGGGAGAAATATTGCTGAGGTTCCCTTCCGCAAACACATCATGTGTAGATCCGGGAACGGTCATGGTGACAACAACGGTCGATAGAGTCGAAATCCGCTGGTAATTCTCGAGAGTGTGTTGTTTCAGAAACAGTATGGAACGATGATGCCCATCGTCCCAAGGTGTATCGGCCATGACGGACATGATCATCTCGTCAGTGGGAAAGACGACACGGAAAGGATCAGGAGACAAATCCTCCGGAGAGGGTGTAGAAGGTGTTGCCGATTGAATCGCATGATAAGCAGACTCGACCAGACTTAACGACATGATGTCGCCAAAATGAGAATGATCTCCAGGATCAGGGACTATCCAAGGGTCAAAAGACATGGGAAGTTCATGAGGTACAGCGGAGATCATATTAATTGAAGCAATTGACGGGCGGAAAATATCGAGTGGTGGTGGTATGGGAAAAGTACCCATTAACGAAGATTCTTTTAAAAGACTGACTCCAACATTCTCGTAACCCGACGGGGTTTTAGCTATGAACGGTATGTTCCCCGTGCGAGTATCATAATTAAAGAAGGCAAGTTGATCAACTGTAACAACTTTTCCCTAGTGAGAAAATCGTAGTACACGGAAAAGTGTTGACACAACAACGCGCATGTAATCTACCGAGCTACAACCAAGAAGAAGATTATAATCTAAGGGAGCATCGAAAACTTCCACTTCAACTTGGATGGTTTTACCTTCTAGAGTGACAGGCAACGAGGAAAGAACGCCGTAAGGCTTAAAAATTGAGCCATTAAAGGCTTTAAAAGTGTTTTGTGATTCCGTTAAGGGAGGAGAGCCAATGGCTTTCCAACAAGTAAGAGACATTACACACGTAGAGGCCCCCTCATAAACAACCATCCGACAAATGCTCTTGTCAGTGACAATAATTTGTATCTGAAAAGCAAGCTGAGGGGGTAACCTTGGAACATGTTCATCCAAGTCAAAGACTATCAAATTCGAATCAGTAGGATCAATTCCACCTATAGCTTTCAACAGAGCCCTTCGTTGCGCAGGACAAGACTGAAGGACTTCAAGGATAGACATTGTTGAAGGTGCTTGGGCCAGATCTTCCACAATACTATAGTTCTAGGCCGCACGAGCATGAGGATTGAAAGCCGACTTGCGAACAACACCTTTCGGGGGTCATAGAACTGTATCAAGACTCGATTGTTCGAGATGAAGAGGACCATTCGTAGGTGGATTCGGTGGAGAGGCTTGTACCAGATCAGGAGGTAAATCAACCTTCTCCTTAGAAGAAGTATAGTCTTTATCTCTAGTTGCGATTGCAACGTCATTCTTCTTAGAATCGCTGGTGCACATCAAGACATAGGATGTCGTGGAGGTATATGGTTGGTCGTGGATGACCAACGAGGCCTGTTGTTGAGACGGGAAGGGTTGGGACAAGACAACCGACATGGGTGGTTTTGGCGTTCCTTGAAGGAACTTGGAAACTTCGGCACGTTGAGGACAATCCTTGGTATAGTGATCGTCACCGCAGATAAGGCAAGGGTACCTCGGTTTGCGCTTATCCCTCTCTTCAACAGGAGAATTTGTAGTTTGTTCATTTGGATTATTATTCTTACCCCCCTTATTCTTGCCTCTCCCTTTCTTTGATTTATTTTTACCGGTCGGTGTAGATTGAACAACGTTCACTTAAGAGGTTTTACCGGGGGGAGGAGTAGGAGACGGGGCATTCTTGACATTAGAAGATGTGGACTTGGGGGTTGTGGTTGAAATGGAGTGTGAGTGGGTATGAGTAGTACCAATCACACCATCAGCTGCATATGAGGCAGCTGGAGCAGTTGAAGTGTTGGAAGTACCAGGACGAGGTAGTTCGGGCAGTAAATCGTACAGTGTTCCCGTTTGCGAATAAACAAGATCAAGATACTGACCTCGACTTATAGCCTTCTCTTCTGTAACAACACCACCCATAACAATGTCTTTTCCAATTTCGTTCACGAAAGATTTTGTGAACCACTCTGCCAGTAACTGATCAGGGAGTTCAAGTTTGATGAGACATCGTCGACGTCTCCACTCATGTATACGGTCCGAGATGTGAGTACCTTTCGTTTGTTTGAAAGAGGTTAAGATCTCAGTTCCAGTATCGTAACGGATCGATAACTGGTAATATGTGAGAAAGGCCATAGCTAAGGTGTTGAAATTAGAAAAGAAACCTCGTGGCAATTCAATGCACCACTTCGCAGCCGAACCGGTAAGGGTTCGTTGAAAAAGACGAAGATGAATGGAGTCATCCATCAGAGAATTGGAAGAACACCATAAATGAAAGGTCATGACATGATTATTTGGGTCCTCTCCCGGCTTGCCATCGAATTTCGGAATATCCGATGGAAGTTTAGCAGGGATAACAGGCCATTGAGGAGAGTGACGAATAGGATCATTTAGGATCCTAGACAAATATGGAAAATCCAAGGTAGCAAGAAAAGGCAAGTATCGGTTTACTTGCGGGTACTGATGGCTTTGGGGTGGAAGCCCTGTCGACAAACCAGTAGGAGTGTAAGCAGACTGTCCGTAGAGGGAAGTCCCTGGATGATTCGGTGGTGGAAGGATAGGATAGTAACCCCAAGGATTATAACCTTGAGTTTGAGCGGGGACCTGGGATTGAGTAGTCTGATTCGAACCCCAAATAGGATTAGTTACCCCTGGATAAGGTTGGCCAACTATAGGGACAACTTGCTGGCCCCCAACACTCTATGGAAAATTTTGTAAAAGTTGAGTCCAATACTGGGCCAATTCAGGAGGTATATTTTGTCCAAAGGGTGAGGTTGGACCCCTTGCTGTAGGTATAGTTCCACCCAGAAGTTGTGTGCCAACCATAGGTTGTGAAGTAACCGTGTTGTGTCCGGGAAAAGGAAAAGAAACCGTACCACCCTGTCCACCAACAGGAATCTGCGTGTTTGGTGCAACAGTCGGAATAATGCCACTAGGATTAGAATTACCAAGAGGAAAAGGTGGGAGTGTCGGAATAAAACAAGGAACCTCATACCCAGGAACATGAGGACCACCTGGAGAACCGGCTAGGGTTTGTGGAGGTGTTGGATTAGGAGGATTCAACAACGCATTCAGCGCATGGTAACTGGGTGGTAATGTCGGGATGACATCAGGTATTCGTTGGGTATTGATAGGAGGGAGAGTGGTGGTAGTAACCTCGGTATGGACACTCGTAGTATTGGCGAGATGGGCCATCTCAGGAGGAAGGACAAAACGATAAGTGGTAGTCTCGGGTGTAGTCTTTGTCTCAGGAGACACCAGAGGGTTGATTGCGTAAACAGGGGGATGACTCTGTACCGAAAAGAACTCTTCGGTAATTACCGGACCAAAAAGGATCTCGGCCCACTACACCGTGAGAAGGCCCAACAGTTGATTCAGAAGATGTAACAATGGTTTCTTCAGAAGGATTTAACCGCTCAGAAGGTTGTTCACCACGACGAACGCGGTAGTCTTCTATAGTATTGGTAACTCGAAAATCGTCTAAAGAGTCAGTTCGTTCGACGTGTGGAAGTGGTGTGGTGACAACCGGAACTTCACTGGTTTCCCCTTGTGGTGAAGTAACCACAGGGACTTCAGTCTGATGGGGTGAACCCTCAGGTGTACCGGTAGGTTGAGGATCGTCTAGATGCTCTGGAGATAATCCTTGCATTCTACGAGAACGCCGCGGGGGAGAAATTGTAAACAAGTGACAAGTCCCGCGAGAAAAATCCTATGGTCAACTTCGAGGAATAAACAACACTCACTAGTAAACAAAACTAAGAAGCAATCACCAAGCAAACAATACCTTCTAATTTCGAAGCCACTAGTTGGTGATGAAATCCAACGTCGCAACAACGAGATGAGAAGGGGCGGGGCTAAGATGGAAACGTTACGTTGACGACCTGCTTAACAGACTTACGCCCTGGTGCAAGCTCCCACACATAATCGTGGGTATACCCTCCAAGGAGCCCGAGTGAGTTTGATCAATGTTGATTCCAGGTACCGTGAAGACTTTCCCCTCCACAGTCACCTTGGGTAAGAACCTAGAGAGATAGGCCACTAAGGTCACCACAAACAACAATATAGCTTGGGGGAATAGTCGTCAGTCCGATCCACACGTACGGGCAGGGTATCAAGCCCGAAACCAACTCAAAGGCTTCCACTCATAATTGTGGGTATACCTCGGAGTGATCCCCGTAATACGTGTAATCTCTACACCGATGTCAACAAAGCAGGGTTAGTAACTCTGCCAACACCAATGCGACCTAGTGCTTAACCCTTGTGTTAGAAGGGCGTCCCAGGACAATATGCTGCTAATGGATTTTAACACTCCCTAACTCAAGATACGATTGTTTGTTTTTGAGATTTTTGAGAGTGTGTCTCTCTTCCTACTCCAAATCACTAGCCTAGCTAATATGTTGGTGTAAAGAGCCCTAGAAAAAGTTACTAGATTGATTTTAAGATTACGCAATGTTCCTAAAGGCTGTTAATTACTCAAAGGTAACGAGAGTGAAACTCATGATGTGTGACTCTGACCCAAATAATGCAAGTACAATGATGAAATATAATCTTTTTCATTCCATGAATCCTAGTTATGGGAGAGAGAGAGAATTTTCCGAATCAATCTCAATACTACAATGCAAATGCAATGCACAATTTTCCGTTCAGATGCCAATGCAAATAATCATTTATCAAATAACAATCTCTAAATGACTTTTTCAATACTTCAATGAGCTCTAAGATTTGATTTTACAATGTTTTTCAAAATGACAAAAAACAAAATCTTGAAAGAAAACTTATTGTTCACTTTCCAAGAAGAACTTTGATTAATGAGAAAAGAAAATCAAATCATACAGAATCAAACAATGACAACCCAACCAATTCTTTCAATGAAAGTAAAAACAAAAACCAAACCAATGAGTCTTCCCAATGCAAACAAGAAATGTCCTTTCGAACCACCAAGCAAAAGAGAAAACACAAAGCACTTAACTCTCTACCAATCCCTGGTTCTCAGCTAATCAGACACATCCAACTCCAGAAGTCAGAGGGAAAGAAAATGCCAAACAAGGCCAAGAAAAGAAAGTCAAGTTATCAAAGGCAAGAAAGACCTAGAAACCCTAAATTTGTTCAAGCAAGCAAACTATAGCAAGAGATGTATAAGTCAATGACCCAATAAGCCAAAAAGACACAATTCAACTGTTCTGAGCAATTGAAAGAGTCAAAACTCAATTTCAAAATTTTTTAAAAATCTGCTCGCAGGCAAGAAGTATTGCACAGTGCGAGAAGGCAGGATTCTTGCAGGCCACCTTAAGGAAAGGTGTGAGGGGTTCACACTGGACCCTATATGCAGGGTGCAAACTTGACCGGTTCTCGCAGGCTGTCAATGGACACGGTGCGAGAACTCCTGGAGATGCTAAAATTTTTGAAAATACAAGCAAAATTCAAACTGTCTTATAGACCCAAAAGGTCTCTCAGGATATCCTGAGGCCTCAGACACTGACAAAACAGGAGAATAATAGAAATAGAGAAAATGGCCACAGAAAATTCAAAAAACCATAAAGACAAGGGGATAAGTCCCCAGCGGAGTCGCCAATTTTGTTTCAGGATTAATCCGTAAGTGCGGACACGAACCGATCTCCCTAGATCCACCTGGATCTAGAACAAAACGTGACAGAATAATACACTTTCCCTAGATCTAGCCTATTGAATGAACTAAGAGATAAGGGTTATGGACATACCTTATGAATGCTTTCCTTAGTCTCTGTTGTTCCAAGCTTTGCTCCAATGCTCTTGTACCGTTCAAATTAAAACAACACAAACCAATCGAAGTAAAGGCAGATTAATATGTTTAATAGCTAGTCTATACATATGATCAAGGAGTTACGTAATAAAGTGACATCATCTTTATGGGAAATGGACATATTACTGTATTGAATTAATTGAAAGTGAAACTTACAACCTGAGCCTTGATGTCGTAGGTCTCCTTTCGATGGCTCCTAGCTCTGACACACACACTTGCTCATGCATGAAGAAAATCAACCACTTGTGATAACCTTGCTGGTGTCTCTAGCTGCTGTAGCATCAGTCCTTCATACAGGCTTTCAAAAATTCTCCAATCAATCTCTTGCTAGCTTGCTTCTAACTTTCTCCATGAGCAATCTCCTCAATATATAGGAGAAGATAATTTAGTTACTTGGATAGAAAATGATCCCAAGATATCTGGAATGCCAGCACTTGAACAACCATCCGTTAGCCAACTCATTCTTCTCGAAGATTCTCTTCTAGAAGGCTCGAGAACTTCATATTTTTCCTCTTTAAGAAGATGTTTGCACCCTGGCCTTTGTTACAGTGTGAACCTCTCGCACCCTAGCTTAATGCAGCCTGCGAGAACCAGGCATTCTCGCAGGCAAGTATATAGGCAGCCTGCGAACTTCTTGAAAAATATAGTTTCTGGAAGCAGACAAGTGCAACTTTTCTCAGGAAAGTATTCTTAGTGAAGAGCTTGATTTTCCATCATCATGACATCATCATAACATCATCACGATGACCAAAATTGTGGATAACAATGACTGTTATAGCGACGCATGTGGGGGCCATCTTTCGGGAATGTCCACTGCTTAGAAAATCATCCGAGCAGGTTATTTTTGGCCTACATTGTTTCACGATTGCATTCATGCCATGAAGCAATGTGAGAAATTCAAACTTTACACCAACAAAGAATGAGCACCACCTTCTCTTCTCCACCCAGTCATTACTACAGGCCCCTTTTGTAAATGGGGCATTGACTTCATGACTTGTAATCCCCCATCCAGTAATGGACACAAATACATTGTTGTCGCAGTCGATTACTTCACAAAATGGGCTGAAGCCATGCCCACCTTCAACAACACCACTGACACGACAGTGCATTTTTTCTTTAATCGCATCATATCCTGCTTTGGACTACCACTCCAACTAGTTTCTGATCACAGGAAACATTTCGAGAATGAGATTTTTATCAAACTCTCATCTCGTTTTGGATTCTCCCATGATTTTGCCTCACCATATTACCCTCAGTCTAATGGAAAAGTTGAAGTAGTTAACAAGGTCCTCAAGACCATGTTGCAGCACATGATTAACAAACACAAGACCAATTGGCATCATATGTTATTTTCTGCGCTATGGGCTTACCGAACGACCGTGAAAACTGCCATTGGTTTCACACCATTTCATCTAGTCCATGGGGTTGAGGCCACTCTTCCCATCGAGTGTGAAATTCTCACCTTACACACCACAATTGAGTTATTACCCGACACTTCTCCAATGGAGCAACGCTTGCTGAACTTAGAGTCCCTGGAAGAAGATTGTTGATCTTCATTACAGAACAATGATGCAGCCAAAAAATGGTCAAAGGCCACCTTTGATCGCCATGTCAACCTTCACTCATTTCACGAAGGTGACCTCATCCTTGCTTACAATATCGCTCATGATACCCTTGGTCATGGAAAATTCGAGTCACTATGGCATGGCCCCTACATCATCCAACGTTGCCTCACCAAAGGCGCATACATCCTGGCCTCTCTCGAAGGCCTCTATCTCAAAGAACCCGTCAACGGTTTATACTTAAAGAAATTTTACGCCTAAGCATAGCCATTCTACATTAGGTTATTTCTTTTATAGTGTTTTTAATCCTTTTTCCATCACTCACATCTAAACTATCATTTATGTTATTGACAGATGCTTCCTCCACCGGCCTACCACATTGGTTATGCCGATGATGCCAGCAGTTGGACACAAAATCTCACTTCGGCAACTTGGGCCCTCTATACCCCCTTACATGAACTGCTCCACTCTAGCGGCATATGTTTGGGTTCAGCAACCAACAACCAAGCCGAATACACTACCATCATTGGCCTCCTCGCTGATGCCCATCATCATTGTATTCGTCACCTTAGCGTCTTTCTTGACTCTCAACTAGTCGTCCTCCAACTCAACAATGTGTACCATGTTCGCGATCCTTGCCTCTTTCGCAAATACCTGCAAGTTAGACTTTTATCTCGACATTTTGATTTCATTACATTTACACATATTCCAAGACAATTGAATCAAATTACAGATAACTTAGCTAACATTGTATTAGATTGGGATATATCACATCAAGATATCTCTACACACACATAAACCATCAAGAACCTGTCACATCATATATAGATTAGACATCATCAACACATTAAAAAACACATGTAAACATCACAAAGACCCCAAAAATGTATACTCATATATATATAAATCGGTCACCGGTGCCATCAAAATGTTTACATACATACATCACATACAAAATCCATAGGCTAGTGGAGCACCTCGGTACAAAACTAGTCTCACTACACCAAAATGGGCTCACCAACCTATATACAAAATACAACCATACATAGAGAAACACTCAAGGTGCCTCTAGCGCACCACCTCTTGCCCCTCCCTTAGGCAGTGGTGCCCCACCCACTACTGGTCTCTCCGGACTGGGAGGTAACCATCCGGTCATCGCAACACCTACTACTGCTGCTCACCGCACCACAACCCGCCATGTCAGCAAAACTCCCACATACTGCTCCAGGATGACCTCATCTTGGATGCACGACCACATGCCCTTAGGCACACCCTGTAGCATTGCCTCCAAGCGGTGACAAATATCCTCAAAATCTCCCCTGGCCTCCGTTGAAGGAGAATGCGATGGCCCGGCACCAAGGTCATCAAAACGACGTCTCCTGGCTGTTGTCTTGTCACCAGCTGGTCTCACCTTGGCATCCTCACGCCGACGTCTCTCTCCTGCCCATGGCAGTCTCCCCAGATCCTGGTGAGCCGATGATCTCATTAGCTCAACCTTGCACCCGCGAGGTCCCACATTTTCATATACAAACAACCAAACGATAATATCAACATCTATACAAAACACATATGTCATGCTATCTCAAAAATCAACATATCAAAATCAAAAAACATACCTCAGTGATCAAACTCCTCCCCTGGAGGTAACACCATGTCTGGATCACCCTAGAAGTCCACACCATAGTATGGATACCACAGTATGACCTGCGGCATCTGCCGCCACACCTGTGCCGCCTCAGTAGTGAAAAAATGGCCGCCCTCACCACCACTGTGGCGAACCAAAATCGTCGACCATCGCCTCAGTCATGGCTCTCGCGCACCAGGAGCACCCAATGAAATCCTAGGGTGCAACATTGACACCCTCTCCAAAAACCAGGCCACCATGATGGACCCAAAGGAAAAATCCCTTGAGTCTGTAGACCGACATCTGTCCAGCTGCCCTACCATCCTAGCATGCAACATCAACCCCCAGGAGAAATGCTAGCCGGCCTGTGCCCTCCCCATAACCCTCAGCTGGCCACCACTGATCCGCTGAGTCGTGAGGGACCCATATACCCTCACATTCATCGTTGCTACACAGTGATGAGCTAAAGCATCCATCGCCCCGATACTCACGATGGAGCCCGACATGTAGTTCTCCCTCGAACAGTACCTCTGGCCCAAGGTCGCTAACAACACGTCCGCAGGTAACATCAGCTCTGTCGGTAGAGGCGTTCCCCAAAAAGGGAGCCCAGTCAGAAAATATATGTCCTCCACCGCAGTGAAGGCGATCTGCTCTCCCCACACCATAAAGAAATGCAGATCTGGACTCCACGTCCGGATCAGAAACTGCAGGAGATACTCCTGCGCTCGTATCAAAGGTAACTCAAAGAACTTCAGCAACCCACAGGCTGCCAAAGTCGCACAAACCCCTGGCTCCTCAATAGACACAACATCCCTCAGCTATGACCAGTCCCGCTCTCACCAATGGACTGACATCATGCAAATGATCACCTGAAACCACATAATACAGTCCTAGGTCAACCATATTGACCATAAAACACATTAAAAATCTCCAAAAAAGATAAGTTTTGCACCTGTCAGCCTTTCCCCCAAGGCATGGATGTTTAACCCACAAACGCACACATATGCGCACCTGTTCACGCCACAGGCGTGCACGCTGGAACGCCTGTCCATCCCACAGATGCGCATACATGCGCGCCTGCCCACCCTACAGGGGCACCTCCATTTGCCCCTATCACCAACACAGACGCGCATCACAGCGCGCCTGTCCACTGCACAACTGCGCACCCATGCGTGACTATTTGGATAATAGGCATGCACTTTTGCGCGCATATTTTCAGTTCACCCGTGCACTGGGGGGCCCACACCCATAAAATCCCCTGTACAAACCTCTGTACAGGCCCTGCCCATACATTGAAAACCTACTTCTTTGCAGGTCGATAAGACCACTAACCTAAAGCTCGTTGTTCCTGAATCGGCTGCCTCATCCTCCTGGAATCTCCAAATCTCCTCTGAATACCTCTCATCCAGTCACTCTGGCAGGAAGTACAAATGAGGTGGCAATGTGGGCCCTACAACTATATATAGGCCTTTCCGTCAAACTTCCAAACACCATTCTGGGAGCTCCGGGTGTCCGTTTTTTGATTAGTCTTCAGCCACGGGATCAAAATTCTGTCATCTACATCAAGATAGTCCCCGGGCCAGTTTTTATCCTTAGCCCCTGGGGCGCCATTTTTTCATACCCCGTCCAGGTACGCATGCTCATGTTCAAAATTATCAAATAAATGCTTGTATGTTTGATTCTCTTTAGATATTGTTCACGTCGGGTATTTGGTTTTCAAGTGTGTAGGTATTTGGTCATCATACATCAACGCAACCCCTTCAGGTATATAATCAACACTGTCATGTAATCATTCCCTCTGAATCTCAATTGCATCTCCAGTCACACCCTCTGACATTTGCCTCTAGGATCCCCATCTCCGGCTCTGTAGTACCGACACCTCCATTTCATCTTAGGTACTGTCACCCAGTATCACTCTCCCCCACATGAGTTGTCCCATTCATAGCACCCTTTTTCACTTTGACACTCATGCTATTTTTCAACCCTTTAGGGATGGGAGTCTCGATAGTCTTACATCATGTTGCAAATAAGCCACATACTCCTTCTCCTCATTTTGCTAGCTTCCCCAATGGACTCCCAGATTATCTCTTCAAGGTTCTATTTTGACTACACCTTCGCAGTATCATGAACCCTCCATTTCATCCACAATCAATTTTCCCCTCTGCAAATTTCCCTCCATTTCATCTACCTCATACAGAAACCCACCCATGGGGCCCCCACCTTCCACCAATTCTCCAAGCTAATTGTGCCCTAACCAGCCCAACCATATTACATTGGGGCACCCGTTTTTGTATTTATACACTCATCCCAAATTATTCTTTATTTGTTTGGTAAAATGTAAAAAGCCTTTGTTTCCAACATTTACATACCTTTTTCTCGTCACCTTTGGCGACCTTCTTCCCTTTTTGGCAAACTCAACCCATGTCGCCCTTGGTTGGGGCACTCCTTATCATCTACCCCTGTTGACGTCGTCCATATACTCCGAGTATCCCACAGGCCACTTACCTCTGCCCTCTGAGTTTGTTCACTTTGTCCTGCTTGTGGCACAACTTATCCCACGTCTTGTTGTCCCCCTGACACTCGACCTAGTTGAACGATAGCGGCCACTTATACTTCGCATATACCCCCAACCAAGGGTAGTCTTGAGTCTTCATCCATATTGACTTCGAACATGTTCCTCCTCTAGTTCCTAACCTCACCTAGTAGATTTCACGAAGCCCTTTGCTTCTGGGAGTCGTGTCCCCCTTTTGTCGACATCAACATAGTTTTCCTGAAGGGCGACAGTATCTTGACTCTTATTACCTTTCCAATGAGAGGTCTTGGATGACATAGGGAGAACCACAATTGCTCCTTGCTGTCGTTGACCCCCGTAACATTCAACTTCAACACTTTATCATGTTACGGTGGGTCTTACTTTGCGACCATTGCAGATATTTCTTATATTTGTCGAAGACCTCTGAACTTGGCTGGGCTATCAATGCCTACAGAATCTATGATATTTCTTACAGATGTCACTGCCTACTGTTTAGAGTATGTTCCTCCACAGAATTATCTTCTGCCTTTATCATGACCTCCCCCGAGGGCGTTGCAGTTATCTACATCAACACACCATTCCTTTTTGAGTTACATGACACGAGCATGGGGCATGCCCGCCTTGTTTGTACACAGTTTATTTTTTGACACACCTTATGGAAGGTTGGGTTCTACAGGTTCCCTTCTCCCTCCAACGGGCAACTCTTGACACTCTCACTATCGCTCTCTCTTACAATGGCACTCTCAGTAGAAAAAACATTGATGAATTTCGGCTATACATATGCTCCTAACCTCATCCATCAGGGGGCATCTGTTATCACTGAAATTTTGTTCGCAAATGGTTACAAGAATATAGCATTGTCAAATAGTTATGAGGTCACCCATGGACCATAATTACCATAAAATAATTTCCAAAAGGTCCAAAACTATACAACCAGTGATAAAATTAAAGTGCGCTATGACTACACAGGGCGCACACACATGCGTAAAATAGAAACATAGGAAAAGCGCACATGCACGACTGTGGTCGCTAAAAGCCACGCACATCTAAGAATGACACATTTATGGGATTGGTCGGCTTCCCATCCACTTCTGGTTCAACTACCAAGTTGATTTGACACCCAAATCTCAACTGGATCCGACTGGGTGGCTGGTCAAAGACCTAAAAATGCCCTAATTAGCCTCTTTTCCCACTACAAGTTGTTTGCACAATACCTCAAAGAGTTGCTATAAAACAAGGCCATGGGTGCACTTCATTTTGAAGGAATTCAATAGCAAAGTTATGCTACTATTCTCTTGAGGAATCCTCTATTCTCATCAAGAGTATACTAGCACCATTACATTGGACAATCCATCTCACCTCTTGAGTGGATTAGTTTGGAATTCTTTCACCATTTTCATTCAAAGTTGTAAAAATAACTTATTTGTGGGGGTCCAAGAGCCCTCCCTTGGAGGAAGAAGGGACTCATAGTCCTCTTTCTTCTTGGTGTTTTCTTTCACTAATATAATCCTTACCATTGGTGACATGAGTCTTATTGGTTTTTTTTTCTTATGTCCTTATGCTCACTAGTTTAGTTGTTATTTTATTTCTTAGTTTAATTCTTAGTTGTTCTTTTATATTTCTTTCTCCAACCCTTTTCCTTTACAACTGTCTTTCTTAACTAACCCAACTAAGCTTGTAAGCACCTTTGTTTTTCTCATCTAGGTGGCAAAAGAGGCATAATAGTCGATTTTATGAATGTTAAATGACATTATACATTTATATTTCCCACTAATGGAAAGTTATTCAAAGATAATGTTCTTTCGAGTGATAATGTCTTTCCCATTAGCTGTGAAGAGGCAAAGCAAATGTTGAAAATGTTGGGTGTTGAGTACATATCATATCATGCATGTCTGAATGATTGTATTCTATATAGAGGAGAATATGAAGACAAAGAGATATGTCTGAAATGTGGTCATGAAAGGTACCATAAATAAAATAAAAAGAGAAAATGACATGGTCCTCCTGATAATATATTGAGGAACATGCCCTAAATCCCAAGGATTCAAAGGCTCTTTCATTCCAAATAATTAGCTATGTTGTAGGGATGGCATGCCTTGCACATAAGTGAGTTGGGATTTATTTGAATCCCTAAAAATTCAATAGCTATGAATCATATAGAGGATATATGGCCTGAAAAATTATAGGATGAAGTATGAAGTCTACGACTCAGCATAGCCATGGATGACATCAACCCATATTCCCTCCAAAACACCCACTATTTTATTTGGCCTATAATAGTGATCAATAACAATACCCCCCCATGGTTTTCCATGAAGAATAAACATCTTATGTTGGCTCTTATAGTCCCTAGTAGAAGAAAAGTGAATTGGTAGATGAATTGAACATGAATTGAAGGAATTATGGGAAGGGATACGTGTATATGATGAATTGAAGGAATTATGGGAAGGGATACATGTATTTGATGTATCGAGACCCATAAAAACAGAGAGGAGTTTTACGTTGTATGCCATATGTGCTTACACCACACATGATTATCTTGGATTAGGAGTTTTCTCTGGTAAATTACATGTTTATTGATTTGTTTATATACATAACAATATGTTTTGACATATTTAATTCACTATGATTGTTCTGACTTCAACGCTAACGTGCTACATTAATAATTTTGCAGGTCTTGTAACAAAAGGGTATCGTGGATGTAAATGTTGTGGACCTTCTTTGAAGTCTAGGTGGTCCAATCACCTATGAAAGCCAGTGTACGGCTACTCCAAGGTATTCCTCCTAGAACAACACCCTTACAAAAGAGAAACATCTGTTTTCAATGGTAAACTAGAGAGAACCCAAAGGCCTGAAATAATGACACCAACAAAATGGATTAGAGTATATGAGAGAGAGAAGGAGAAGGAGATTATAGGAATGTTCAATTTAAATGGGGAGCCTATGTTCGATGATAAATAATTCTTCGACACATGTGTTTATAAATTTCCCATTGGGATGAAGAGAAAATCTATCTTTTATGATCTCCCATATGGGGAACATATTGATATTTCCCACTTACTAGATCCCATGCATATATTTAAAAATATTTCATCTTCTTTATGGAGGTACATATCATCAAAACAAAGTGACACATTGGATGTTAGGAGAGATATTATTTATTCAAAAAATAAAAAGAAACATTGGCCAAGATAAGCAAGTAGAGGAGATGCTGGTCCCTCTTGGTCTTTCAAATAAGGCCATGTCCCATGGATTTTGAAGAAAGATGATCTTTATTTGGAAAATGAATTTATATTGGGTGTGAAGGTGCCTTCTTTATATGGGTCTTCATTACAAAACAAATTCACTATGCAAGACCATTTTTTAGGGTTGAAATAACATGACCATTTGAACCTTCTAAGAGTAAGTATGTCAAAAACATGATTTTGTTATTTGTTTTAATTTTTATGCCATGGGATAAAAAAAAATTAATTTTGTATGTGTTTAATTTGTATTGTCATTATACTTTGCTTGTGCATGGGTGTGTGAACCATGACTTCCCCCGAGGACCTACGACATGCCATATCTAAATTATTTGGATTTGTATGTTGGATCACATCAAAGGAGATTCATATGGCTAACATTCCATGATGGCTTCAAGAGATAGTTGAGATTGTTTGTATGTTTGAGAAGGAACTATCGACGAGTTTCATGTTCTAATTCACCTAGTAGATGAGGTTGAATTAGTTGGAGTGGTGTCCTATTGTTGGATGCTATTCTTAGAGAGGTACATGAAGAAATTGAAAGGATTTGTTTGAAAAAGGGAAAAACCCGAGGGGTCTACGGCAAAGGGGTACATATCATATGAGTCTTTATATTATTCTAGTGAGTACATCAAGTAGATCGAAAACAAACTAGGTGCAGTGATTTGGGATGATGAAAGGGATGAAGACAAAGAGAAAGGGAGCTTCTCCAAACGAATGGAAAAAGGCGCTTGATAAAGAGTAAGTGACTTATCATTTTCCAAATTTATACACAGTAACTATTCACACTGAACTTCATAATGTATAATTTGATCTCAAATGTACTACATGTCAATTTGATTTGATGAATATATACATCAGCGAATTCATAAACTGATGCCATCAATAAATTCATTCTTTACAATTCAGAGGAAACACAATCATGGGTCGCATTGTATGAACATAAGAGGAGGAAATGGGACAGTGACAAGAAAGAGTTCAGGCGGTTGAATGGTAGAAGCATGCCTTATCCTGATCATTTAAAATAAAATATGCCAATGATATGCCCCAACTATTGGTTGTTGACCAAGTCAGAGAGAAATATGGTGTATCCTATCGTTATCCGCATGTTGAAGAGTGTGTGTTAGCACTAGAAGTCACTCCTGGATTGCAACAGGAGTAAGCCTGATACCCGTAAGTTTATGTCACGATTTGTTTATAAAAAGGGTGATCGATTGGAAGTAAACTTAGTAAAATATCGTCTTAACTCAGAATCCTGGACTAAGGCTATGCGTGAACAAGTGAGGTCTTAATTTAACTTCAGACAATGATTTGTAATAAGCATGAGTAGGAGGAAGACTCCTGTGAGAAAGTGCAAAGGCCTGCTATGAGCATCAAGATTCCAACAACTCGAAGAAGAAGAATTTAAACACAAGAACTTCTTATATTTAAATCACAAGAACATTAAAAGAAATCATAACAACGTTACCATAAAACATTTATATAACACTGTCACAATGCTTCATGTGACTTAGTCAATCATGAACTCTTTCAATATTAGATGGAAACTAGACGGAAGTAAGAAAACTGACTGTCATTAAACAAGAAGTTTCACATATATATACATAACCAGGGAAAACTAGTGCTTCATCAAAACTTTACAACATGGAGCTTAGCTCTACCAATGATAGCAACAAAAATGGAAAAAATGCCTACATATACTCAGACTGGCTCGGATGTCTGAGACACGATCATGTCATGAAATCAATTCTTGACGTTGAGGAGCTTCCTTGTCATGCTGTGCATGCAGACATTGGGCAGACTGCCCATGCAGTCGTCCGTCGGATGCCATCTCTGTCAGAAAGGACTGACAGTCTTCCTTTGCGCTTGCATTTTCCCACCTTTCTTTTTATGGAAGGAGAGGATGTTCAACCACCGTCAACTACCTCAATCATTGCTTTCTCAAGATCAGGTAAGGCTCGGTCAAATTTTCACTTGGACAACATGGTGGCTCTTCATTGGTTGTTGTTTCTTTGCTGGATTTATATGAAGAGGCCCAGTCTGTAGACATGGATGAGGATAACATGGGGCACATGACACAAAATGGTGAATGGGCGATGGACAAGCATCGACTATTTAACAAGAGTGATGTAGGAGTGAGATGGGGGGAGGCCCTGTAGACACTAAGGTGGAAGCGCTAGGGGGAAGGAGACACAGTGGTTGGGACATAGGGTGTGGAAATGGACAGGATCGACAGGTCATTAGAGTCATATTGGGTTTTAGAAAGGTTGGCGAAGGGGAATAGGACATGAAAAATGGAGGAGACAAGCGATGGAAAGGGATTGTCTAGGGAGAGAAACAAGTAGCGATGACGGGTGACCTGGAGGAGGAAAAAAAGGTGTCAGAAGACAAGAGGGATGAAGAGGGAGGATAAGATGCGGGGGAAGGATGCGGGGAGGAACACCTAGCGGGAGGTGACAAGTGGGAGCGACAAGGGGGTTATGGCCTAGGGTTAGTGGAGGGAAGGTGTGTTGCTGTGGAAGGTGAGAAGGGAGCGGGAGATGTGACAAGGATAGGAGAGAGGCGGAGTAGAGGACACATGTAAAAAGGAGGTGAAGGTGGTAAGAGGAAGGGGAAGTGGTAATAGGTTTAAAGGGGTCCACACAAAACCACCTCATTCCGGACCCCCCCCTATTAAAGACAGAATGGAAAGGGGGGTCTAGAATCAACCCTCAGCGGTAGATCCAGGCTCCTCAATCCTATTCGTTCAGACTTGCGTTGCACATTACAGACCCCCCCTCCCCATTAAAGGTAGAACGATGAGGGGGGTCCGAACTTGGATCTTGTCTGTAGATCTGGGCACGCAGATCCTGGCCACCCAGATCTGCACACGTCTTAGCACAATGTGCCCATGTGTCGTCTATGGATTGGACGACTGAGATGAATTCGATGGCAAAAAGGGAACTACCTCCAGCTCTGGCTCACTTGATGTGACCTGGCGCTAGGACCGTGGGCCAAGATCCCAGGGCATCGCATTTTTCATTTCGGGGTTTTGAAACCCAAGGGAGAACCATGTCCTCCCAACTTGCGATCCCTGAAATGCCAACTAGCTACCACCTGTCCCTACAGAATCGGATGGCTGAGATCTTCTCTTTGATCGACCGTCCTGATCTTTTTCGAGGCTTTGTGTTTCACGTTTCAAGGTTTTGAAATGCAATGGAGGAGGGACCCCTTGTCTCTTGAAGTCCTGACTCCGAAAACTGCGATGGTGTTTAATCATGTTCCACATGTCCCCATAGGATAGGAAGGCCCAGATCATTCTCATGACTTTGGCCATAAGGGATGAGCCCAGGTGCTAATCCTCGTGCAACTGCGTGGCTCCGACTTACCCGATGACCGTCGATCTGCTTCTGATGAAAAATCATCGCAGTTGAAAACCAAAATGCCTGCCTGCAAGAATTTTAAGCCTGAAATGATACCTTCTGATATTTGCACTTGGGTGCTCATGGCTGCGGCCTTTGAATAAAACACATTTGATGGGTTTTTAAGCCTCATTTCATCTCATTTTACAACAAGGGCCCGAATTTGGAGAAAAAATCCCCCTTTACAAGAATTGATGATAACATTAGGCTCCATGGGGGAATGGCATGCTCCTTGTGGGCTGCCGAGAACTCTTTTGCAGCTTTAGCGCCTTGCTGTTGGGCTATGGAGTTCCTTATTGAAACCGAAAACAAACAGAAAAAAAATATTTACAAATTCATAGGAGCCGTCTAAGGCTCAAACAAAACATTTCTTTAAGAAATGCCCATTCACAAGGCCATTAAAAACTTCCTCGCCCTCTAAATCCTACAACCTGAAAGCATTATTCGAAAACACTTCAGAGATTTTGAAGGGCCCAATCCAGAGGGCTTCAAACTTGCTTTGTTTGCCTCTGTTCTGCCTGGGTGCATCCCACTTAAACACCAGATCTCCCAACTTGAATTCCTCTTTTCTGACCTTCTTGTCAAAGGCCTGATTTATCTTCTGTTGATGACTGTGAGCTCTGTCCATTACTTGCTCTCTGGTCTGCTGCACTTCCACCAGTTGATGAATTCTTCTAACCATATGGTATGACTCTCCTTCATAATCTTGAAAGAATTTCGCTACAGGTAGAGTCAACTACGAGGGAAATACAACTTCTGTCCCATAAAAAAGTTGAAAAGAGGAGGTGCCTAGGGACTTCTTTGTTGTCACTCGATCATCCCATAGAGTGAATTTGAGTTTTGAGTCATAGGCCCTTTTATTCTCTTCCAACAATCTTTTAATAATCTTGGTCAAACTTTTGTTAGAGGACTCTGCCAGTCCATTTCCTTGAGGATAATAGGGAGTGGAATGAATCAGTGAAATCTCAAAATTCTCATAGAACCTGACGAGAGGCTCATAATTGAAAGACGCAACATTATTAGTGACAATTCTGCTAGGGCAACCAAACCTTGCTATGATATCCTCCAAGAAGCTGATGATAACTTTGTGTGAAGCACTCCTGGTGGGGATAACTTCTATCCACTTGGTAAAATAGTCTGTTGTGGTCAGGATCCATCTGTGCTGGCTGCTTGAGGGAGGATGAATTTCTCCAATGAAGTCCAACCCCCATTGTTGAAAGGGTGCTGAAGCTACTACAGGCTTTAGTGGTAGAGATTTGAGCTACTGCTTTCCTGAGAACCTTTGGCATTTGATGCAGGCTCTGACCTCTTTGCAGACATCAGTGAATAAGGTGGGCCAGTAGTACCCAGCCCTAAGAATTTTGTGGGATGTGGTCTTCCAAAAATGGTGTCCCCCACAGAGGCTGCCATGGAAATAAAACATAACTCTTTGGGCCTCAGAAGCACTCCCAAAGGGTCTTTCCAATATAAAACCTAGTCAATAAGGAAATACCTGACTGCCTTGAGCTTTAAATCTCTTTCCTTGCTTTTCCCCATTCCATCAGGGGGTCTTAACTCCTACAGGAAATATATAACATATTTATACCAGGTGCATTCTAACAATGGAGGGTTGCCTTCAGACAACTCATCCTGTTGAATTTTTGAGAATTTGTCGATGAAGTTAACCACCAACACTTTACAATTAGATTTAGCCAACAACTTGGCTAAACCTTTCCCTTTAACCAACTTGGTGGGCTTTATTTCCAGGTCAAACTCAAGGATCTTGGCAATCCACTTGCTTCTTTTCCTGTCTATGTCAGGATGAATGAGAATGTCCTTCACAGAATCTGAAGGAACATATGCAATGCTTTTTGAATGTAAAACATAGACTCTGAATGCTTTAAGGGCCTTAACCAAGGCATAGGATTGCTTCTCTATGATATCATATTTGACCTCTGCATCTCTTAATGCCTTGCTGGAAAATGAAATGGGTTGCTCCATCCCTTCAACATTCTTCTGTAATAAAACAACTACTATTGTATCAAATGAAGCAAAGGAGAAAATCAGAAAGTCCTTGGAATAATCAGGACTGATCAACACAGCTGCCTCAGTCAATGCTTGTTTGATTTGGTTAAAATTTTCTCTGGGATCAACAGTCCATTTTACTTCATTTCCCTTCCTGAGCATGGCGGTGATATGCTTTACTAATTCGACAAAGTTTGAAACGAACCTTCTCAGAAAAATATTTTTTCCCAGGAAAGAATGGACCTCTTTTTTGGACCTGGGAAGTGACAGGGTGTGAATTGCCTCTACCCTGATGGGATCAATTCTCACTCCCTCTGCTGATACTATATGGCCTAACAACTTCCCCTCCTTCATAGCAAACAAAGATTTCTTGGGGTTTAAGGAAAGGCCAAACCTTCTACATTTCAAGAAAACCTTCCTCAAGTGACAACAATGCTCTTTATTAGATTTGGAGAAGATAGTGATGTCATCCAGATATATCACCACAAAATAATATTTCTCCCCAATGAAGGCTATGTCCATGGCTCGCTGAAATGTTGCTCTTGCATTGATTAATCCAAAAGTCATTTTGGCATACATGAATGTGCCCCAAGGAGTGGTGAACGTTGTTTTTTCTCTATCCTCAAGCAGGACTGATATCTGATTGTATCCAGAAAATCCATCAATCATGGATATCTTGGATGCACCAATTACCCTCTGCAATATGAGTTCCATCTTAGGTAGGGGGTAATTGTCCTTTCTTGAGCTTCTGTTCAGGTTCCTAAAATCAACACAAAGTCTGATTTCTCCACTCTTCTTTCTTACTGGAACCAGATTAGCCACCCACTCATAATATATCAAAGGGACTATGATTTGAGCATCCAACAACTTCTTTACTTCTTTCTCCATGACAAGCAACAACATTAGATTAATCTGTCTTAGCTTTTTCCTGAATGGCTTAGCCTCTTCTTTCAATGGGATCTTATGATCAATGAAAGTTGTGTCATATGTCTTGAGGTCTTCATAGATCCAGGTGAACACATCAACAAATTATTTTAATAACTCAACATACTCGACTCTCTGCTCCCTTGACAGGATGCTTGCCAACTTGACAAATTTAGGATGCTCCTCTGTGCCAATATTGCACTTCATTACATCGAAATCCTCATTTGAAACCTTACCCTTTACTGCCACATCATTCCCATCGGACAATCTTTCTAAAGGAACTAGTCCCTTTGGAATGTGATTGCTAGACAACTGAAAAATATGGTGATTAGCAATTTTATTTAAAAATACCTCAGGGTGAGGGTCATCTTCGGGATCAAGATCATGATCAATGTGAAATGCAGAGAACTCATCAATAGACTCAAGAATTTTTCTAATTTCAAGATCATCCTCGAATACCTTCCAATGCTTGATATTGTCTGGTACAAATGGCCTATATCTTATCTCAACATCATATTTGATCTTAGGTGGAAAAGGGATCCTAAATTGTCTAGCTGAGACAGCTAGGGAATCAGCCAAAGTATTTTCTTCTTTGGGAATAAAAGAAATGTTGAAATCCAAGAAGAAATTATCAATTATGTTCCACACCTCATTTTTGTAATTTCTAAGTCGAGGATGTTTAGCCCAATAAGCATTTCTAACCTACTGGATTATCAACTCAGCATCTTCGGACACTGCTACCTCTTCAACTCCCATTTCGTTTGCAACCCTTAAACCTAAAACAATAGCTTCATATTCTACCACATTATTGGTAGTTTCAAACTCTAGCTTGTATGACAGGGACATGGTTTGTTGACAAGGTGACACAAAAACCACTCCGACACCAACACCTTCACTAGAAGAGGCTTCATCGAAGAACATCTTCCACATAGGGGTAGCTGGTGGAGGTATTTCATGATAAGAAATGGGCTACTTTCTAATTTCAAGAGGGGTTTCAGGAGTATCCGTGAGATACAACAAACTAGACCCCAAATTAGTTTCAAGTGCAAAGATAGGATGATTGGTGGGGTTTGCTTCATCACTAATAATATATGCTAGCTGGGCTTCCCTGTAAAGTATTCTATGCTCCCCCCCAAACAAGGGAATAGTGGCATATGTGAGGTCCATTTGTAATGTTCCTCCAAGATTTTTAATCCAAGATCTTGACAATAACATGCCAAACTTGGGAGAAACATCAGCTACCACAATGTCCATGACCACACTCTTCAATGGCAGCTGAAATAAGGACACCACTAGGTCTTTGATGACTCCAAGACATTGCACTCTCCTTGAATCAAAAGAGTACAAATCATGATATGCCTTTGTTACTTCCAGTCGCAATTCTTCCATGACTGTTTTAGGCATGAGGTTATGGGAGGCCCCTGAATGCATCAGACAGTTGTGCAACACCTTATCATGTATGTTTAGGGATGTGTAAAAAGGAGGGGATGAATTATATCTGTCTTCTACCATGGGATCTAGGATCACTGCTAGATTTTCATCTTGGAGATTTACTGAGTCTATGGTAAGTTGAGGTGGCTCGGACTGCAACAGTTTGGAGAGGGACATTTTAAAATCTTCATGTTTAACTAGTTCCGAGAGGGGGACATGAATTCTAATTTTTTGAATTTTGTGCTCAAAAATAAAGGATGAAGGAGGCTTAGGAATTTCCCTTACCTCAGCGACAAGGTCTTTGGATGTTGGTGAAATATTTTGATTTTTCTTTTCCTTGGTAGTGGGTGCTGCAGGCTTAGCAGGCTTTTCTGCTATGAGAGGTTGATCAAGGATTTTACACTTCCCTTCGTTCTTCTTTGACCCGAGGTTGTATTTATTAGGAGTAGTGTTGGCTTTGTCCTTCTCCCCCTTACTCAGTTCATTGATTTGACTGTTCATGAGGGATTATTCATATGCATATTGAGTCAGATGGGGGAAAGGGGAGGTGTCTTCAATACAGTGAATTTCAGGACCAAGCTCATCTATCTCCTCTCCTTCCTCATCAACAACAAGGTTATTTTGGAGAGGGGTCTGGATTCTCTGATCATCTCTATCTCTATTCCTCTTGTCTCTTTGGATAATATGAGGAGTATTGTTAGGCCTCCTATAGTTACCTTTGTTATCAACATTTTGGGAATTCCTGTAATTTTTCTTTCCTTCTATTTCGACCTTTTCCATCCTAGCATACAGTGCTTTTGGTAGCTTAGTCATTTCATCTGTTGGAGGGGAGGCAACGAAGGAACTAGAAGTCGGGGTTTCATACCTACTTTTTCCCTTGTCTCTGTCATCTTTCCCCCTAAGTTTGTCAGCTGCCAATATATTGGATTCTATTTCAACGAATGCATCTTTCATAAGAGCCAAAGATGTTTCTCTTCTTTCTCTCAACAATAGGAAAAAGTTAAGGCCAAAGGCATTAGCATAAGTCATTTTGGAAAATATTTCTATAGGTTTAACTTCGGTTGGAATCCTTTTATACATTTTATTAAATCTCTTCGAAAAGTCTGAAATAGCTTCCCCCTCTTCTCTCTTAAGTGCCCTAAATTATGTAATATAATAAAGGAGATTTTTTTTATTTCCCCAGTTACTTAAGAATTCATCATCTAGAGCAACAATCCCATCAATATATCTAGGAGGAAATTCCTTAAACCATTCCCTGGCATCACCATCAAGGCTCTGTAAAAAAACTCTCATCCACACATCTTCACTCTCAATGGCCTGAATCTCTGCAAACCTATACAAATATGAAAGGTGTTATTCTGCAGTCACGTCCCCCTCCCCTGTGAACTGGGGCATATAATTAAGGTAGTCTATGGATAGGAGGGAATTCACGGGCTGAGGTAAGGCCAGAGGAGCGTATCTAGCAGACAATATCTCAGCCATCCTGTTCCTAGGAGGATTGGCACCAACCATTTGGACGTGAACTTGAGGAGTAATAGGAGGATACAGAGGATGAACATGGGAGGCAAGAACTGAATTTCTGGGAGAAGAAGGAAATAGATGAATGTTTGGGAATAAGGCTACAAGGCTTGAGGGAATAGAGGTTACCCTCTCTGCGGAGGCTGCAATAATAATAGGAGGAGGGGTGGTAAATATAGGAGTGGGGAAATCTTCTGAGGTCCTGGGTCTAGGCCAAGGTACAACTTTAGGGGATAAAGGAGTGACAAGGATTTCTCACTCAAATCCCAGACCGAGTGGGGAAAAATCAACATGAACACTCTCGAAATTTAAAGTTCTAGAAACTCCAGCAGAAGGTATGACAGGGAAATGAGAAGAAGTCAATGGAGTTTCTACAGAAGGAGATGGAAAGTTATCAGAAATACCTGGATCAGCAGTAGAAGCTCCTCCTTCGAAGGCTTTTCCCTTTCTGATAATATTTTTAGGATCTGCTTTAGGTGTTTCTAAAGGAATCTGGGGAGTAGACCTTGTATGTCTGCCTCTAGAAGCCACGAATGAAACAATAGGTTCACCCAAGTGGAGTCATCACAATGGAGTCTCTAGGTGCACAGTAGCAATATTGAAGGGTTCTGATGTCTGATGCACCTTCAGAACTAGAAGCTCATTTTCATTCAGTCCCAAGGAAAATTTTCAACTTCATCCCCAACAACGGTGCCATAAATGTTAGCACCAGAAGTCACTCCTAGATTGCAACAAGAGTAAGCCTGATACCCATCAGTTTATGTCACGATTTGTTTATAAAAAGGGTGATCAATTGGAAGTAAACTCAGTACAATATCGTCTTAACTCAGAATCCTAGACTAAGTCTATGCGTGAACATGTGAGGTCTTAATTTAACTTCAGACAATGAGTTGTAATAAGCGTGAGTAGGAGGAAGAATTCTGTGAGAAAGTGCAAAGGTCTTCTGTGAGCATCAAGCTTCCAACAGCCCGAAGAGGAAGAATTTAAACACAAGAACTTCTTATATTTAAATCAAAAGAACATTAAAAGAAATCATAACAGGGTTACCATAAAACATTTATATAACACTGTCACAATGCTTCATGTGACTCAGTCAATCATGAACTCTTTCAATATTAGATGGAAACCAGATGGAAGTAAGAAAACCGAATGTCATTAAACAAGATGTTTCACATACAGATACATAACTAGGGAAAACCAGTGCTTCATAAAAAAATTACAACATGGAGCTTAGCTCTACCAATGATACCAATAAAAATGGAAAAAAAATTCCTACACATACTCAGACGGGCTCGAATGTCTGAGACACAATCATGTCATGAAATCAATGCTTGATGTTGAGGAGCTTCCTTGTCAGGCTGCACATGCATACGTTGGGTAGACTTCCCATGCAGTCGTCCATCGAACGCGATATCTGTTAGAAAGGACTGACAGTATGCCTCTGCACTTGTCTTTTCCCAGCTTTCTATTTATGGAAGGAGACGACGTTCAACCACCATCAACTACCTCAATAACTGCTTTCTCAGGATTAGGTAAGGCCCATTCAAATATGCACTTGGACAACATGGCGTCTCTTCATTGGCTACTGCTGCTTTGCTGGACTGCTACGAAGAGGCCCAATCTGTAGACATGGATGAGGATAACATGGGGTGCATGAAACAAAATGGCGAATGGGCGATGGACAAGCATCAATGATTTAACACGAGCGATGAAGGAGTGAGATGGGGGGAGGCCCTATAGACACTGAGGTGGAAGCGCTAGGGGGAAGGAAACACAATGGCTGGGACATCGGGTGTGGCAATGGACGGGCTCGACAGGTCACTGGAGTCATATTGGGCATCAGAAAAGTTGGTGCAGGGGAAGAGGACTTGAAAAACAGAGGATACAAGTGGTGGAAAGGGATTGGCTAGGGAGAGGAACACATAGTGATGACGGGTGACCTAGAGGAGGAAAAATAGGTGTCGAAAGATAAGAGGGATGAAGAGGGAGCTTAATATGTGGGGGAAGGATGCAGGGAGGAACACCTGGCAGGAGGTCACAGGTGGGAGCGATAAGGGGGGTATGGCCTAGGGTTAGTGGAGGGCAGGTGTGCTGCTGTAGAAGGTGAGAAGGAAGCGAGAGATGTGACAAGGAGAGGAGAGAGGCAGAGTGGAGGACACATGTCAGAAGGAGGCGAAGGCGGTAAGTGGAAGGGGAAGTGGTAAGAGGTTTAAAGGGGCCCACACAAAACCACCTCATTCCAGACCCCCCCCGATTAAAGGAAGAATGGCAAAGGGGGGTCCATAATCAACCCTCAACCGCAGATCCAGGCTCCTTAATCCTAGCCGTTCAGACTTGTGTTGCACATTCCGGAACCCCCCCCCCCCAATTAAAGGAAGAACTACGAGGGGGGTCCAGAATTGGATCCTATCCGTAGATTTGGGCGTGCACATCCTAGCTGCCCAGATCTATGCATGTCTTAGCACAATGCACCCATGTGTTTTCTATGGATTGGACAAATGAGATGAATTCGATGGAAAAAAGGGTGCTAAATCCAGCTCTGGATCGCTTGATGTGACCTGGAATTGGGACCGTGGGCCAGGATCCTAGGGCATCGCATTTTGCGTTTCGGGGTTTTGAAACCCAAGGGAGAACCGTGTCCTCCCAACTTGCGATCCCCAAAATTCTGACTAGATGCCACCTATCCCTATAGGATCGGACGGTTGAGATATTCTCTTTGATCGATGGTCCTGATCTTTTTGGGGCTTAACGTTTCGCATTTCAGGGTTTTGAAATGCAATGGAGGAGGGACCCCTTGTCTCTTGAAGTCCCAACTCCCGAAACCGCGATGGTGTTTAATCACGCGCAACATGTCCTCGCAGGATCGGATGACCCAAATCATTCTCATGACTTTGGCCATAAGGGATGAGCCCAGGCGCTAATCCTTGTGCAACTACGTGGCTCTGACTTACTCGATGACCGTTGATCTGCTTCTGATGAAAAATCCTCGTCATTGAAAACCAAAATGCCCACCTGCAATCATTTTAAGCCTGAAATGATACCTTCTGAGATTTGCGCTTGGGTGCTCATGGCTGTGGCCTTTGAATAAAATACATTTGATGGGTTTTTAAGCCTCATTTCATCGCATTTTACAACAAGGGCCCGAATTTGGACAAAAACTCCCCCTTTACAAGAATTGGTGATAACAGTATGCACTAAACATAGGGATTGGGTGAAAAAACTTGGTAATAATCTCTTTGTGTACATTTTTAACTTCATAATGCACCTTTGAATTGTAACATTTGTATTTTGTATTTTATTGGTCGGGTTATTAGACACATGCCATTGTTATTTTTTCACTTTTTTTAGGTGCATTTGTTCCCATCTATGTGGGAATATGGACATAATTTTCACACATAGGATGTTGATGATGGGCACATGACACAAGACTGTTGAGTGGAAGTCGTGTTCGACCAATATATTCGTGTTAGCCACCGCGATCAAAACCTAATATGAGGGAAGTTAGGTTACATTCAAAATATACAAGAGATCATTCGAGTGGACTTCTCTTCTTTCCAATCTGTTATTTTTAGGTGCAAGTGGTGGGACACCTTTGATCGGAATAATGTAAAGGAATATTGCGATAGTGGGCTCATATGTATCAACTCTAGAAAGATGTGGGATGAAGCTAAGGAGCCTTATGTTTTCCCAAAACACTCCAACCAAGTGTTTTTTAACCCAAATGTGTTGGATAGGGATTGGTGGTTCATATTAAGACACGACCCTAGATCAAAACATATTTTTGAGAACAATAGTGTTATCATGCCAAGAGAGGAAGACAATCAGGGAAATGACAATGGAGAATGATATGCACATGTTTTATTTCATCATTTACACGGTTGTTGTATATTTTTGTTATCTTTATTTTGCTAATTAAATGATTTTTTATTCATCTTGTGACAGAGGAAATGGAAAGTTAATTATAACAAATCTTTGAACAATTTTAGTTGGTTAACAGTTAGTTTGATGCGTAATATGTTTGTCTTTCAAATTATTTGTGATTGCATGGAATGATTGATTGAAATAAAATTTTGTATTTTTATTTGAAGATATTTATATGTCGTTGCATGTTTAATATAAAATTTTAAGAATTATTTTCATGATAAAGTCGTAACATGTTTTTAGAAAAAATTCGCCGAACATTTTATAGTTGGAATTTTATATAGTTGGTAAGATTCGCAAAGGTTTTTACACTTAAAACTAAGTATTTCCAACTGTGAAATCCTGAAAAATGTCAAACTAGTTGATTTTTTAATGAGATATGAAATTCTACTTTCTCCATATAATGTTTTATAATGAGAAAAATAATGATAGGAAAATTTGCATCCATAAAATTTTAGGGCAATAGAATGCTTATCATTGGATATCATAACTTTTTATAATAACAATTTATAGTGTGGAAGAGACTATTAAAAAAGAGTAAATAGTACAATGGAAAATAACATTTATTCATATGTAATTTGTTTTTTGAAAAATAATTTAATTAGAATGAATATGTATGAACTATCTATGCAATAGAAAAATGCTTATGGTAATTTTATAATTATGGTAATAATAATAAAACATCGTGATAGTAACCATCTAACAAACATAAACACCATCTTAAATACACATTTAAATTCCCTAACATCATCTAATTATATATACCTCTACCACATATAAATGTCATTAATTAGCTAGCACACAAATCTAATAATCTAACAGGGAATCATCATTGTGATCACATCTAACAAAACAGAAGAATTTCCTAACATCATCATCACACACATCTAATAAGCATCATTTAACATACACATATATCAAGAACATTTAACAAACATATCTAACATGACCTAACAATGTACACATCAACATCAACATGTAAATGATTTAAGTAATCATCATGATTAATAGGAGAAATGCACATCTAATGAACATTGTTATAACATACACATATATCAAGAAAATTTAACAAACATATATAACATGAGCTAACAATATACATATCAACATCAACATATAAACTAAGTACATGAACATGAACACAAAAAATGCATATCATAAACAAGTCAAATAACTGCTATAACATATTTGGTCCAGCTAATGAGATAATCATATCTACAATAGTAGTGGAGGCCTAACATATAGTAGAAGATGATGGATGGTCAACAGGAAGTGGTTGGTTGACTATCTGATCATAAATAGGTGGTAGATGAATAGGTGATGCATGCTCATCTAGGTGAGGTGAAGGAGGAAGAGGAGGAATAGATGTTGCATGCTCATCTAGGTGAGGTGAATGTGGGGAAGGAGGAGGAATAAGTTCTTCCTGGTCATGATCTGGGTGAGTTGAAGGATGAGGATGATGTGGAGAAGGATCAATACCACCATCATCAATCGATGGGGTGCAAGACAAACAAGTACTAGAAGGAGAGTGTGTATCATCGAGATCCCTCCTTGCTACTAGTAGCTTGGTATATCCAATGATATGATGCATAAGAGGCATCATATTGCACAAAATCTCCCTCAAAAGAACCAAGATCATAGGATCTTACCTGATGTCTCACATTAACACAGGGAAGACTCCTACCTTAGTCAAAAGTGCACATAGTTGGTTGCCCAACTTCAACCTGAATCTAGTATCTGACCTACGATGCATGCCACCGATTATCTACATCCAAGGACCCTGACCCGTCATGACCTCATGCATCATCTCCTCATCATCATCTGGTGGGGGAGGAGGCATGTCCCCAATGAATGTGCCAATATCTTAAAAATATATAGTACAAAACAATAATTACACAGTTTCATTAAACAATTTGATAAAACAAGTTAAAGAATGTGTTAGAATTAATTTTATTCTAATTAAGTAAGCCAATAAAATGAAACTAGGTTAATTTAAAAAAAAACACTAATATTACCTCTAGCATCTGGTGGCTCATCTGGTGTGAATAGGATGTTTAGACACCCTTTCAAATCCAACCTCGCATAAGGACATGACACCATCATCAACATGTGATTGGCCTCACTTGCTAGTAGCCCTAGTGCATTAGTGGAAATCCTGGCCGAAAACTCCGACTGACCCCTCTTGGGAATCATCTCACCCCACATGTGCATACACACCTGATTCATTAGCCTACAAGGCTGACAAAAAATAGCAGGCCTCGTCTTTGAAAACCTCTCAAAAAATGAACAAATGGGCTCTGAAGAAAAAAGGAAGTTCATCCTCCCATGTATCATCACATGACATTTATCTGGAGCTATACAAAACTTCCACAAAAAAATGGCATACCATCTAATACATCGTGGACTCTGTATCAAAGAATCAACATAAAAAAAGAGGGAAACTAATGCGCTACCCATCATTGGTAAAGTGTGTAATGTTCGTCACTAACAATGAGAGGTACTTAACCTCCTCTGCACTGAAAGAAGCGGTCCATAGTTATTCACCAGAGACCTGAAAGACAAGTGGGAAAAATACATCAACACCAATATATCTCTGAGAGTAAATGAGATGACTCTCTGCTACAACACCTACTTGAACATTAGAGAACTGGGAAAAATCCTCCCCTCTCTTGGATAACCTAATGATAAAATACATATGCTCCTCAGTGGGATGGTACCTGTTATCGCACGATCTAAACTTGCCCAAAGCCTAAAGGAAAGTAGGCCTAGATCAATGTAACACACATGTATTCCTATGATTTTCACCCCAATAGGATACCTCTTTCTATTTAGGAGGATAAGAAACTCACTCCAAGGGAGACATCCCAAGACCTAGTAGGTTGATAAAGGGTAAAACGTCCAGGTAAAACCCACCCCTCTCTAGGTCACTCAAGGAAATAAATCACTTGATAAAGTTTAAGGGGGAAAAAGTAAAAGTGAA
>ML795170.1:0-12720 GCA_009831015.1 Picea engelmannii
ACAAATAGAGAGTTGCAAACATGCATTTCATATACTAATTGTTGGGTTAGATGTGACAATATCATAAAATAAATACACAATTTGAACACATAATATGGTGGGATGAAAAAAGTATTCCTTTTTGTATTAATATTAACAAGAGTAAACTTTACAATATGTGGTCGACACTGCTCCTCGAACCTAGTCCTGGGCTCCTCTTCACAATGCACCAACTACTCAACCTCACAATATAATTGTAGGGAATTGGGGCAAAGGGGGGATAAATTTGGGCAGAGTTTCTATACTCTTCTTCTTCTCCTCTAAATGGGACCCCTACCTCTTTCTTTATAGGTAGTCATCTGATTGAATGACTGGCCATAGGCAATCAAATGGTTTTAGCAATTTCCTGAAACTTTGTTTCTCATTTGCAACTTTCCATTTTTCGTGTTTTTTCAGTATACACGGGTTGTAGAAGGTCTTCATGCGTATGCATGATTGCACACGCGGGTTGTAGAAGGCCAAGGCACATATGGCTCAAAAAAGGGCTTTTTAGAAGAGCTTGGCTCAAGAAATTGGCATATAGTAGGGCCAGAGGCCAGGTATGCAGACTGTGTGAAAATTAGGCTTATAACACTCCCAAGAGAAACACACTGCACAACAACAAATCCATACTATCCAGAGAAGAGTTATGGAGATAACTCAAAAACTCCAACCTGTGCAAGATAAGGCCTATCAGTTGTTTACAGAGGTAGAAGGCCAAGTAGCAGAGCTAGATCAGGTTGTCACTACAGAAGAACAACATCTAGAGGGACCTATCAATGATGAAATCATCCATGGGTTTGTTGAAAAGGAGTTCGTAGCACAACAAAAAGTTGAAACAGCTCAAGCGAAGCTCGAGGCGTTCGATGTAGAACTAGTCAGACTAGAGTGACTTGGGACAAGTCAGAGGTGAGTGTTGGGGGCCTGTTGGCCCTTGACCAAGTTTTGGGAGATTCTTGGTCAAGTTGACCATTTTGGACTTCGACATCCTGTCGAAGGTGGAGCGCAAGATGAAGTAGAGATCACGGGATCTCGACCCCTTTTTGGAATTTAAGAATATGTAACAAGAATGGGATGTCAACCCATGGGTTTACCCATGTTTAGGCCTATTTTTTATGTATAAATAGAAGGATAGGCAATGTAAGAAGTAGTGCGCAAGTGTTGTGTAAGTTGGCTAAGTGATAAGAGTGGGATCTATGTGATCAAGAAGTGTAAGGCTTCATGCACACTGTGTGACTTGCAGAGCTAGATGCAAGTGGTTGTAACAAGACTGTGAAGGGCTCTATTTTGTAACACAAGGAAGGAGGATCTGGAAAGCTACGAGGACCTCATGTCTTATGCGGAGTAAGGTTTTTGGGATCCGTGCATGTAGATGACTGATTGAAGCTAATAAAGAAGAAGAGTTGGTGGATGTAGCCCCAAGGTGGGGGTGAACCACATAAATACTGTGTTATTCTTCTTTGTGCAATGTTCTGATGTGTTTATGTGTTATTTTCTAAGTGCTTTGAGATGATTAGATAGATTTGTTTATGCTTTGTTCTTATGATGGATCTAGATGCTAGATCTGATATAGATGGATGTGCTTAGTGCTTGAACCTGCTAGATCTGATCCATTTAGTTATGATAAGTGCTTATATACGTTAGATCTGGGTGAATGTTGCGATGCTCCATTTTTCCTGTGGAGTTAAGTAATGATTAACTAACGGTGTTGAGTGATATATTAAGTGCTATAATCACATATCTGTGTCCCAGCTAAGGTTGTAGACACTTGATTCATGCAACCACCCCTGCCTCTACCTCGGGTGAGACTTCATCTGCTTCGCAGGTGTTGATGAAAGGGCCAATAGTTAGGGTTTTGTTGGTGTGTTGTTGTAGCATTGAACCCTGGTTCTGCCCTTGTGCCAATAGACACCATGCATGTCGGTGTCAACAAGATCCAAAAATCTCTATATAAGAAAGAAAACATCTTTTCGTTTAGATAATGTAAAAGTTAAAAATAAATCTTTCATAATTGATATTATGACATAAAAATAAAACCACTTGAAATTATGGTTATTTCCTTATATGTCTTAATCCTTTCTTCTACCTCGGGAGTTTGATCTAGAATATCTAATAAGTGAGCTAGTTCCTTGTTTTATTTATTGATTTTTTTTCTAATTAAAACCATAGGGCCAGGGGATTCGTACAAATCCCTTTCGTCTAGCGAATCATCATTAACATCATGTTCTGAGGCCGCTTTTGATTTAGCATGATAAAACTGCCACATTACAGTAAAATTAGAACCATGATCATTATCATGAGAAATAAATTCAAATGTATGAGAAATCCTCTTTCTTTATTGACATCCAAGGAGGAATGTTATTGTTGATAACAAAAATATGACACACTGAGTAAACAAACCGAAGCTCTCCAAATGGATTAACAATGTAAAGAACATAATGAAAATCATAAAATATAAGGGTCATTGCTTACAAGTTGGGTAAATTAGTATACATATCACCCCCATAATAGTAACATCTATGTCTATTTGATTCAAATTTTAATCAATCAATAACTCTTCCCCTACAGCTATTGATTTGATTGCACATACGAATACATGGTTTCCTTCACGCCCCTCAAATATGCAATTGGGTCATTTATTTTTGGTCTTGGGTTGTGTATTGTTTATAAACCCTGCAATATTCCTCATTTATTTTGGCCTTCCGTCAATATAGATAGTTTCTCCTTTATTTTGATCATTGTCTTTTAGCTGTATATAATTTGTAGCCAAGCCATATCTTTGCATACTTTTTGTATATTGGAATATTCGTATCCAATCTTTGTAGATATAGGAGGGTCTGATGCACTCCATCAATTCATTTAATCTGTCGTAACATATGTTTATGCCATCGATGGAAAATAACCCCAAACCATGTAATGACGATGGAGTAATCTGGTATATCCTTTCGTTTACACAAAAAACAATGTTTGTTTCAGGAAGATCCTTGGGTACCCATTGTTTCACTATATGTTTATACCTAAAGGGAACCTTGATGTCGTCTATGCTCTCATGATCATAAGAACATGATCCCCCTTTTGCAAGAAAAAAATCCATGCGTCTATGGAATTTTCTTCTGATCTTCTCACCTCTAGTTGATCTTCGCTTGTTAGACCTACTATATGTCTCACTTTCCTCTATTCTACCTGAACTCCCCTCACTCAATGAATATATATATATATGAAAAATACATGTTTTCTTGTATGTCCTATAACACCATCAATGCCATAAATTGACTTTCAGATCTAGTTTATGCATGATAAGATTTCCCTAGAATGTTGAAACTTGTGGCATAAACTTGATATCTTTTCTCTTAAATTGCCTAGTGTATTAGGGTTGTTAAGAATTGAAATATCATCCATTGTTTCTATTGTTTTATTATATTTCATATCATCCCTAAGGATGCAAATTCTCGAGGACTATATCTGGGAATCTTTAGGAAAGAGGTAAAAATTTCTGAAGTTCAAGACACTGAGTTTCTAATTTAGAATTTCATCGGAATTTTTAATTGAACTTTTTACATAAAAAAAATGTTTTCTAGAGTAAATTAAACATTTTTTTTCTACTAGAACCCAACAAGATAATGGTGGTGTTGGATTGATTCCAATGTGGCTTCATCAAGTAGTGTTGGGTGGTATAACAATGTGTCTACACAACTAAGTTTTCAAGGTGAATTTTTATTTCTTGGGATTAGTTAAATTATTCCATTGGTGCTTGACATTTATTTGTTGAGAAAAACTAGTGCATTTCTTGTATATATTGTTGAACCCTAGTAAGAAGTCCAATGGTCACAATTTCAATGTCTAGAAGCAATGTATGTTTACCAGATTCCAATTCAATGGATTATTAGGATTGGTCATAGGAAAGGGTAGGAAAAACTCTGATGATGAGAATGGAAAATAATTCTTTCACTTTAAGAATACATAGGTTATGATGTTAATAAAGTTTTCCATAACAAATGATAAGTTGCTACAAGTCCAATATTTTGTAGTGATTACCTTGAAGAGTTTATCTCCTTTTGAAAAAAAATTGAAACTTTAAATGTCACAAAGGAGATTACTAACATTACATTTAAGTTGTGTAGACAATTATTAAAAAAGGATAGATTCAATAAATAGTTTATAAGAAATAAAAAAAATCCAAAAGTGCCTTTATAGTAAAGAGTAAGGACAAAGGAAAGCAGAAACTAAAGGGAAACAAAATCATCGATGGAAAACCCAAGGGTTCAAGGAAATCTACTAAGAACTTGAAGTGTTTTTACAATGGGATAAAATCACATATTTCACACCAATGAATTGGTACCACGCCAATCACTCCCTTATTAGGTCCTTTGATCTCAAAGCTAGATATAATTGGTCACTTCCTGATGAAATGTTGGTACCTATGAATGCCATTATCACCATATTGATCTTTGTGGTTTCTTTCTAGTGTAGCTAGCTAGTGACACCGTGTACTTGGTACTCAAATTAAGAAAAACAATTTGAAAACGAACCTATAAATCCTAAAATATGAATGAATACATCTCCATGTACATGGTACTCAAATTCTGAAGTTCAAGACACTAAGTTTCTAATTGATAATTTCAGAAAAAAATTTAATTGAAATTTTTACACAAAAATACGGATGAAGACATCTTCATGTAAAGGCTTTGATTGATTAAAGAGAATAATAATGATATTAATAGTATGATATATCACTATAATTTGATAGTTGCATAAATTCAATATTGGAAGTGAAGGATGGCGTAAAATGGCTTGTAAAGAGATTACAAGGATGAGAAGACCATGTCTAATATTTAGGCCCTATTGAAAGAATACAACAAATTGTTTAGGCATATTTTTACTGAGATGAAAGGGATTCAAGAATATTTTGGGGAGATTAGGATATATTTTTGGTTAGATACTAATCCTATTAACCATCAACCCTATCATCTTAATCCCGGGGTTAAGGAGAAGGTAGAGAAAGAATTTGACATAATATTGTAAATCCGATTAATATTCTGAGTAGATGAATCCAATTAGATCATTCCTATTGTTATTCATCGCAATATGTACTTTCATGAAATTAAGGTTTGTGTGGACTTTAGAATCTTAAAATCCACTTGTGTATGATACGTTTCCCACTCCTTTTAGTGATGAGGTGATTGACCAAGTTGTAGGAAAAGAGGATTATTATTTTATATATTGCTTTTCAAGATATATCAAGTATGAATTGAAAAAGAAGACAATAATAAGACCACCTTTACTAGAAATAAGGATCCTTTGGTTATAATTTCATGCCTTTTGGGCTCAAGGATGCACCAGGTATGTTTTCTCAAGTTTTGATTACAACCTTTATGTTGGAAGATTGGTTGTTGTCATTGATGTCAACCCTAGTCATGGGTTTTGTACCGCAAGATTGATAAAGGTATTTGGACATGAAGTACTATGCACATGCATATACAACACCCATGAATGGATAGTATACATCATGTTGTTTCCGGTGGTATGTGACATGTCACGTGGATCCTCATGGTTGAGGAGAAATGAATTTTTGAAGATGGAAAAGTGAATTGAAGAAGGAAGTACGTGTAGGCCCTGAAGATAATTAAAGAAAAGAATTACAAAATAAGAAAGTGTCAGGTCAGCCCTAATGTTAAAAGGAAGTGACATAAATGGTATAAATAAACATCATTATACATTTATTTGATACAAGTCGAATTTCATAGGAAATAAGAAGTAAAGAAGGCTGGATTTCAAGGGAGGATGAAATCTTTTGGTGATGTGTTCTAAGGTATGTTATTTTCAGGTCATCTTACCATTTTTGCTATAAATTTTTTTCTAGAACGATTCATATGGTGAAATTTCTATGGTATTGAGAATACATATCAAGGTACCTCTGGTAAAAATTTCATCTCTTGATTTTCTATAAATATGGAGATACACTCTGTGGAAGATAGGGTTTGTGACCAGTCCTGAAGCTAGTCAATAAACAGGTGTTCAGGGTAAAACAATCATAAATTCTTCATCAAGAATCCAAATTATGTGGGACAAATTTAATTGGAAATAGTATCTTCCTCTTGTAGGTTTATCCCTCCCTTTACATTTGGAAGTTGTAGCTACCTTTGGAAGTCATTACTTCCCTTGAACAATAACTATTGATTATTTCTCATATATTGCGCATGGTGTATTGTGGTGTATTGGTGTAACTCTTATACTATTGTTCATTTCTCATTAGATATAGTTGAATGGTTTAAGTATAAGTTGAAAAAGGTTTTAAATTGTACTTGATACTGATTCACCCCCCTCTCAGTATCAACACTTTAGAGATTTCATTCACAAGTTTTTGGAGGTATATATGGATGATTGAATTGTATATAAACTGTTGAAGGAACATATTGGGTTGTTGAAGTTAATGTTTGATAAATTTAGGAAGCTCTAGATCTCCCTAAATTTGAAGAAGTGCATATTCTTTGTACCATTTGGCATTTTGTTGGGACACACTGTCTGCAAGGAGGGAGTATTGGTGGACCCTTCCATGATTGTTGTCATTATGAATCTACTTACACCAAATAATGTTAAATAGATGTAGTCTACTTTGGTACATAATAGCTACTATAAAAGGTTCATATACAACTATGTCTCAATCACAGAGTGATAACAAAGCCTCTAGAGAAGTTATTGAAGAAAGATAAACTATTCTTGTGGACCTTTGAATGTGAAGCTACTTTTAATATACTAAAATAAAAATGTAAGTGCCCTAATTTTGGTGTTTCCTAATTCTAATGTAAAATTTCATGTACATGTAGATTATTTTTCATAGCATTAGGAGTGGTTCTTGTGGAACGAAGAGAAGAAAATTTAGATCACCCTATATATTTTGCAACTAAGAATATTTCACAAGTTGAGCACAACTACATCACCATATAGCGTGAACGAATTTTCATGGTTTATTCTCTATAGAAGTTAAGACACTACCTTCTAGGAGGATGCTTTAAATTTTATACAAATCAATTTGCATTGAAATATTTGGTAAATAATCTTGTTCTAGAGGATTATATTTGTAGGTGGTTGTTCTTCTTTCAATAATTCTCCTTTGAATTTGAGGTTAAACCTAGTAAACATATTGTAGGGATTGATCACCTCTTTAGGCTTGAGTCAAGAGAACTAGGTGGTTCATTGGATGATAATGTTCTAGATACAAACCAATAAAAGTAGAGGTTATCTTGAACTATATAGAGGAGATTGATTTGTTTCTAATTACTGGTGTTTCTCCTGAAGATTATTCCACAACTCAAAAGCATCAGTTAGTGGTTAGATCTACAAACTATCAGTTAATCACAGAACAATTATAAAAATTGGGGATTGTTGGTATTATTTAGATATGTGTGATGGATCATTAAAGTAATGATATTCTATGGGAATGTCTTCAAGTAGTTGCAAGAGGGAATGTTGGAGGAAAAGTAATATATCACAAGATTGTCCAAGCTAGTCTTAGGTGGCCAACCATATTTAAGGGCTCTAAGGAGTATGCTATAACTTATGATGTCTATCAAAAAGTAGGTAAACCTTATAAGAGATATGAACTACCCTTGAATCCGGCAAGGGATCTACAACCTTTTGAGAAATGTGATATTGAATTTGTGGGATATATTAAACCTCCTACTCTCCAATTCTAAATCTTGATATATCATTACTACAAGTGATTATCTCACTAAATGGGAAAAATTTGCACCTACATAGGATTTTATGATTGATAATGTAGCCAAATTTATTTTTGAGAATTTTATTAGAAGGTTTGGTTTCCCAAGGAATTTGACCAGTGACCAAGGTAGGAACTTATTGAACACCACTATAGCTACTTTGATTAGGCAATTTCTTATCTAGCATCATAAAAGTGTCCCCTATCATCCTTAGGCTAATGAGACTAAATGATTCATCTCATCTTGCATAGCTTGTTCCCATTAAGGTTGTCCATGTGCATATGAGTAAGAGATAATATCACAAGCCTCAAGAACATGCACAAGTGTGATGATACGAAGCTCCAGCACTACAACCATAGTGGTTTAAGGTGTCAAAGGAGTACCGTTGACTATAGTGGGTATGTGAGTTGAAGGACTCCGAGTATCTTTCTGACTTGATTCAATACTCATCCTTGTATGATCACAAGTCTGGTAAGTGGAGGTGTATGTACCATGTATGATAAATTTATGCCTTTTAGAAGGAAAAGACTCAAAATGTGGTGGTAACTGTAACAAGCGGCGAGAGCTACAGGGAAGATGGTCTGGCTCCACGATGACTCAAGACTCATGATATAAAAAAAAAATCCTAAGGCCAACTAGTAATCAAAGAGCACACCAAAGTAAAATAAAAAAAAGGCCAATATGCACACAAACAAGATAAAGTGGTTGAAAGGGGCCTCTCTCTCTAAAGTAGGTGTGCCTCACCCAAGAGGGGCCTGAGACTCCTGTGCTAAATATCAGAGGTAATATAATCAGTTATAAGGTCCCTCGTGGGCTTAACAACCATTCGTCTAGATCCCCCAGGAGAGGTAATCCTCCATAAAGGTTGTGTGTTTTCCAACCCTTATCTGACCCAAGGTACCTGTAGAATAACCCCTGCAAGTAACCTATGTGGTACCTAAGTCAAGAAACTAAGAAAACACGATATAACCGATGCACAGGAGAAAAATCGTAAGTCAGATCCACCATATGGGAATGGTAACAAATCTCGAAACCTCGAAAGCACCGCCTCTCACAAAGGTAAAGGTACTAGCAATATCCCCATATACGAATAGATCCATAGAAATATATCTGATGCTAAGAAGGTATCGGGGGGATATCCCGTCAACCAACCTTATGTGACCTCGTGCTTAACTACGATGTAAGTGGAGTCTCCCGATATTACCGACTATACAATGGATTTATCCACTTCCTTAGTCAAACACATATGTTGATTTAATAGACTTGGAGAAGTTTACTCACAAAATCCTATTCCAAGGCTCTAAATCCTAAGCTAGTTTGTGTAACCTAGAAAATAAAATTGTTACTAATCAATTTTGAATTATAAGTGTTACTTTTAGTGGCCTTGATTAGTCAAAAAGGTGCGGTCATGAAAATAATGATGTTATGACTCAACAAGTAAAATAAATGAATGTGAACACAATGCAAAGTCCTAACTTCAATTCCCAATAAATGATATGCTTTTCAAAATGCAATTTTCAATTTAGTAGTTATGAAATTCCAAATAAGATGCAATCTTTCTTTACATGTACTAAGATAAATGATAAAGACCATACATTCATGTTAGAATTTATCCATTAGTGAACCATACATTCATGTTAGAATTTATCTATTGGTGAACCATAAACCTACACTGACAGATCCATAATATCTAGAGGACATAATCAAAATACTATACATACCTAAGTGGTATTTCTCAATTTAGCAATCGAACATGCAACAAAAAAATTGAGGTGGTGCTCAACATCATGCCTCATGCATGGCGAACAAAAATGTTGTTGTAAATTTGCAACTATATTTGATGTGACAAAATGCCCAACCAACTTCAAGAAATGAGATTACCAAATCAACAAATCCCTAGGTTCACTTGCAAGTGAGCACATCCTATCAAGTTAATAGAAAATATATTTATTCATATGAAAATCAAACAAATTAATAATAAGTCTTGTGTAGGTAGTGTGGCATCCTTATTGAATGGTTGCATAAACTTTCACAAAATTTATGTGTGTATTGTAGAACTCGTGCTAGTGTTCTATATCACACCTTTTTGTGTTAAGAACCACTGTGAATGTTATTGGTGGTCGAATCGAATAGTATTCTACATTTTTATCTATTCAATGTAAATGTTTGGTAAAAAATTGGAGTTTATATAAGAAATTCCATTTCATCTATGGTGTGTTATCAATTTTTCTCTAGTTCTGTAGTGGCTTATGGTTAGATTTAATAACAATTTATTTTCCCTATACATAGTGTCTCCACTAGTGAACTACTTAAGAAATGGAGAACATCTCTCTATCATAACTTCAAAAGTTGTGGATTGTATCATTGAATGTCTCTAATTAAAACACAATGGAATGACATTATTGTGTCAGAAAAATACCTATCCCATAGTCATATGCATCATCTTCTATATCAAAAGGATGAGCAACATATAGTAGTGTAAGCATAGGTGTAGTGGATAGCTTTAACATCTTCACTTCTTCAAAAATATGTTTTTGCACCTTGGTCTAGGGTCTAGATGATGAAGCCTTGTTTCCTAAAATTCCCTATTAAGATTAACACAGTAGGTTTGAACTAGTGAAGAAAAGAGAGGTGAGAGAAAACAAGTATTATGAGGGAGGGTGAAATTTGGAAATGCTAGCCTACAACTAGTGAGGGCAATAGAGGTGGAATTATCATGAGGTGACATGAAGTGATAATGTTAAAAGGAACCACCAAAGGAATTGATGATGGTGAGGTGATATTATCAATATTTTGAAAAAGAACCATTGAAGACACTAATATTAATTGTAAGGTGACATTAGTGAGGGAATGTGCCATTGATTCTAGCTAAAAGGCACCGTTCAAGGCATGAGGTGAATATGTTAGCATGGGGATGGAAAAGGAACCATGATTTTCTTATGGATATGGTGAACCATACATTCATGTTATAATTTATCCATTGGTGAACCATAAACCTACACTGACAGATCCATAATATCTAGAGGACATGATCAAAAGATTATACATACCTAAATGGTGATTTTTCAATTTAACAATAAAAAATGCAACAAAAAAATTGAGGGCGTGATCAACATGATACAATGCATGATTGTGTTTCATAACATTTTCGGATTCAAGAGCCTAGGTAGATATCGACCTTTATGTTCCTCAGTGTTGCATGGATCCTTCCCCAACACCAATACTTGATTTAAACATGTGTTTTACGATATTTCCGGTCCAATACTAGAATGGGTGGAGTGAGATTCTTATGTTGTCTAGTTGTGCAACATTGCCCACTAACTTGACCTCATACCAAAATCAAATTCTATAATTTTTTAGGTCCAAGAAAAAACCATGTGGAATTGAAGGGATGAGACATGGAATACAAATGGGATGAAATATAATTAAAATCACAAGATTTCCCTAAATGGTGTTCATTCGATATGAGACAAGGATGACACATGCATAGTGGGTGAAGATAAAACATTGATGTGAATAGTAAATAGAGACTATAGGTGCATATGACAATCCTAGAAAGTGTCATATTTCTGTAGTAACAATATCAGGGTTGACTTAGAAAACTTATTTTAAATAGAAACTTCAAGGGTTTCCATTTTTATCCTCACCATATCTCACACCATTAGACATTGCATGATTAAGGAACTTCATCTAATCTCCTTGAGGATTTCCACCTTTTACTATTTACTATATCTATTCTCTTCAATATGCTTTATATTTTTGAAGTTACACATTTGGATCAAGGCACACCCTCTCTTACTTGGTATATGATTCAAGAGAATCATAACTTCTTGGAGCCGTATTTCCTCAACCATAGCTAAAAAATGGGAATTTTGAAGTGTTCTATAAAAATTGAAGCTAGCTCTAAAATATGAAGGGATGTTGAACCTATTTTAGCAAGTTTTTAGGGCCAAAAACACTCAAAAGACATGAAAATTGTAAAACTTGGTTTTTCCCCAAAATTGATAAATCTAGGATATGTTAAATATTTTTCAAAATTGACATTGATTGGCTTCAAAACTATAATTTCCATCCTCAAATTGTTGATCCAATCTATGATATATTGGAAAGGTAGCGGGAGGGGGGAATCAATATATGAATTCGTAGATAATGATTATCTTGGATAGATCTTTGTCATTCATACTTAAAACTATGCTTGGATCATACAAGAAATGATAGGAGCCTTCCAAGAGAGTCTCCAACAATTTTTTTAAGAAAAGACAAAACCTATGCATGCCAATTTAAAAACAAAAATTGTCTTAGGGAAATCGTGTAAGAAGAAACAAAAGGAAAGGTCAATCAATCCCAATTTTAAGGGTTATGATGCCAATATAAAACATGGAAAACATTGAACCATACAGAATTTGTAAGAAAGGGAAAGTTTGAATGTCTTTACTTACAAAAATGAATGGGAAAGATTATACGATTCTAACCTTCTCTGTTAAACAAAAACTCATTATATTGTTTACTCAGAACAAATTAAGGATCCTTGTCATACCTTAACTTTTCCAACCATTTTTATTTTTTGTCATGATGACTTAGAAGCAACCTCAACATCTTGATTCACCCTTTCCTTAATATATCATTTAAGTGGACACACCATAATTTCCTCCTTCACCTTTAGCATCAACACCTTCTCATTGAGTTTGCATAGGATGCCTATTTTCCCCTTCATTTTTGGGTTAAGAAAATGGTTGCACTTCATCAACAAGATGGCACTAGGTTAGAAAACAAAAAGGAAACATGTGACACATGTTTTGAGGATTCTAAGGTGAGACGACAAGTGGGGTTGAGGAAAGGAAACTATAATAGAAGGTGGAAGACATTAAGGGATTTGATTCCTCAACCCAAGGAGAAGAAATAGTAGAAAGGTAAAGGTGGCCTATACATGTCAAAAGGGAGTGAGCAATTGAGAGTAAAGTACATTGTTAAGTAAAAAATATGA
>ML795170.1:19607-62268 GCA_009831015.1 Picea engelmannii
TGTAAGTGGGTTTATGATATAACAAATCTATAATCTAACTACTGGAAAGAGGGATGCATATGTGAACCCGACCACTTATGGTATTGTGAGCTAGTGTATTGTTTACTCCTTTAACACTAATTCCATGGATGAAATGTAGAATTGGCAAGAGCACAAACATAAGCTCTCTTCTAGATATTGTGCATTGGTAAAGTTACTATGTTAGATTGGAATGGAATTGAAAGAACCTCCTATGTATGATGCCATGGGTAGTGTGGAAAATTTATTGGACTGAGTGGAGCAAAGTATTGAATAAAAAAATATAATATTACCATGGATGTGTTTCTCAAGGCCACCATAGTTCATCGGTTAACCACCTACAAATATAACCGACAACATTCATACGAGATCTAGCAAACTATGCAATATATTTCTCCCACAGTTACGGGACGAGATGCAAGAGGCACAAAAACATGACCTCTTTGAGTTCTACAACTCTAAACCCTACCAAGAAAGGACCAATCTATAATTCCTTGCAAATAACTGTGTAAATATATGGATAAGAGAAGGGTGGCTTGAGAAATTTTGGGCCTGTTGATCTATCTACACAATTGGGCCCATTTGCAAAACTTGGTACCTACATGAGGAGGTAAGCTAACAAAAGAAGGATTGGTAGGAGGCCCATCGACCCTATTGTGCATCACTTTTTTAAAAATATTTCAAGACAAAACATAATCATACCAATTCTGGTGGCGTCATTGTTGGTGCTCTGATCAAATCCCCCTTGGTCACTTTGTCTCTGATGTTATCTCCCACTTGTCTCTTGTTATCATTGTGATCACCCGGCTATCTCTCTTGCTATGATAAAATCCCCCATTGGACATGGTTTCTCTCTTTCTTTTTCTCTGTCACGGGGTTTGGGCGCTCCACGTCCTCCAACTACAAGCTATGAATGGGTGTGGGCTTCTCCTACAGTAACAATGTCTGAGAAAATCCCCCTTCGCTGTGAGTTCTCTCTTCCTCCACGAGTTATCTCTTCATATGTCTCTATATCATACTAGTTTAGGTGCTCTACATGGTCCTCCAACTAAAATCTACTATGAATATTGGGCGTGGGCGCAGGCATGGGGGATTTATCATTGGGTTTTTTGTTTTGTGAAATTTGAATTTTTATGTTTTTAATTTTTTTATTATGTTATAATATATATATATATATATATATAAGAGTCTACTCAAATATGGTTCGAACAAGGGGAATATGACTATTTAATTAAAACAAATAATTGTTATGGTCCATGTGGATGCTGACGCAATGTGATTTCTGCTCAGTGCTCTGAATGTTAAAGTGAATAAATTCAACCAAGCACCGGTAAACAACGGAAGTAACTATGACTCTCTTAAGGTATCCAAATTCCTCGCCATCTAATTATTTATGCACATGAATGGATTAACTATATTCCCACTATCCCTATCTACTATCTAGCGAAACCATAACCAAGGGAATGGGCTTGGCATAATCAATAGGGAAAGAAGACCTTTTTGAGATTGATTGTAGTCTAAATTTGTGAAATGAATTGAGAGTTGTAGAATAAGTGGGAATCTTTTTCGGCACAAATGAAATACCACTACTTTTAACATTATTTTACTTATAATTTTGTGGGGAGAAGAGGGGGCAGTTACCCTATTTTTGGCCTTAAGTCATGCTCCGATGGGTCGATATGGGTGGAAGACATTGCCAGATGGGTATTTTGTATGGGTAAACAAATCTATCAAAAGATAACATAAAATATAATCGGTGTAGATATAACATTTTTATTTGGGAGATCCTAATGCACAACCACCCTTATTACCTTTCCCTCCTAATTTGTAGTTACAACCAATCATTTCTAAATTGAATATAGTTTCCTCACTTACACAATACGGATACAAGTGTCAACCCTATATATTGTTAAATATGTCAAAACCCCTATCCATGAGCCTATGGTTAAATACAAATGGAAAAAAAAAGGCGAATACAAAAATGCCACCCATTCCTCCTTAGGGTCATTCCTAGGATCTTGTTGTTTCTCATAATGTTGCACACTCCATTGATATCCATGTTGTTATCAAATTTTTTTCTAGCCCTCCTCATCATGAAGAGGTTTTATTTGCTACCCCTCTATTTAGATATGGAATCAATATTGCAATATCCTTTTAGGAAATGCACTTAGAGCCATTTACCCCTATGCATCCCACCACATGTTGCAAGGTTAAGATAGTATTTAACTGATCATGAAATTATCTTGTGTAAGGCTTATTCCCTTATTTTAGACACTATAAACACTTCTACCTTATTGAAGTAATATTCAAACATGGTAGGCTTCCATAATCTTGCATGGAGAATATTTTTTAATGTCTTGGTTCCTAAACAATCTCCACCCACCTCTCCATAATGGGATTCATGTATCAAGTGTCTAGTTTTCTATGGTTGAACACATCTTCTCAATATTACATTCATACCTATTCTATATAGGTACACTACTACTATCTTATATATTAATTAATTATGTGTTAGGCTTTTTTACTTTGGAACATTCATTCCTTAGGATTCTTTACCATATCCAAGTGATATACATCCTCCAAGTACCCAATTGTTGTCTAGCCCTAAAACAAGTTAGAATTGGAGAAGTATCCTTCCATCTATTTCTTCTCTACTCTATTCTCTATCCTAAAAAAGTGGTCTAGTCCCTCATGGGAATTTTTTTGTTTCACAAATATTTTAAAATCATATTCTTGAAAAATAATGAACAATATACATAATCATCCTAACACGATGGTCTTATTTACTTGTCTTGGCATATCCTTTGACAATTTTTCTCTAGTTCTATTTGTGGCCGAAGAAAGACTTGATTTTGCATGGGTTTATAAGTGGTTCCATATCCCTTATTACTTTTATCTTATATGGATCTACTAACATACCTTCCTTGGAGACTATATGCCCCAAAACTTTCCCAAAATTGTTATATATAATGATAATATTTAGAATGTAAATGAATTAGGACTTAGATGTATAATAAAATCTAACCAAAAAAGTGATTTAATAATGAAAATGTAGTAATTAATCATTAGGTATTATGGATTTATGTAATGTACTCATCCTCTCCCCTAGTATAATGAGGCATTGCATCATCTAATGTATGAAGGAATTCACTCTTTCTCATTTTTAATGTGTATTCTATTCAAGATCATGTGTATAAAACATGCATGGAATCAAATCCCATTGTGGAGAGAAGAAGTTGAAGTAGAAGTGAAAGAATGGAGTCAGATTAGAGTCTCCATCAGAAGTTAGTGATGTCACATAGAGGTGTAGTTGTTGAGTGAGCTACCATAGAATTCAACATCATTTGGTGGGGAATATCCCATCCTTTCCCACAGGGTGATGGAGCCTGTGAGGAATTAACATTAAATGGTTTCAACATGTGCAAAGAGATAGAGGGATCATTTTGACAACAAACAGAGGGCCCTTGAAATGGTTAATTAATTGTTCTATATAATGTTGCATGTAAATGAAAATTGAATAGTTAGAATTTTACATCATGGAAACAAGGGATGCTTACCATATTTCAATACATATGTTTAGACAAACTTGTATTTGTAAAAAAAGGGTAGATTAATACTAATGTATTAGATTCCCAAGCAATGAATGGTGTGAATAACTGTGAGGATGTGAAAATAATCACGATATCGGTAATGAATGAGATGCCTATTGAAGTATAAGTTGATAATGATTCATTTCTAATATAGGATAATATATTGAAAATGGATGAAACCTTAAGACAAAGGTAGAACAGTGTTTCTTAAAATTATGTTATTTTAAATTAAAATGGATAAGTTTTCTAACTCTTCACAAGATCTTCTGTTAAAATCAAAGATATTTGTGATCAATTGAAAATTATTGAAAGGAAAATCCACCCACCACAAATGTCATGCACCAACCCCGCATAGTGAGTAGTGAATGGGGCCAACATTGAAATCTCTTCAATATGTGCTTGTATGCATCAAAATTTGACATGGTTAGACTAGACATATGCCTTGACAGTATGGGAGGGTTACAAGACTCAAGGATTTATGATGTCCTCACATAATATTTGAGATCGTCCACATTTGCATCAAATTTCATCATGTTTCACCTCTCATTGTCATCATTCGTCATTCCCTTCTATAGAATCATTGTCGGAACTATCTTGAAATTTGACATGGAACTTCCAATACACCCATCACAAATTTATTCCACCGAACCCGCAAAATACTTAAGGATCTCATAACACCCATCACGATACTTAAGGATGTTTGATGTCCTCACATAATACTTAAGGAGGGTTTGATTATTGAATTACCAAGTTGATTTGATGTCACAGAAGATTCAATTCACCCACCACAAATGTCATTTACTGACCCCTCATAGTGAGTAGTGAATGGGGCCAACATTGAAATTTATTCAATATGTGCCTGTATGCATCGAAATTTTATATGGTTAGACTAGACACATGCCTTGACGGTATGGGAGGGTTTCAATACTCAAGGATGTATGATGTCCCCACATAATATTTGAGATCGCCCACATTTTCATCAACGTTCATCATGATGCACCTCTCATTGTCATCATTTGTCATTCCCTTCTATAGAATCGTTGTCGAAACTATCTTGAAATTTGACATGGAACTTCCCTTCTATAGAATTTTCATCGGAACTATATTGAAATTTGATATGGAATAGACTGTCCATGTCAAATTTCAGTGCATGTCAAATGTGAATAGAGTATCCATGTCAAATTTCGGTACTTACAGAAGCATTTTGAAAAAATTTCAATGTTTTCCCCATTCACAAGTCATTGTTTCCCATCATGTACTCTAGCCCTAGTTCAATTTATTTTAATATTTGTTTCCTTTAAAATTCAACCAATCAAAAAATAAAAACGAAATGAGGACGAGATGAGACGGTATATATAGTGGGTCTGTGAGTGATCTTTGAGTATAAATATGAATGAATGAACTTCTCTTGGTTTTGAGGCTAATTTATTCTCTACTAAAAAAGGCCAACCACATGAAGGTGGAATCTCATATGGCCCCTCCCCCCCCTCACATCGCTCTCAATTCCCGAATACCCAATCTATAAAATAGAAAACAAACAAAATAAACCTAGTAATCATGCATAGAAACTACCAAAACAAAAATGAAATAAAAATTAAAAGCTTGTAATTAACCCACATAAAAATTTATTTAAAAAGAATAATTCATACAAATTAAAATATCTAGTTACGTACCTCATCACCCAATGCAACATTTGTATCATCCTTCTTCTGTATCTTCTTATTGATCATCCAACTCAACATTTGTGTCAACATCCGGTTCAAAAGCAATGTTGAAAGGATTGATGATATCATCATCATCATCATCATCAATGTCATTTTCAAGCATATCTTCATCGATATCATCATCAAGAACTAGCGCATTGTCTCCTACGTCTGGTTCATCTTCTCCATCTTCTTCATCTGTCAACCCATATTCTTCCTGCTCTAACTCTACATCATCTTCTTATTCAATATCATCTTCTTCATCTACAATATACTTTACTGGCATTCCTCTTGGATCATATCTAACAACAAATGACCAATCCCTCTTACATGGAACCTTTGAGTAAAATACTTGTTCACATTGACTTGGAAAAACGTAGCGGTCATTTTGTTTTCAAAAACATTTATTTTAATCATCGAAAATCCGTTGGCATGTTGAATAATGGTTCTTTCCTCATCGTGTTCATGCATTTGTAACCTATACCATTTGACATCGAACAAAACTAATTTTAAGGAATTAAAGGCACGCTCAATTATATCATTCAAAAACCCATAGTATCTATTTTCATATTCTTGAGGGCGTTTGTCACTCCTAGAGGAAACATTAGTGACCTGGAATACTGTAGTTATCCCACTATCATAAATTTACGACCATTGCACCATATAGCCTTGTGGTGTTTCAACTGCAATATGCCAGACATGTAAAAGATGCATTGTCAATTAATAATAAACAAATTTATCTAACTTGGAAAGTATAATATGAAAAATAAAACACCTACAGTCACATTAATATAATATAAAATAACTGAATAAAATGGGTGAATTTTCTTGCCTTTCCATCTTTTAAACAATATTCTAAATCTATTTCTCTCTAMGTAACATCAAAATATCCATTACGACGAGCTTCTCTAACCAATTCAGACAGTTGTTTCCATGATAACCTACTKCCATGTCATTCTTTACATCTATCAATCCATACCTCCATCCAGTCAAGATTGTTTGCAATGTATAAATGTAGTGCATCCCAATCTTGAGCAACTGACTGATCAAAAAATCATAATTCACCAATATTAAATATTAGTTATAACCATGGTAAATATTAATAAATGATGAAAGAATAAATATTAAATGAGTATGATCATATACACAAAAAAATGAAAAAATTGTATTTATTAAAAATATCCACAATTTAATTACCTCTCACTTTCTTCATTGTACCTTTCCCCAACAACTACTCCCTTTTCAAATTTTTTGATGGAGTTMACATCCCAAATGAAATCCATTGCATGCAKAGCYTRCACTACTAATTTAGGAAGATATTGACTAATATAGACCATGGATTCATATACCATATATCCCTCCACCATAGAACCCTCGGGACATGCTTTTCTTCTAACCAAAGCCTTCAATGATTTCAAGTGCCTCTCCACCATCCACATTGACCTTGTGTGTATAGGTCCACACATTTCAATCTCCTCAACTTGGTGTATGAGGTAGTGTTCTTGTGCATTGAAAAATGTTGGAGGTATATACTTTTGCATTTCACACATTAGCCGACGAATTTATCTCTTCCAATACTTTATATCATCTTCATGAATTTCTTTCAATGACAACCATCTACAGATCATGACGCAAAAAAATAACATGTTTCAACAAAACATATAAATATATATTACATTACAAGTAAAACACATGTCATTAAGTACAACAAAAAATTGAATTTTTTTTTGCATATATATTGCAACTACTTACCTCATGTATTTTCCAAGATCATATATAACATGTTTGACGTTGTTGTCAAATTCGTTTGGGAGAGATAGAGGTAGAACATATTGTAACAATAAAAACGAATCATTACTTTTTCAAAACTAGAAAAAAAAATCTCAAAAAATATATACGATCAATATATAAATATGAATACTAAAATGATTAATTAACTTAATTAAGGTATGCCAATCATGTGTTTTTACCGCACCAAATTGACCTTTGTTCGTTAAGATATTCTTTATGTTTGAACAAAAACCTGTGGGAAATTTAATTTTTTGAATGACCTCTTTTACACCATTGCTTTGTTGCTCTGTTAATAACCATGGACGGTTATTTTGGTCTCCATAGTTATTTGATCAGATCACACTTTGCATTGCATGATTGGCTTCCCGAATGTCATTACAAATTTTGACATTTTTTTCTTTATCCCTCCTGCCATCTATGATTCACCATAATTTTTATGTCACATTCTTCCCGGTATGCATTGTATCAAATAAATGAATTATTTTTAGGTCCTTATAGTAAGTCAACCTCATGAATTGAGTGGGATAACATTTCATTCCTCGTGGAAGACCATTATTACTACCTTCATGACAATGACATTGATAAAGCATAAAAAAAATCAGAACACTATTTATCAAATGCGGTAAAATAAAATGAATAATTAAAATAAAATTTCAAAATGTTATTCCATTTATGATACATAAACAAAATGTGTACCTCGAATTATTTCATATGCCAACTTCCATAGGTGAGGTGTCATTCTTTGTGGTTTTAGTCCAGTCTCTTGTTTCCCATTGAAAAGATCTTTTTCAGTAGTACGATACTTATGGTTCTTAGAGAGGAAGTGACTATACTCATCAAACACCTCCTTTCCTAAACTTTTTGACCGACAAGATTTCATCTTAGGACCACAAACTGGACACACAAATTTACCCTTTGTTTGAATACCCGCAATAGATGGATTAATTTGAATTATTAATATACGAAATGATTATTTAAACAACATGCATGATATACTCAATTAATTATATACTATTCAAGCGTGAAATATAGAACGTTACATACCACAAAAATGTGTTAGTCCTGGGGCATCATGAATTGTCCATAATAGTATTCCATAACATTGAAATCTCTTCTGCCCAATTGGTTTACATATGTCATACATAGTGATTCCCTCCCATAACTTTAGTAGCTCGTCGATAAGAGGCTCGATATACAAATTCATATATTTAACTTGGCACTTACCTAATTGTTTGAAATTACATGAAATTACTACCATGGTATGTATATATATGTAAATAAATAAATGAAAGATGTTATGCAAAAAAATTGAAAAATGAAAAATTTAAATTTGAAAAATTAATGTAAACAAATACCTGGAATAATCATTGTCAACATTATGTGTTCCCTCTTTATTGACATCCATGGAGGAATTTTATTGTTGATAAAAAAAATAGGCCACACTGAGCAAACAGACTGAAGCTCTCCAAATGGATTAACACCATCAGTTGCCAATGAAAGCCTAACATTACGAGGTTCATATGTAAATTCTGGCCATTTTGTAGCAATTTCCTTAAAGGCATAACCATCTGCAGACATTCGAAGAATGACATCTTCAATTCTCTTTCATGCATGGTAATCCATAAATTGTTTTATGCTTTGGCACCTGAACGGTAGCTACAAATGTGGAATTATTGGAATATGACAGAGAACCTTTCAAGGGACCATTTTTGTTACTTGATCAGTTCAATATCTACTGATATCAGATACCGTGCATTGTGTTTTCGACCCATGTTGTCCATAATATATAATATGATCATCAAGACATGCATCTATACTTTGATTCTCCATTCCAATGTCTTTCATAATGGCATGTAAATGTCGATATGTGCGAGGTAAAATATTTGACGAGGGTAACAAAAATTCACCTAACAATCTAAAACATAAAAAAATAAATAGTTAATGTAAAGAATAGTAATTGTAAATATTGCATTTTTGTTTTACACATTAATTAACACTAAAAAAATGGGGAAAAGTCAACCTTTATGTAGATGTGATGAAACATATTACATACCTTAGGATCTGTGTCATACAAGTGTTCGAAAAATGATTCGTAACTTTCAAGTTCACTAGAAGTAATGTAGTGGAGAGAATCTTTTCTCTTGACCCTTTATAAAGTCATTTATTTGCCTTTTAAATCAAAGGTTCATCATAAATTCCATCACTATTTTCCCCATGATCCTCATCTGGATGACCGAATAAGTCTTGGATCATTTGATTTGTCTCATCATCTTGAACTATGTTATTATTGTCATCTACTTCCATGGTATCATTAACTTGATCTTCATTATCTGCTTCAAGTTCTTCATATTGTACTACAACATCATTTATGCTACTACGTAGTGCTTTGTGCATAAAGTTAGGGGGAAAATATAACTTTATAATTACAAACAATAATGAAAAACTAGTGAATGTATTAAACAGTATAAAAGTTTGAGAATACAATAAATATTAAAACAAATAATGAATGTATATATAGATAATTACCATGGGACGATATTCAGTTGATCCCCCGTCCATGTGCCCATATTTTCTACAATGTTTTTTAGCTGTTTCTATTAAAAATCTTTTGGGATGTCTAGTACAACAATTTTTGCAAGGGAAATAACATTTATCGTCACCCTTTTAACCCTCTTTAATTTTTTTCCCACCTCTAATGTTTTCTGACATTCTTCCCCATAAACATATATTGAAAACAATACATGTTCTTTGTTCGCCAAGAAGATCGACTTATACCTTTTTTGAAGTGTCATTATTATAAAAAAAATGTCGCAACATCCATAAAATGCAACATATTTATATATTTTATAACATTGTGATTCCGATGATAGTTGACCAAGACAAAGTTGACTTGGTAAAATACTAGGTGACCGTTGGGACGGGGAAAACCTAGTTTCCATAATGTCGCAAGTGCAACGAATATTTTACCAACATGGCAAGAGAGACGAAAATCCAATGCCGTTGCAATAGAGACATATTCCTACCTTTTTTGAAATAGTGACATGTGTTTGTAGTACGTCGCAAGAACAATGTTATCAGGCAATATGGAGAATTTTTTTTAAAATTTCCTCTATTTTTCGATAGTATGGCCAATTTTGTCCATAACGTTGCAAATAGAATGTCAAAATTTTTGCAATATGTAATCATGCCATACCAGTTTATTGGATGTCGCTAGTATGGATTCAAAAAGGGCTGCTAGAAAAAATCAGAAGGATATGTTCTCAGTTTATTTGGTCTGGGTATGGAGATAAGTACACCCAACCCTGGGCAAAGTGGGAAAGTATTGCATTGCTAAAAGCTTTAGGAGGTTGGGGGCTCAAAAAAAATTTCATGTTTTCAAAAGACCTTGCAGCAAAGGTATGTTGGTGGCTCATTTTAGTTTCCAGTTTGTGGACACATGTGGTCACACAAAAATATATCTCCCCATATTCAATAGAAGATTGGATTAGAACCCCAAACAAATCTGCATCACACTGCTTGATTATTTGGAAAGCAGTGATTTCCTCATTCTCAGTGGTTGGGGACAATATTTCTTGGAGGGTAGGTAAAGGAAATCATCTTCGTATTGGAGCCGATCCTTGGCCAGGGAGTGGGAATTCTCATATTCTCTCAGAATAACTAATAGATCATTTACATAGGTAGGGTATCTTCTATCTTTCTCAACTAGTTGATCCTCGGTCAACAAATCTATGGAATCAAGGATGGAAAAATACTACTTCAATAGGATTAAATGGGATTTATGCATAATTTATGAGAAGCTATATTGTAGCGCTCATAAGAGGACATACAAGACTCTCGGATAGGGAAGATGAATTAGTTTGGAAAAAATATACCATATGCTCTTATACTCCAAAAGTAGGATACATAGCACTAAATATAGACCCAATTCAAAAAAATCCCAAATGGTGGTGGAAGGGACTTTGGAAGATGAAATGTCCCCAAAAATACAAAGTCTATATGTGGGCAGCAATAAACAATCGAATCCCAACATGGGATAACCTAAATAGGTGTTAGATAGAAGGTCTGGGGAGATGCGCACTTTGTAAAAATGAAAATGAATCCACCTTTCATATACTCATCTCATATCCTTTCTCAATGAAAGTATGGATAGAAGATTCCTTAAGCCTCAGGAAGAACTGCATATGGAATGGAGATACTTTGGAGTTGTCTTGGAAAAACTGGTCTCGTGACCCAAGAAATAAGGAGATAAACGTACTTCCTCTTTTAATTAATTGGGGAATCTAGCTAGCAAGGAATGCAAAGATTTTTAAGGAAAAAGCATCCACTCTAGAATTAATCGTAGCACAAATCCCATCAATCCTGTCTCATTTTCCCCATACCAAAGATTCTCCAACTTTGCGGGTAAGACAACAAGAGGATATTGATTTTTCAAAACCTTGGTCTTATTTCAATGGAGCCTCTCGGAACACAAACTGTGGAGGAGGAGTTGTTCTACATATTTTAGAAAACCATTTCTTTCATTTAAAAATGGGGTTGGGCAATGGGACAAACAATTATTCTAAACTAATGGCACTGAAACTTCTACTTATTTTCACCAGAGAAAAAGGAATCCAACAAATACATATTTTTGGGGAGTCTATGAATGTCATTAATTGGGAAATAAAGCATCAAACTTTTCATAATATATTTCTTTGTCCTATTCTGGAGGAAAATTTTCATTTGATAGACACTTTTGATACTTTGGTTATCTCTCATGTATACATGGACATGACCATGGTAGAGGATTCATTGTCCAAAGAGGGATTGTTTCTCTCTCTGGGTCAATGGCACATAATAGAAAAAAAAGGGGAAGACACAAATGTTTTTTTATCATTAGCCATTTATAGAAGCACAAGGTCATTTACAGGACTGAAGAAAGGATTGAATACTAAAATAGTTTTTCAACAAGATTGATCAACACTGGTTTACTCCCTTTTTTTCGACCTCTTCATGGATGTTTCTCTCTATCTTTTGCACATCACTTACTCCTTAAATTTTTACAGCAGCAACATAGTGTGTTGGAAATATAACTGAGAGGGGGGGGTGGTTCAGTTATGTATATAAGCTTGAAACTTTCCTGTTATTTTTTTATTCTTTCTAGATTATTATTTAATGTGTTGTTGATAACTTAACATGCATAGATACACGATATTTGATCAATCACACAAAATACACAGAGACATTGATTTTCATGAGGAAACCCATAAAGGGTGAAAACCTCTTCTTCTTAGGATGTCAATCAAGTTCCAACTTTCATGTACATCATAGTCTTTGAGCTCCAACTCAAATATGAGGCTACAACCTCTGATAGAAAGGTACAGCTTGCACCAACTCCCAGGTTTCTCTAGCACCCACTAGATGGAAGCACCAACTCCCAGAATATCTTCTAGCACCAACTATAATTTAGAGGACTGTAATCCTCCCTAGCACCACCCTACCACCCTGATTGAATCTTGCAAAACTTTTACTTACTTTCTCTGTCTCTGATATGGTCTGTTACATCTCCATGTCTCCTATGCCTTCTTTATCTTCTATCCTATGTTTCTCTTATGCATCTTTCTCCTTCTATGATCTGCTCTTTTTCCTCCTTCGATCACAAAACACATACTATTCAGCTTCTCTTCTGCCTTTTTTATCTCTGTGTTGCATATGCATGCTGTTTATTTCTCCATTGATCTCCACTTTAGGTACTACACTGTGTCTCCTCATACCTACATGCATAAATATTGAAAAAGTAAACCTTCTTATCTATTATGCATATCTTTCTCATGTCGAGTCCTCTACCAGATCATCATCAGAACTCTTCGTCTTCTCTGGTGGTTATACTGAATCTGTTCATCATCAGTGGACTTTATCCAAAGATTCTTTGGCTTCTATGGTAGTCACAACTCTTCGTCTTCTCTGTCAGTTACAACCAGTCAGTTTTGGCTTCTTTGGCTTCTAAGCCCCTTCCTTCACATGACCATCAGTGGTGACCATATGCCTAACCAACAGGTGCTTCATGACTCGTAAATTCAGGAATCTTCATGACTCCCTATCTTCTAAGTGGAGCTTAGGGACGCTAGCTCCTTCCTCTATTCTCTCTCCATGTGTCCGTTGGTTGTGAATTGGGGCCAAGTACTTTGGGACTTTTTGTTTTGCATCTTTGGATGTGATCCAACCCTGACTCTCTAGACTTTTGAACTCATGCCTAGCGAGTACTAGCTCCATTCTTGATATGACCTTGGGCAATGATCTCATGTCACCACGCGATTGCAGGCGTGTCCAAAGGTGGTTTGAAATCAAACTAATTTTTGCCCTGCAATTTACCTCGAGCCTCCACGTGTTCTTTCTCCAAAACCATGGTTTCGATTGTGGCCCTCCCTTAACATATTAAAGTTCATGCACCTTCAATACTCATAATGCAACGAGACCATCGATCTCATGATCTTGATGGTGCTCCTGAACTGACAGTTCAAATATGTTCTCTCAAGTTATACGGATCAGATCTAACTTTCCTAAATCAACACCTGTGATTTACTTCATGATCTGGGCCACGAGAGTTTCAAATATTAGACCCTGCTTTTCTCCGTATGCCAATCATCCAAAGTCGATGATCTATAGACACATGTACTTCTCAATCGATTGCTCTACCTCTACTTTGGGAATTTGACCTTTCAACCAGATCAACAATTTTGTGGCCCCTTTCTCGATCAATGGTCAAGATTTCCTTCGGGTCTCCGGACTTCTGAAATCGCAAGTCTCAAACTTTACCTCCCCTCGAAGTATGTGGATTACTGCCACATTCCCTCTTATATCGGATGGTTGAGGCTTACTTCATGTCTTTACCCGAAGTCCATAGGATTACGCCACGTCTTTTCTGGATTAGACGACCCAGATTCACTTGGGACGATTTGACACTTGAGATCTGCTTCGGATGATCTGGTGACTAAGATCTACTTCGGATGATCTGATGATCAAGAATTTATTTTGGATCTCTGGGCTTCGATAATTTCAAATCTCAAACTGAAACTCTTGAAGTGATTTCTTTGGAGTTCACGACCCATCACCACGTATCCCTCTGGATCTAACGGTTGAAATTTACTCTGGCTCTCCGAACTTTGGGTATTTCAAATTTTAAACTGAAACTCTTGAAGTGATATTTTTTTGGAGCGTAACCTCCTCACATATTTAGACCCAAAACGAATTATTTTTGTTTGATCAAGATCTTAGATCAACGACTCAATCTGTCTGCGATGCATCTTTGCCTTGGATTAAATCCAACGGCTCTCCATATTTACTTATCCTATCCTTCCACTCAAAAGTGATACAATGGTCATTGTCTCTCTTCCTCCTAAGTTTCTAAACTCTCTGACTTAGAAGGTTTTCTAAGTGGTCAAGGATATTGACCTTTTCTCCTCTTATGAGTCCATCTCTTGGACCTCATTTGCACTTCTGGAAACTGCTATCTCTTCTGAGCTTTCTTGTCTTCTACTCTCTTGAGGTTTGGTTCGTTGTTTTTCTTTCCATCAGTGAAAAGCACACTCTTCTTGTAAACATGAAAATAATATCTCCCTTTGGCATTGATGGAAACCTTGAAAGGCTGCACTATTCTTCTTAGACTTCCAATTGTAGCATCCAGACCACACATTTTTCTCCCCCTTTGGCATCAATGTCAAAGAAAACTAAGAGTGACTCTGTTCTCCTCTTGATCAGAGATGCAATAAGAATTCTCCCTCTGATTAGATATACTATGAGAAATCTCCCCCTGACTAGATAGACTATTTTTACTTGATAACAGGGTCATGCCCAACTTCTGGCTTAGATACTCAAACTGAGCTTTTACAAGTGGTTTAGTGAAGATATAAGCAATCTAATATTTGGATGGAATATAATGCAAAGAAACAATATTGTTGGTTACATGTTCCCTCAAGAACAGATACTTGATGGGTATATGGTTGGTTTTGGAGTGAAATATAGGATTCTTTGACACACTAATTGCACTAGTATTATCACGATGAATTGGGATCAGTGCAATATATTTTACCTCTAAGTATGCAAGTGTCTGAATCATCCACAATACTTGGGTACATCTCAAGTGGCAGCTGCAATGTATTCAAATTCTGTAGTTGATAAGGAAATGGAACCTTGCTTCTTGTTCAACCATGCTACAAGGGAATCCCATAAGAAGAATGCACCTCCACTCGTGATTTTCCTTTCATCCACGCAGTTAGACCAAGTATCATATGAATAGACTGATAGTTGAAAATTTTGATTCCTAGGATACCATAGGCCACAGTTCATTGTTCCTTTAAAGTATCTGAATATTCTTTTGATAGCTAACACATGACTCTGTTTAGGTGCATCCTGATACCTTCCTACCATTCCAACATCATGCATTATGTCTGGATGGGATGTTGTGATGTACAATAGGTTTCCTATAATAGACCTATATGAACTATGATAAACATTAGGTGAGTCATCATCCTTGCTTAACTTGCATCTAGTGAAAATAGGTGTGCTCATAGGTGTAGAATCTTCCATTTGAAACCTTTTCAATATTTCTCTTAGATATTTCTCTTGAGAAAGAAATATTCCTTCAGACCTCTGAGTAATTTGTAGACCAAGAAAAAATGGTAGTTCCCCTATCATAGACATTTCAAATTCAGACTACATGGAAGAAGAAAACCATTGTATCAATGAAGCAGTATTTCTTCCAAAGATGATGTCATCTACATAGACCAACACAATGAGAAAATTATTACCCTTTGTTTTGATATATAGATTGATTGAAATTGTTTCTCTCTTGAACCATTTGTCTTGAAGATACTTATCCAGTCTGTAATACCAAGAACAAGGAGCTTGTTTCAACCCATATAAGGCTTTCTTTAGCTTGCAGACAAAGTCAGGGTTATCTGACAGTTGGAAACCCTTTGGTTGTTCCATATAGACTTATTATTTTAGATCTCCATTTAGAAAAGATGACTTGACATCCATTTGATAGACTTTAAACTGTTTATGACAAGCATAGGCAAGAAACATTCTAATAGCTTCTAATCTTACTACGGGCACAAATGTTTCATCAAAATCCAATTCTTCTATTTGAGCATATCCTTTGCAGACCAATCTAGCCTTATTTATTACAATATTTCCTTGCTCATTCATCTTATTTTTGTAGACCCATTTGTATCCTATGACATTTTTATTTGTTGGCCTAGGAACGAGTTCCCAAGTGACATTCTTTTCAATCTGGTCCAGTGCCTCATTCATTGATTTTAACCAATTTACATCTTTACTAGCTTCATTAAAGTTCTTGGGTTCCACCATGGATATGAAGGCTATATGTGATTGCTCGGTGTCTTTGATTATCCTTCTCTGGTTTGTACACCTTTGTCTTTCTCACCAATTATCTGACCTTCAGGATGATTCTTTTGAGTAATTCTGGAGGAAGGATTTGATGTTGATTGTTGTCCTGACTCTTCTTGTGTGGGTGTATATTCTCCACCTGATTCATCATCTTCTTGTGACTCTGAGATTTTTTGTTCTTCATTTTCATTATTCTCATCATCTTTTTCATCTGGCTTAGTGCTTATTCTCTGTTGATCTTTTACAGGATCTTCTTCATCAATTCGAACATCAATACAGTCTACTAATTTATGCATTCTTTTGTTAAAGCATATGTATACTTTATTGTCCATTTCATATCCTAAGAAGATACCTTAATCAGATCTACTATCAAATTTTATTAAATGATCATCATTATTCTTGATGTAGAATTTACTTCCAAATAGTTTGAAGTGCTTGATTGATGCAGGTCGACCAAACCACAACTCATATGGATTTTTATCACTGTTCGGCCTCAGATGCACTTTGTTTAGAATATGAACAGCCATGTGAACATCCTCCACACAGAAGGTTTGTGAAATGTCCCTTTCACTCATCATATCCCTTGGCATCGGCTGAATTAATCTATTTGGGTGTTCTACAACTTCATTTTGTTGAGGAGTACCTGGAATAGTATATTCTCTTTTAATTCCATGTCTGTCACATAATTCTTTGAAATCTCTTGAAATAAATTCTCCTTCCCTGTCTGATCGAATTAAATTTAACTTCATTCGTGTATGATTCTTAGCTAACGCCTTAAAATTTTTGAACCTCTCAAACGCATCAAATTTTTCTCTTGGAAAGGAAACCCACGTAAGTCTAGAGAAGTCATCAATGAATAGCATAAAGTAATGTTCTCCTCTAGTTCATTTCTTTCGCGATGGTCCACACAGATCCATATGAACAATTTGAAGTGCTTTCTCTGAAGATGTGAAACTCTTCGATTTGAATTGAGCATGAGTCAACTTCCCCATTTGACAAGATTCACATATAGAGTTATTAGGCTTAGATATTCTTGGAAGGTCTTTTGCAGCACCTTCATTATTCAGTTTGAAAATATGATCAAAATTCAGGTGTCCAAGACTTTTGTACCATAACCAAATTTCATAAAATTTGCTTAAATGACATTTCTCATTATCTTCCTTTAGAACATATACATTGTTTTCATTTCTAACCCCTTTTGCAACCAACTCTCTTGTGTTTACTGTCTTTATTTTACAATTCTTGGAAGTGAAAGTGACTTCACATCCTCTGTCACATATCTGACTGACGCTAAGAACATTATGCTTTAAACCTTCAACAAATAATACATCTTGAGCTTTTATTATTCCATTACTTAAACTTACTAGACATTTACCTGTGATCTTTCTTGGAGCATCATTTCCAAAGGTCACACTCCCTAATTTATTTTCTTTGAGTAATAAGAACTTACTTTTGTCACCTATCATATGACTGGAGCATCCACTGTCAATATACCAGGGGTATTTTTGTCTTTGAGCTGACAACACTAATCCACACTTGTTATCTTCATTAGTCTTCCAAACCTTGACGTTTTCAGCTCTGTGATTTGAATCTTGCTTGTAGTTCCTTAAGCGACAGACTACAGCTTTATGTCCATAATTATGGCAGATGTAACATTTTGGTTCATTGAATAAAGGATCATAATGATTTTTATGTTTAATCTACATCATTTTCCCAACCATCACATGATTTGCAGTTTGTGATTGTTTGTTACTTGGTTGTCTCATTATTGTTGTGGCATATATTTATTCCTTGGTTATCTTGATTGCTCATGTCTAAATCTTAAAGAACAATTTACAGCTTTGTGTCCAAAGTTAGAGAAATAAAAACAATATCCATAGAAAAAATATTTGTACCTGGAAAGTGGTTGTCTTATTTGAGCAGGTCGATTTCTTCCATGCTGATGATTTCCTTAAGCAAAGGGTGTATTATTTATTTGTTTTAAAGATTCATTTCTTGTACCTATTTCTTCACTCCTCCTAGGCAGTGTCGACGATTAAAATTGTCAATGAAGTTCGGCCTGCAAAGTGTTGCTAAAGCCTATTATTATAAAAACTAAATAATACTAGTAGGTGGGACCCCCTCGAACCATTGGAGATCATATCTGTTCATTTTTTTGATGTTATGATGATGTACAACACGACTTACATGGTTGATGAAGATCTTGTTGTTATCAGTTATGATTTGAGCTTATGAAGTGTTGATTCCTTATGTTACTACAACCTATGTTATTCATTAATGTCATTGATGTCTGGTCTTATCGCGCCTACACAACAAACATGTTAGTAAAATTAAATGAAGGACAAATTTGAGAGAGGAAAAATTCTATAACAAATGCAAAGAAAAGGGACCTAATTCGGCAAATACCACATGCAAACAATTAGGAAGGAATAAGAAACAATGCAAAGGGATGGGATTTTAACTACCCCATATACTATACTACATGCATAAAAGTCTTAACGACTATGGTTGGATCCTAGATAACAAGTGATGATTATATGATTTAATTGAGTTATATGTTTAATACACATTTGGTATGGAACGTTGGTGGCGCATTTGGCAAGGTCATAGTGATAATGGTTATGCGAGTTGTTATATGGAACTTGGATTATGCTATGGCATAAGTTAGAAAGGTGGTATGGTATATTGGTTTTAAATGTGGTGATGGTCTTGATGCATGGGTTGATTGATGGTGTTAATGAAGGGCTTGTTGGCATGTACTGTTGAATTAATGAATTGTGGGTGGAGGCAACATGCATTTACTGCACGTCACCTTTACTCCTCCTGTTAGTTGCAACCCTAGTCGAGTTATTGTTCGGTCTTGTTATTGTGGTTATGATCTGATTTCTTAGCAGGAAGGAACCGCTCAACCAACTCTTGTTTTAAGGAATTCGATCACAAGTATGTCTTTTTTTTGGCCATTCATGACTCTGCTCTAGTTATGAAATGATTACTGGCTGAAGTGTATTGGTTTGTGTTTTCCCAAGTGTTGTAACTGTGTGAAATTTGGTTATTGTTGGATGGTTCCTTCTGCAATGATATTGAATTTGTAGAGGTTATTGATCTCCCTGGGTGATATCTCTTTGTTATCACTGTTGTTTGGTGGGAGGGTTTTCATTTATTCTTGGGTGGATAGCTATCTTCATGCCTGTCACTAAACCCAGTCCCTGGCCTTCATGGGTTTGATGGTCGGAGGTTTTCTGCATCTCTATGTTTTGTTCACTTCGGCATTAATTGATTGCACCACCAGGGGTCACAAAATGAGGTTCCTGTTCTTCATCGTTGGGCTAGGATTGTTCGCTTGAAGAACATGAGGGTTACACCTTGCGTGTGTTAAATAACATTGCTAGGCCATATTTAAGATTCACTTTTCTATTGTAGCCCACTGTCATAGATTCGTTATGTGTCCACGAATGGGTCTCTCTGTGTATACACCATTAGCCTTGGGTTCTCACCATTATAAGAGTGGCTCTGCTCTCCCTGTGTTGATTATGCAACAAACATTGTCTCTCCTATTTGAATAGTGATAGAGAATACTAGTTGTGCCTCTTGGGTGTACTACTTGGATGGTTGTATAATTGTCGACTATTTTGAGAACACGCTCGCTTAGTTCGTCATATGACAGTCATGTTGGTTGGTATACAGTCATTGGCTTGGTTATAATAGTGGTAAATCCTACATTACCAGTTGCACTTTCAAAGGACATAGTTACTCACCTTATATTTATAGCTCAGTATTGTTAATGGAAAGGGCCATTGTCTTGATTCGATTGGATGTGTGGGTATGCGTAATTTCCATAGCTTGTTAGGTTGTTGATTTTTTAAGACAATGATGAGTTGTTTGGTAGATACACAATCGATGGTATTTGCACTGATGATTATTTGAATGTTTAGCTAGCATTAGTGAAAATGCTTGACGTTTCTCATGTTGTGTTGTGTATTTGAAAAATAAACAATGGTCGTGGTAACTATGGTTTTCTTTTGGGGCCAAACGATTATTGAACCGGATGACTTTGGGAACTATATCCTTGTGATTGTTTGATTGTTTAAGCCTGAAATTGCACAACATAGTTGATCACAGTTGGATTAAATCGAAGTAGCATTGTGTTAGGTTGATGACTCAACAACGAATTGAGCTATTTCCATGACTGTGTGTTTGGTTTTGTAAAATGGAAATATTGCATCGTATTTTTTTTGGGTGCTTGCGCACTGGGTATAGTATGGATAGCTCGAGTTTCACAGAGCTTTAATCATGTTTATCGATCATTTGTTATGAATGGCATGTTGTCGAGGCTTTATCATATTGGATGGATGACCCATCTCTTTAAGCCACATTGAATTGTTTTTTTTATAGTGGCAGAGTTAAATTGCCTGGGCAAGTTACCCTGTGCATAAGTTGGGTCTAAATGGTGACTGTGGGTTGTATGTTTAATTGTCAATTCGAGTGTGGAATTTCAGTCATGATTATTTTGGTTACTGTTATATATGTTCAACGAATGTCTTTGCATTTAAATCATGGTCCTGATTACAGTGATAGTGACTTCATTGTTAATTTGAAAACATGATTTTTCGAGAATTATTGTGGATTGAAGAAATGCATGGGCAGTGGTTGATTTTGATAGTTACAGATTGGAAATGGGTATTGTTAGTAAATTGTTATAAAATGCAGAGTGTGTGAATGAAGGGAACATAACCTCTTACAAATTGTGTGAAATACATATTGTCTTGTGATGGCATTATGTTGGATATTTGATTATTGCACAGTGAACTAGTTAAGTACACAGTAATTGTTATTTGGTCATGATGATTGTTGGTTGGTGCATCTATTCTTACTGCAGAATGTTTTATGCATCACTTGATTAATTTTATGAACAATAATCATTCTCCTCCCCTTCCATTATTTCACTTTCCGCTAATTAAAAACCCTTTCACCTCCCATATTCATTTTTTCACTCCCTATTCTGAGATTGATTCCAGTCAAGAGAATTTTTATGTTAAAGTGGATGAAAGTGGCAATGTCTTGGGTGGATTGCAGTGAGGTTTTATTGGTTTTATTTACAATTGATTTTTGTTGTCATTGAGAAGTTACCATGTCTTATCCCCTTTCATTATATCATATTTTCGCTCAATACAAACCCCCCACATATCCCAGGACCATTTTTCATCCCCCTGCTCATTGATTAACAGTAAAACAATTTGTATGGATTGGATTGTATGAGTCTGATACATTTCTAAGCCAGATCTATTTCATATTTTTTTAAGAGTTGTCATGAATGGTTAATTAAAAGACTATTTGTTAATCGATCATGCATGCAGGATGAGTTTTTTCAGTCGAGGTAGCCACGACCGAGGAAATAGAGGTAGAGGTAACTGGAACCAAGGCCCAAGAAGTCCCAGGTTCTCCATACATTTTGACGCTAATTCACAAGATCTTGGACAATTGTTTCATGTCATATTCTTCTATTGGATTGGGCAGGTAATAGTCCAACCTAGGCCTGAAAGGCCTCCTTTCCAAGCCCCGCAATCACCCAGTATCCATGTACCTCCTCATGTCTCATTAAAACCTGAGGTCCCTGAAAATGATGGATGGCAAGAGATTGTCCACCCGACAGTCTCCCAACATCGTGGTTGGCCCAACTTGTCTTTGCCTACTCCTCTACCTATTAACCCCATTTCCCAAGCTACCCCTGACCACTCGCCAATGCAATCCTCCCATGCTAGAAAGATATTGAAAATTGAGACACACCATCCACTTGATAAAGGAAAAGCCATTGATTCCCCTTCCTCACTCTCCAATGGCCCTGACAAATCCATGTCTTCCCAGATGCATTTGAGGGACGATTGTTCCCACATGATCAGTGAAATTAGGCCTAAAGGATATGCACAACCAAAGGCAAATTCAGGAAAATCAAGAGGTGACAGTAGGAATCAAGGAAGAGTTGCACAAAAGACTAGTAAATATGGTTTCTAAGTTTTTATTATATCTATTGTTTTATGCTAGTTGACTTTGGGGATCTTTAGACAACATGTTTATTTTGGATATATGAGTATTATTTTGAAATAATTTCAAATTTCATGAGCTTTAATTGCCAAAAGTGAATATGATGATGGGAGGCACAAGGAGGTGTCTTTTTCTTAACTAATGGTTATGTTATGAATGTTATGATTGTTATGAACCAAAGGGAGTTACAAGGGGTCCCACCTACTAGTTATTATTTAATTATGACCCTTAATTATAATTATTACTCTTCCCCTAACTAAATTTAGTTGATTCTTTTAATTAACTTAAATAATGTGTTGGTTCAACTACTTCAACCAATTCTAAATTATTAAAAGCAAGACAAAAGGGAGGAACGAGGGGAGGATAGAAGCAGAAGCATGCTAAGGTTTTCTCTTTGAGTTTATGTTGAGATAGTTCAGTTTTCATTCATTCATATATTCATCAAGGCCTAATTCTCTTTTGTGATAGCAGGGTGTTATTGTAGAAAGCAATATTCAAGGCTGAATCAAATCATTCAGACACTTGTTTTTCAGAGGTGTTGATCTATCTTTGATAGTCTGTGTAGACTTGTTTGTTTGTGAATTAATTTTCATGATTGATAAAGGCTATTGTGCAAAGTCGAGTGGGCAACAATCTGTGGCAAGCTGATCCAGCTTTTAGAGTTCAGTTTTGGTTTTCTGTCAGAGGTCCTTTTGTATGTTCCATCAAGGATGTCTAAGTTTGAATTTGGTCCAAGATTTCTGTATGATATTTTGTAAAGAAAATGTCTCTTTGGTGAATTGGAATGAAATAAAGGATTGCTTTATGTCTCATTTGTCTTGATTATCATCTTGGTGTCTATACTTTTTTTCTTACATCTATTTAAGAAACTGTTGTATTCAAAAAATTACATAAAAAGTGAATTTCCAACAAGCGTTTTGTTGATAAAAGACTAGCCTAAGCACTCGTAATTAATACTTGTGAGTTAGGATGTTATTTTTGTTGGATATAAACATAGGGTGATATTCCTATCTACTTTACTTTAGCCACGTAAAGTATGAAAATGCTTGAGTAAGATCATTTCATATCTTTTCCTCAACATTTATTTGGCGACCATACTGGGGAGATCTTCGATATCTCTCAGGTTAATTTTTATATTTGATTTTCATCGATACATATTTCTTGTCTGAATTTGAGTCCTTGACTATATTTCTATTGATGATTGTTACTATTGCAAGGCAACCCAATTTCGAGCCCGGTATTCAAGACCATGCCAAAATTTCTTTGAACATGTTTAACACCATTCTAGACACCGCCAATACCCATGTTGAACTTAACCATTCTTGGGCATGTTATCGCGCAGTTTGTGGTAAGGATAAAGGCTAGAGATTGAAGAGGAAAACCAACATAACTGGAACCAATCCCACCTAATGTCACCTCAATGGGAAGGTTATTTATGTTTAGGGAGGTAAGGCCCAAAGGAGACATCCACGCTGACCTGGGGTTTTGAGAAGGAAAATGATTGTAAGACAAAGATAAGTTTCCCCCCTTACAAGTCACCACTGAGCAGATAGGATGGCTAACAACCAATAATAAAGTATAACCAAAAAGAGATGCAGTTTCCTGAGACAAAGCAATAAGAAACAAATATATGCAAGCCTACTCGCTTGGTTAGTACCTCATATAGTCAATGACTATCTGGTATACAAACAATTGAATAATAAATGTTGACGAAGTCAATCTTTATAAAATAGAAATAATACATGGTATCACTTCATCAATAAATTCTAATAAAAATGTGGCATTTAATGTGATAATCAACACTTCATTCAAATAATTCCCTTAAATAACCATTCAATTTCTCATAAGCAAAACATTAGCTGCACAAGTGATATTAATAGCAAGAGATGACGACAACAGTATATTAGAAAGGTTAGTTTTTTTTAGCTAGGTTTAGTAGTTAGGGTTTCATTCAAAGTTTTGAGAGTGGTTTTGATCATAAAATTCATAAGCTCGGTCTTAGATCAGTTCATTTCCAGGGTTAATGGAGTCAAAAGGAGGACACATGAGCTGAAGGATCAATAAGATAGTAAGGCTAAGGACTAGAAGGTGAAGCTTTGAGTTGTTTCTATGGCAAGGCCTCAAAGTAAAAACCCTAGGGGAGAGAGGCTCACTTTGGTGTACGAAAATTAGGCCTCAGTGGTCTCTCCTCCTTCCTTAACTCAATGGAAAAATGACTAGCACAAGAAAAGGGGTAAAACTAAGACAAGAGGATTTGCAAGGCAACATGTTGCTATCGCAAGGATTTACCAGCAGACCCTAGAAAAATGACTCATCAAGGTGTAGTTGAACTAGGCCCTGATACGTCTTCTTCTTCTTAGCTCAGAGAAGTAAAATGGCTAGCATATGAAGAGGCAGGAAAGAGTGTAGCTAAGGCTAGGCTCAATCCTCTTCAACATGAAAGAGTAGAGTATTGCTAGGGCAAGGCTCTCTCTCACTTCAACAAATAAAATGGCTAAAAATCTTGATAGGGACATGAGACAAGGACCTACAATGTGTGATTGTCCCCTAGGGTTTATTCAACAAATTATAACCATAAATGCAAGATAAATAAAACTACAACCATTCAATTAAGAATTTTTGCAGAAATTTACTTACATTCAACCAAGAAATCAAATAGCAAACCCTATTTGTAACACCTTCCACCAAGACAAATGCCAAAAATGCCAATAAAAGACTTCCTTCAACAAGTGTGTCTCACAATTTCAGCCAAGAACTCCAATTGTAGTGCAAATTTCAGACCTCACTAATAAGTGAGTGAAAGATGATGATAAAATGAGAGTAAAAACCCTCAATTTATATTGTACCATGACCTAATTTCACTTTTAGGTCATAAAAAGGCCGACAAGGCCAAAATACTAAAAATCATATTGTTTTACATTAAATGTTTAAAATTATACTCTAATCAAGATAAAGAGAGACATCATGCCCCTTTAAGGTAGACGTTAGCCACTTCTAGGGAATATGCAGCATCTTGGAGCAAAACGTTATCCCTCCTTGGGCTTCTCCAGCTTGCTACACGTGCCAACACTACCTCCCAATACGTCAATAAGGTTGTATGATGTCATGATCATCATGGGTGATGTCCTAGGCCTTCCAAGGCCAACGTTCCACTGAAAAGGGCACAATACCCCTAGGTCAATCTCTGTCAGGGTGCCTCTGGTGGAATGCCCTCCTCTTCTTCAGTGCAAATCCCCTGATCCATATCTCTCCTATCTCTGCCCCCATGATGGGGTCTCATCATCCATCTGATGGGCTCTTCAGCCCCATCGAGGTCCGAACTGATCATCTCCCCATGTGTACCAGTCCAAAATGGTACCTGTACGCCGAGCATGATCCTGCATATCAATAGTTACACCCTCCATGGGCTCATAAGTCATAGGAATCATAGCAATGTCAATCACATCTCATCATCAATATTATTAAACATATGCATAAAATCCCTAATACATCAGTTAAAAGCTCAAAGACATTACATGAGCCTGCAATACAAGTTTGGAGAAAATGACAGGGCGTCCTATTGGGCTAGTGTCCACTGGAAAAGGATATTTTCTGGAAGAGATCTCGTCGGAGCCATGTAAGTGGGTTAGGTGGTCAAGGGATGTCCTAGAAAGTGGGTGCAGTGGGAGCAGAGGATGCAAGGTTTTACCTGTGGGTGCCTTTGTAGAAGGCGAGTTTCACCTGTCCTAGATGAAAATATTTCCAAGACCATGCCTTTATTATTTTATTCTTTATTGCTTTTTATTCAAGAGGCTAATCAGGGGACATTGCCCTGGTGTGGTGACCAGTGGTGACAACATTACCCACAAGTACTTTTGCAGAAATGAGAAGGTTGGCTCGTGATGAGACCCCCTTTCCCTTGGTCATGCAACCAAGAGTCACTACCCTGGCATGGTAACCAGGTGGTGGCAATGTCATATTGCTAGGTACCCATGGACCTAATAGGATGGCTCATGATGAGACCCCCTATCCTCTAACTAGGTCTTGTTTTGTTATTTTTAGGGGTCCCTCTTATTTCTTGCTGAGAATCCTTTTATTACTTTCTCAGGGATCCCTAGTGAAGAATATTGAGGTTTTATTCTTAGGCTATTATCTTTTTCCAACTTGATTTTACCTTCTAGGCCTTTATCCCCTTCTTCCCGCGAGGTAAGGTGCAATCCTCTAAATAGGTCAACCCATTGCCCGAACAAGTGCAAGGGATAGATGGGCGGGAACCAAAATGAAAAAGTGGTGTTATGATGGGAGCAGATGATAGCTTTTTAGAAGCCCTCCCCAGTGGAAAACAAAACCCTACGGGCACAGGCTTACTAGGACATCCTTTCAATCCCCCCAAACATGGTCAAGTGAGCAAGCATAAGATCCAAGCATTTGTTAGAAATAAAAGGAAACAGATGCACATATTCAAGGGTTTTGATGATCAAAGTGACACATACTATGATACCCAGACTCATTACCTCATGGAGCAAGAGACATCTCTAAAACAAGACCATGTTGATGTTGATGGATGTTGTTGTTGCTAACAATATAGAGGCACTAAAATGAAAAAAAGGTGGGCCCTCTAGGGCCATGCTAAAGTCGATCCAGCTCTTGGTACTCCATGTCTAGGACCTGTGGGCCTCGAGACATGATCTCCTAGTTATCCCTAAAAGTGGGGGATAACATCTGGCTCCAAATCGGGGACATGTGCTCACTGTAGAGCGCATGAGAACCTCAACACCTCTGGCATAACCTGTTTACCTTATCGATCTCAATAGTAACATCAGTAACCAATTGGGGTGGTAATGCCACTCCATCATGCATATAATATATATAAGACTGAAATAAAACAATCAATAGTGTGAATGTGAAAACAAACTAACATGCAATGCAAATGGTATAATACATGAATGCAAAAATTCTTACTCATGTGTACTTACCTATGAAGTCAGGTCCCACCACCTTGGTGGGGTTTGACAAGGTGCCCGTTGATCGATAATGGGCGCCTTCTTCCTTCCAAAGTGGACAAATAGTAAGAGTCATCAACTGATTCTCTTCCAACTTTGAACGGTCTGAGCCATGATTGAGTGCTTCCTTTGACATTGATTGGATCTCCTTTCTGGGTATCCCACATCCACACTATGTCCCCTTCCTTGTGCTTCCTGACCTTGTATTTGGTTGTCCCTTGGATGACCCTGGTGTATTATGCAGAGGGAGGAGAGTGGGATTCTGTTGTAAACACTTCTTGCTGGGATGGATGGATCTGTACATTATCTTTTGCCTTCTTTAGTATCTTCACAATCTTGGCTTCCTTGTTCTTGAACTTGTCTAGGAGTTGTTGGTATTATTCTTTCTTGGGCCATTTAATTTGATCAAAGTCTCCTTCTACTACAAAAAGAATATCTTCTGGAGAATACTTATGAAGAGTTTGTATGATCTCGTCATGTGCTTTGTTATCTTTGTTGGACTCACTAGGCTCTTTCACATGAGTTGTAGTCACAGGCATATTCTGGAGATGACCAACAATTTCATCTTTCAAGGGTATGTTCATATAAGTGGGGTCCATCTCAAGAGTACCTCCCAATTTTGAGGAAAAATTCCTAGACAATAGCATACCCCACACATCTGGGATGTCCATGACCACTATGTCTATGTGGATGACTTTCTTGGGGTATTCCTTAAGGAAAAATTTGATATTCTCAATCACCCCATATGTCGGTATGGCTTTAGATTCAAAACCACACACATTCCTGTAAGGTCGTGTGACTTTCAAGCCCAATTGTTGCATGACCTTGAGGGATATCATGTTGGCACCGACCCCTGTATCTAGAATGCAATTGTTGAGGCTCTTATTATTCATTATCAAGGTCATGAAGAAGGGGGGATGTTCATCATACTGGACCCTGAAGTGATCGTCTTGGAACATGATAGGGGGTCCATGGGTCCATCCAATCCTTGGAAAAAGTTGTCAAATCGTTCTTTGAAAGATGGCACTCTGATGACTTCTTTCAAAGGGATAGATACATGCATCTTGGATAATGCGACTTCAAAGTCAAAGTTTAAGTCAACCCTTTCAGTCTTTGATGTTTTAGGAAGGAGTACATGAAAGGATGGGGGTTTTGTTTGTTCAGCAGTAGGTTGTATTATCTTCTTTCTTCTATACACCTGAAACTCTTGTTTATTCAATTTTTCTTTTGATTCCTAGTCTAGGTTGTTTATTACCGTCATTCTAGCCAACCTAGCTACTTCTTTCATGCCCTCCTGATGCTCTGCAACGGTGATATTTATTTTAGGGCCTTCCATGACATGGCCTATATTGTTCAATTGTTGATGGCCATCATTGTTGTAAGGACATTCATGCTCCCAATGTGCTCCATTGCACTCTAAGCACCAAGGGTTTTCATCCACAACATTTGCAGTAGCTAGGGTGTTTGGAACTTCTTTCTCATTCTTTGGTTTGTAAAATTGGTTTCCCTTTTGAAATTGACCTTTGTACGAGGCCCTAGGAGATTGTCTTTGGGATCTCTCAAAGTTGACAATTATACTCATCATTAGTTCTTGATTCTTTATGATACCATCCATTGAATCTTGTAATTTTGCAATACTAGAACAAAGGTCTGAAGTAGGCTCGGTATTGTGGACTATCTTTGGTTTGGTGTCCATTTTGCCCCTTGGATTTGCGAAAGGCTCAATCTTGGATGAAAGGAGGTTTCCCTCGATTTTAGTGGCTAACTCTTGAGCTTCCTGGATTGACTGGGGGTTTTTGTCCTGAGAAGATAGACTAATTGGCCAGTAAAGGACTTGGTGTAAATATGGAAAAGATAATCACCTTTTGGATGATGGCTTGCAGAGATCTTTTGCAAAAAAGTTTCAAACCTAGTATGGAATTCTCGAATAGATTCATTCTCATGTTTCCAAAGGGATTTCAACCTAGTAAGAAGCATGTTAGGGTCTTATTTAATACTCCATCTCTTGAGAAAATCTTCTTCTAGTTTTTCCATGGTTTTAATACTAATGTCGAGAAGGCTTAGGTACCAACGCCTTGAGGCATCAAGGAGGGTAGCATAGAAAAAAATCATGACCAAGTCTTCAACATCATCACTAATGGGGTGAAGATGAAAGAATGCCCAAAATTTTCTCATGTGCTCTTCGACACTGATTTCATCAATATTGATAAACTTAGGCAACCACTTTTCATACTTAGGTGGCATTTTCCTAGGGTAGTCTGGTATGGCTGACATGTCTAGTGGTCTGAAAAGAGTAGATGACCATTGTATTTGGTTGTTAGTTGGGTTCGTTGTAGTGGTATGAAAGCTATACATGTTTTTTAAAGGAATATTACCTCGAAAAAATGATTTTACAATAGGAGAGTTTTGGGTAGGCTTTCTTATGAAGGATAGAAGAGGATTATTGTACCTCCTTGCAGTTTGTGGAGTCACCAGATAGTTTTCTTGAAACTATCAAAAGATAAGGGAAAACACCAAAGGTGGAGTCATCGGGTAATCTTGTAATATGAAGATTCCAGAGGCAAGGCTTACCAAAAAGGTTGTCGTCTTGAGGGAGTTTTGACTCATTGTTCCCCGACAACGACGCCAAAATGTTATCGCACAGTTTGTAGTAAGGATAAAAGCTAGAGATTGAAGAGGCAAACTGGCTTAACTGGAACCAATCCCACCCAATGCCACCTCAATGGGAAGGTTCTTTGTGTTTAGGGAGGTAAGGCCCAGGGGAGACGTCCATGGTGACCTAGGGTTTTGAGAAGGCAAAGGATTGTAAGACAAAGATAAGTTTCCCCCCTTACAGGTCACCACCGAGAAGATAGTACGGCTAATAGCCAATAATAAAGTATAATAAAAAAGAGATGCACCTTCACGAGACAAAGAAACAAGAAACAAATAAATGCAAGCCTAATCGCTTGGTTAGTACTTCATATAGTCAATGACTATCTGGTATACAAGAAATTGAATAATAAATGTTGACGAAGTCAATGTTTATAAAATAGAAATAATACACGATATCACTTCATCAATAAATGATAAGAAAAATGTGGCATTCAATTTGATAATCAACACTTCATTCAAGTAATTCCCTTAAATAACCATTCAATTGATCATAAGAAAAACGTTAGCTACACAAGTGATATTAATAGCAAGAGATGACGATAGCAGTAGATTAGAAAGGTTAGTTTTTTTTAGCTAGGGTTAGTAGTTAGGGTCTCATTCAAAGTGTTGAGAGTGGTTTTGATCATAACATTCACAAGCTCGGTCTTAGATCAATGTGTTTCTAGGGTTAATGGAGTCAAAAGGAGGACACAAGAGTTGAAGGATCAAGAAGATAGTAAGGCTAAGGACTAGAAGGTAAAGCTATGAGGTGTTGCTATGGCAAGGCCTCAAATTCAAAACCCTAGGGGAGAGAGGCTCACTTTGGTGTAGGGGAACTAGGCCTCAATGCTCTTTCCTCCTTTCTTAACTCAATGGAAAAACGGCTAGCACAGGAAAAGGGGTAAAACTAAAACAAGAGGATTTGCAAGGAAACGTGTTGCTATGGCAAGGCTTTACCAGCAGTCCCTAGAAAAATGGCTCATCAAGGTGTAGTTGAACTAGGCCCTGATGCGTCTTCTTCTTCTTAGCTCAAAGAAGTAAAATGGCTATCATATGAAGAGGGGGGAAAGCATGTAGCTAAGGCTAGGCTCAATCCTCTTCATCATGAAAGACTATAGTGTTGCTAGGGCAAGGCTCTATCTCACTTCAGCAAATAAAATGGTTAAAATTTTTGATGAGGACATGAGAAAAGGACCTACAATGTGTGCTTGTCCCCTAGGGTTTATTCAACAAATTATAGCCATAAATGTAAGAGAAATAAAACTACAACCATTCAATTAAGAATTTTTGTATAAATTTACTTACATTCAACCAAGAAATCAAATACAAAACCCTAGTTGTAACACCTTCCACCAAGACAAATGCCAAAAATACCAATAAAAGACTTCCTTCAACAAGTGCACCTCACAATTTCAGCCAAGAACTCCAAATGTGGCGCAAATTTCAGACCTCACTAATGAGTGAGTGAAAGATGATGATAAAATGAGAGAAAAAACCCTCAATTTATACTGTACCATGACCTGATTTCACTTTTAGGTCATAAAAAGGCCGACAAGGCCAAAATACTAAAAATCAAACTGTTTTACATTAAATGTTCAAAATTAAACCCTAATCAAGCTAAACAGAGATGTCATGCCTCTTTAAGGGAGATGTTAGCTGCTTCTAGGGCGATGCAACATCCTTGAGCAAAATGTTATCCCTCCTTGGGCTTCTCCAACCTGCCACACGTGACAACACTACCTCCCAAGACATCCATAGTGATGGATGACATCATGATCATCATGGGTGACGTCCTAGGCCTTCGAAGGCCAATGTTCCACTGAAAAGGGCACAATCCACCTAGGTCAAGCTCTGCCAGGGTGCCTCTGGTGGAACGTCCTCCTCTACTTCAATGAAAATCCCTTGATCCATATTTGTCCTATCTCTTCCCCCTTGATGGGGTATCATCATCCATTTTATGGGCTCTTTAGCCCCATCTAGGTTCGAACTGATCATCTCCCCATGTGTACCGGTCCAAAATGGTACCTGTACGCTGAGCATGATCCTGCACATCAACAACTACACCCTTCATGGGCTCATAAGTCACAGGGATCATAGCAATTTCAATCACATCTCATCATCAATATTATTAAACATGTGCATAAAATCCCTAATACATCAGTTAAAAGCTCAAAGACATTACACGAGCCTGCAATACAAGTTTGGAGAAAAGGGCAGGGCGTCCTATTGGGCTAGTGTCCACTAGAAAAGGAAAGTTTCTGAAAGAGAGCTCGTCAGAGCCATGTAAGTGAGTGAGGTGGTCAAGGGATGTCCTAGCAAGTGGGTGTAGTGGGAGCAGAGGATGCAAGGTTTTACCTGTGGGTGACTTTGTAGAAGGCAAGTTGCACTTGTCCTAGATGAAAATATTTCCAAGACCATGCCTTTATTCTTTTATTCTTTTATCTTTTATTCTTTATTTCTTTTTATTCAAGAGGCTAATCAGGGGACACTTCCCTAGCATGGTGACCAGTGGTGACAGTGTTACCCACAAGTACTTTTGAAGAAATGAGAAGGCTGGCGCGTGATGAGATCCGATTTCCCTTGGTCATGAAACCAAGAGTCACTACCCTGGCATGGTAACCAGATGGTGGTAATGTCATACTTCTAGGTACCCATGGACCTAATAGGCTAGCTCACTATGAGACCCCCTATCCTCTGACTAGGTCTTGTTTTGTTATTTTTACGGGTCCCTCTTATTTCTTGCTGAGAATCCTTTTACTGCTTTCTCAGGGTTCCCTGGGTGAAGCATCTCGAGGTTTTATTCTTAGGCTTTTATCTTTTTCCATCTTTCTTTTACCTTCTGGGCCTTTATCCCCTTCTTCCCACGAGGTAAGGTGAAATCATGTAAAGAGGTCAACCCATTGCCTGGGCGAGTGCAAGGGATAGATGGGTGAGAAGAAAAATGAAAAAGTGGCGTTATAATGGGAGCGAACGATGGATTTTTATAAGCCCTCCCCAATGGAAAACCAAAACCTACGGGCATAGGATTACTAGGGCATCCTTTCAATCCCCCCAGACATGGTCAAGTGGGAAAGTGTAATATCCAAGCATTTGTTAAAAATGAAAGGAAATAGATGCACATATTTAATGGTTTTGATGATCAAAGTGACACATACTATGATACCTGAACTCATTACCTCATGGAGCAAGAGCCATCTCTGCTATAATACCAAGATGATGGTGATGGATGTTGTTGCTGTTGACAAGATAGAGGCGCTGAAATGAAGAAAATGTGGGCCCTCTAGGGCAATGCTAAAGTCAATCTAGATCTCGGTACTCCATGTCTAGGACCTGTGGGCCTCGAGACATGATATCCTAGTTATCCCTAAAAGTGGGGGATAGCAGGGAAACAATTGAACGAGACATTAGTGCTCAAGAACAATTGAAGGTTAGATGTAGACAACCTAGAAATCAGAAATAACCTTTATTTCTTCAGTTTTGTCCCTTCTTTCATGTCCTTAGACTCTCATGCTTCTAGAAGAAGAATAGACTTGTCACCCGAAATCAATCCTATTGCTGAAATAGGAAGAAGAAACGTTGTGTTATCTACCCAACAAAGTGCTCTAAGCAGAGATTTATCTAATTCATCTAGCTTGTCTTTCTTTCCTTCATTTGTCATCCACAAGATGGCTTCTAGTGGTGGCTCTAGTGGCATTGGAAGTGCTCCATCTTCCCAATCTTCATCTTCATCGGTGATTGGTAGCTTGTACAACAACCATATCCCTGTCCAATATACTACAAACCCCACCAAAGTCATTAAAACATATGGGATTTTCCAGTTCTAATAATATGCCACAACCACATCGTGGCATGTGTCCTCTCCTCTTAAACTAGCACCTGTTACTCACCCACTTCCAAATTTTAAAGAGAATTTGCCTAAGTTTTCAGGAAATAACACTTTCAGTACCAATGAACACCTAGAGGCATTTTCTAATGCTTGTCATAACATAGGGGATAACGACAATGAAACTTGCATGCACTTGTTTGTCAATTCCTTGGAAGGAAAGGCTGCGGTCGAATTCTTTGACCTTCCTCCTAAGATCATGTCTACTTGGGAGGAGTTAATCTATTGGTTCCGATCCACTTATGGGAAATCCAAAATCCCTACTGAGAATTTAAGAGAATACAATAACGTCACTTATAAAGATGGTGAGACCATCAATTCTTTCAACTTGTGTTTCACCAAGTTGTACAATCAAATCCTTGAGCTTATTCACCCTCAGAAACAAGTTGCTTTCATGCATTACTACAATGAATTTACTTCTCCCTACCATCATAGGCTTGAAGAAAAGGCCATTGATAATCTCGGTTCTGCTATGCATACTTTCTCAGAGTATGAAGAACAACTCGAAAGAATTGGTCTTCCATGGGGATAATCAGTTAGACAGACAAACATGTCTGCTCTCTTACAGCTAGTACAAGATATGAACAATCATATGATAGAATTTGAGCGGAAGGGTACTGTCTCCCCTCTCACCCCTATAGCTTCATCCTCTTTTGCACCCCCCTTTAGAAATCCATTTGAAAAAAAAATTCAGCCTAAAGATATCATGCCTCGGAGTTGGTGCAACTTTTGCAAGGAGCACCACGAAGAAACCACATGTGAGGTAAAGAAGAGCACCAGAGATAAGATCTTTGGTAAGATAATGGAAGATACTATCATTGTCCTAGACTTTGCGGAGCCAAAGGATTTCATGGTTATTAACACTAGGAACAAATCCTATGCTCCCAAAGGTAAATTTGATCCTCCTCGCAGTTCTTCTAGCCCGAGTTCATCCTCAACCGTTGTTGCGCCCTAGGTTTCTAAAATTCCTAAAAGTTAAGGAATCACTCCCCCTCTTCCCTCTTCCAAATAAAATATCTAGAATCAATTGGCCAACATCAAAGCATATGAAACCCTCCTAGACATGGTTGTCATCCCTGAACAACAGATGCATCTGAAACAATTCATGGAATGAATAGCTTTCGCTATAGCCAATCTTTCCAAAGAGGTAGACAAAGAGGATTCCTCAGTAAATAAAGTAGGTGTACATAACTTTAGATACCCTGTAAAAAAAACCCCTTTTTATGTTTCTGTAAAGATCATGGATAATATTTCCCATTGTTGCATCATTGATGGTGGTTCAGGTCCAAGTGTCATGTCAAAGGTTATTATGGAAGAGCTAGGATTATATTGTACAACAAAAAAATGCCAGAAGCATGCTCTCCTATAATAGTCTACAAAAAACAACCATTAGTGAGATTAAAGATGTAACCTTGGTTTTATGCGCTCATCCTGAGATAAGGACAACCCTCAACATTTAGGTGATTGATATGCCTGTAAGAAATTATTCAATTATCTTGGGGAGAGATTGGCAAGCCCTAACAGGTGGATACCTTTAACTCAACGGGACACATTTATTTGTTCCTCAGAATGGTAAGAGCATCATAGTCCTTAGAGAAGGAAGTATCTCACCCTACATAGAAAGTCTTATGCAATCTAGCGTAAACTATATCGAAGAAGACCTAGGAGTGTATTCTATCTTTGCTAAAGAAGATAACATTCCTTTGGAAAATAATGATTTAGATTATGATATATGGCATATATACTTTGATGGTTCATTCCCTAGTGAAGGTAATGGGGTTGGTATTACCTTGGTTTCCCCTGCAAGAAAAATTCATAATCCGTCATACAGATTGGAGTTTGCTTATACCAACAATTCCGCTGAATTTGAAGCTCTATTATTAGGCATTGAGAACGCCCTTAATCTTGATTGTGGTCACCTTTCAGTTTTTGAGAATTCTGAGCTTGTTGTGAACCTGATACGCAAGATAATCCCTCCTAGAAACAAGTTGATGGGACAATACTCCTTGACTATTTGGGCACTTGTCTCGAATATTATATCTTTCAACATCACTCAGGTTAAGAAGGAGTTGAATTCAATGGTTGACTGGTTAGATGTATTTGCAACCACTCCTAACCATTAACTCTTGCCTCACAGGCTCGATTGTGCCTTTCAATTTCTACTTCGTCCATACAGCCCTGGAAAGGAAGGATTTTGGGAGGCCATCCCTAACGATGAGAGAATTTGTGTTGTCATTCAAAATGAACCATTTGATCCCAAGGAGATTATATCTATAGGAAATAATAAGATTCCTGAGGGCTTGACTCTTCTTGAGAGTTCGTTTGATTTGAGTGTTGTAGGAAATAAAGAAAAACAAAGAGAAGAGGAGTTATGGGAGAAGGTGATTTAAACCATCCTGCTGAACATTAGGACAATTGAACCTTCAACAAATTTTAAAATAAATGTCCAATGTTCTGGTGAAGAAGAGATGAGGTTCATCGGGCTACTTAGTGAAACCCAAAAGGTTTTTTCTTGGTTTTATGAGGATCTTCATGGTTTTGATCCTGGGCTTGATCAACATATTATGAGACTAGCTAGGAAAAAACAAGAACTTGTTAACTTTGCATTGGAAGCACCCTTTCGAACGGATTTGAGAGATTTCTTAAGGACTGGAATGTTTTTTTCAGCCCACCCTGAATGGGTCTCAATTTGGAAATCGACCTCGAGGACCACTGATAATATCATAAATATTATTAGTCTTTGAACTTTCAGGAAAGCAATTATAATAAATCCCTTTCCTCCCCTCAATATGGAAATATTTTTGCAACAGGTTGTAGAGACACAGCGAAGACCCTTACTTGACAGTTTGCTAGGATACAAAAAAATAAAGGTAAAAGGGGAAAGGGTTTACAAAACCACTTTTCTTACTAAACACAATACTATGCCTTACAAATGCATGCCTTCTAGTTCACTTGATGCAAGTACCGCCTTTAAAATGCCTATACACACCACTTTCAGTAAATTGGTCAATATCCATGCTTATCTTGATGATTTAATCATGTGTGTCAAAGGGATGATAATTACATCAGAATTTTGAGTGTTGGATCATTTCCAGATTACTTTTGTCTTGGACACTAAATCAGACATTTTAAAGGAATTACAGATACAATGGTTCTCCTACAGCACTAATAGTCCTTGCTTGAAGTATTGCGAGGGACTAGGATGAAGGGTTCTAATGTTGAATGGATTTTTGTATACTAGTAGCCTAGATCTGCTTTCAAATTTTGTGCTTCTTTTCTCTGCTTTACAGTACTTTGATTTATGCTTTCTAGGTTAAGTTTTTTCCCTGTTGCGCTTCATTTCTGTCTTTTATTGTTGTTGTTTTAGTTTCTGCAATTTTACTTCTGTCATGATTTGATTTCTTCTTATCTTTTAATCAATTTGGTCAAATAGGATGTTGGGTCAATTTTTCCATAGTGACACTCCTGAAAAGCTTTGTTAGTCAATAACAATCATCTTACACAGATGTTATGATGCTCCTATGAAGGACCCTTGAAATTGTTACATTTTTCCATTGTTGTCCTGTAAAGAATTGGCTATTTCTCGCTTCTCCTTACCATTCTTCATCCATCAAGATTTAAGAGAAATCTAAAAGTTTTCCTCCTAAAATTTAGGGAGCAAATTCTAGTCAAATAATTATGCATAAAGTGGTAAAACCCCTCATACTTAACACTTTTAATGAATTATTCCCAAATTCCCGGTCATATTTCCATTAAATCCGCTCACTTCCCCCTGTTGCATAATCATCTGAGTTATATCTTCTTGACCTGTTGTTTTGGTCCACAAAACCATGAGCTCTGAGTTCTAAATTTGTTGGAAACAAATTTTCTTGTGGAGTCCCCAGATTGTTGACGATTAAAATTGTCAATGAAGTTTCGCCCGCAAAGTGTTGCTAAAGCCTACTATTATAAAAACTAAATAATACTAGTAGGTGGGACCCCCTCGAACCATTGGAGATCAGATCTGTTCATTTTTTTGATGTTATGATGATGTGTGACACGAATTACATGGTTGTTGAAGATCTTGTTGTTATCAGTTATGATTTGAGCTTATGAAGTGTTTATTCCTTATGTTACTACAGCCTATGCTATTCATTAATGTCATTGTTGTATGTTCTTATCGCACCTGCACAACAAACATGTTAGAAAAATTACATGAAGGACAAATTTGAGAGAGGCAAAATACTATAACAAATGCAAAGAAAAGGGACTTGATTTGGTAAATAACACATGCAAACAATTAGGAAGGAATAAGAAACAATGCAAAGGGATGGAATTTTAACTACCCCATATACTATACTACATGCATAAAAGTCTTAACGATTATGGTTGGATCCTAGCTAACAAGTGATTATTATATGATTTAATTGAGTTATATGTTTAATACACATATGGTATGGAATGTTGGTGGCGCATTTGGCAAGGTCATAGTTATGCAAGTTTTTATATGGAACTTGGATTATGCTATGGCATAAGTTAGAAAGGTGGTATGGTCTATTGGTTTTAAATGTGGTGATGGTCTCGATGCATGGGTTGATTGATGGTGTTAATGGAGGGCTTGTTGGCATGTATTGTTGAATTAATGAATTGTGGGTGGAGGCGACGTGCATTTACTGCACATCATCTTTACTCTTCTCGTTATCCGCCACCCTAGTTGAGCTATTGTTCGGTCTTGCTATTGTGGTTATGCTTTGATTTCTTAATAGGAAGGAACCGCTCGGCCAACTCTCGTTTTAGGGAATTATATCACAGGTATGTTCTTTTTTTGGCCATTCATGACTCTGCTCTAGTTATGAAATGATTACTGGCTCAGGTGTATTGGTTTTTGTTTTCCTAAGTGTTGCAACTGTGTGAAATTTGGTTATTGTTGGATGGTTCCTCTTGCAATGATATTGAATCCATAGAGGTTATTGATCTCCCTGGGTGATAGCTCTTTGTTATCACCGCTGTTTGGTGGGAGGGTTTTCATTTATTCTTGGGTGGATAGCTATCTTCATGCCTATCACTAAACCCAGTCCTTGGCCTTCATGGGTTTGATGGTTAGAGGTTTTTTGCGTCTTTATGTTTGGTTCACTTCAGCATTGATTGATTGCACCACCAGGGGTCACGAAATGAGGTTCCTATTCTTCCTCGGCCTTGTCTTCATCCTTGGACTAAGATTGTTTTCTCTAAGAACACAAGGGTTACACCCTGTGTGAGTTAAATAACATTTCCAGGCCAGATTTAAGCTTCACTTTTTTGTTGTGGCCCCTGTTATGGATTCATTACCTGTCCACGAATGGGTTTCTCTATGTATACACCATTAGCCTTGGGTTATCACCATTATAAGAGTGGATCTACTCTCCCTATGTTGGTTACGCAACAAACCTTGGCCCTCCTGTTTGAAGAGTGATAGAGAATACCAGTTGAGCCTCTTGGGTTTACTACTTGGATGGTTGTATAATTGTCAACTATTTTGAGAACAGGCTCGCTCAGTTGGTCATATGACAGTCGTGTTGGTCGATATATAGTCAATGGATCGGTTATAATAGTGGTAAACCCTAAATTACCAATTGCACTTTCAAAGAACACAATTACTCGCCTTATGTTGATAGCTCAGTATTGTTAATTGAAAGGGCCTCTGCCCCGATTCGATTGGATGTGTGGGTATGCATAATTGCCACAACTTGTTAGGTTTTTGATTTTTTAAGACAGTGACGAGTTGTTTGGTAGATACACATTCACCTGTATTTACACTGATCATTATTTGAATGTTTAGCTAGCATTGGTGAAAATTCTTGACGTTTCTCATGTCGCGTTGTGTTTTTGCAAAATAAACAATGGTCGTAGTAAATGTGGTTTTCTTTTGGGGCCAAATGATTATTGAACCACATGAATTTGGGAACTATATCCTTATGATTGTTTGATTGTTTAAGCCTGAAATTGCATAGCATAGTTGATCACAGTTGGACTAAATCGAAGTAACATTGTGTTAGGTTGATAACTCAACAACGAATTGAGTTATTGTTGTGACTGCGTGTTTTGTTTTGTAAAATGGAAATATTGCATCGTGGTTTTTTTGGGTGGCTACACACTGGGCATAATATGGATATCTTGAGTTTCATAGAGTTTTAATCATTTTTATCGATCATTTGTTTTGAAGGGCATGTGATCAAGGATTTATCGTATTGGATGGATGACCCATATCTTTAAGCCAAATTGAATTGTTTTTCTTACAGTGGCAGAGTTACATTGCTTGCGCGAATTATCCTGTGCATAAGTTGGGTCTAAATGGTGACTGTGGGTTGTATGTTTAATTGTTAGTTCGAGTGTGGAATTTCGATCATGATTATTTTGGTTACTGTTATATATGTTCAACAAATGTCATTTCATTTAAATGATGGACCCAATTGCAGTGATAGCAACTTCATTATTAATTTGAAAACATGATTTTTCGAGTATTATTGTGGATTGAAGAAATGCATAGGCAGTGGTTGATTTTGATAGTTACAGATTGGAAATGGGTACTGTTCATAAATTGTTATAAAATGCAGAGTGTGTGAATGAAGGGAATAGAACCTCTTACAAATTGTGTGAAATACATATTGTCTTGTGATGGCACTGTGTTGGATATTTGATTATTAGACAGTGAACTAGTTAAGTACACAGTAATTGTTATTTAGTCATGATGATTGTTGGCTGGTGCATATATTCTTACTGTAAAATGTTTTATGGATCACTTGATTAATTTCATGGACAATAATTGTTCTCCTCCCCTTCCATTATTTTGCTTTCCGCTAATTACAAACCCGTTCACCTCCTATATTCATTTTTTCACTCCTTGTTTTGAGATTGATTACAACCAAGATAATTTTTGTGTTAAAGTGGATGAAAGTGGTAGTGTCTTGGGTGGATTGCAGTGAGGTTTTATTAGTTTTCTTTATAGTTGATTGTTGTTGTCATTGATCAGTGACAATGTCTTCTTCATTTTCATTATATCTTATTTTCGCTCAATACAAACCCCCCACATATCCCAGAACCCTTTTTCACCCCCCTGCTCGTTAATTAACAGTAAAACAATTTGTATGGATTGGATTTCATGAGTCTAATACATTTCTGAGCCAGATCTATTTCGTATTTTTTTTAAGAGTTGTCATGAATGGTTAATTAAAGTACTATTTGCTAATTGATCACGCATGCAGGATGAGTTTTTTTAGTCAAGGTAGCCACGACCGAGGAAATAGAGGTAGAGGTAACTCGAACCGAGGCCCAAGAAGGCCCAGGTTCTCCATACATTTTGATGTTGATTCACAATATCTTGGCCAATTGTTTCATGGAAAATTCTTCAATTGGATTGGGTAGGGAAAATTCCAACCTAGGCCTGAAAGGCCTCCTTTCTAAGCCCTGCAAGAACCTGGTATCCTTGTACCTCCTCATGTCTCATTACAACCCGAGGTCCCTGAAAATGATGGATGGTAGGAGATTGTCCACCCAACAGTCTCCCAACATCGTGGATGGCCCAACTTGTCTTTGGCTTCTCCTCCGCCTATTAACCCCATTTTCCAAGCTACCCTTGACCACTCACCGGTGCAATCCTCTCATGATAGAAAGAGATTGAAAACTAAGGCACGCCATGTACTTGATAAAAGAAAATTCATTTCTACCCCTTGCTCACCCTCCAATGGCTCTGACAAATCTATGTCTTCCTGGATGCATTTGAGGGACGATTGTTCCCACGTGATCAGTGAAGTTAGGCCTAAAGACTCTGCACAGCCAAAGGCAAATTAAAGAAAATCAAGAGGTGACAACATCAATCAATGAAGGGTTGCATCACAGACTGGTAAATATGGTATCTAAGTTTTTATTATATCTATTTTTTTATGACAGATGACTTTGGGGATCTTTGAACATCATGTTTATTTTGGATATATGAGTATTATTTTGAAATAATTTCAAATTTCATGAGTTTTAATTGCCAAAAGTGAATATGTTTATGGGAGGTAGAAGGAGGTTTCTTTTTATTAACTAATGGTTATGTTATGATTGTTATGATTGTTATGAACCAAAGGGAGTTACAAGGGGTCCCACCTACTAGTTATTATTTAATTATGACCCTTAATTATAATTATTACTCTTCCCCCTAACTAAAGTTAGTTGAGTCTTTTAATTAACTTGACTAATGAGTTGGTTCAACTACTTCAACCAATTCTAAATTTTTAAAAGCAAGAAGAAAGGGAGGAACAAGAGGAGGATAGAATCAAAAGCATGCTAAGGTTTGATATTTGAGTTTATGTTGAGATGGTTCAGTTTTCATTCATTCATATATTCATCAAGGCCTAATTCTCTTTTTTGATAGCAGGGTCTTATTGTAGACAAAAATATTCAGGGTTGAATCAAATCATTCAGACATTTGTTTTTCAGAGCTGTTGATCTATCTTTGATAGTCTGTGTAGACTTGTGTGTTTGTGAATTAATATTCATGATTGATAAAGGCTATTGTGCAGAGTTGAGTGGGAAAAAATCTATGGCAAGATGATAGAGTTTAGTTTTGGTTTTCTATCAGAGGTTCTTTTGTATGTTCCATTAGGGATGTCTAAGGTTGACTTTGGTCCAAGATTT